>CM038673.1:41206238-41784110 GCA_021605145.1 Aegilops bicornis | reverse complement strand
TATGATTGTTAATTCGTCCCTGACGGACTAAAAACCCTCCGGTTTATATAGACATTCACCCGAGAGGGTTAGGGTTACTACGTAGTCGGTTACAATGGTAGGAAATCTACATATCCGTATACGCCAAGCTTGCTTCCTTCCACGCCAAGGAAAGTCCCATCCGGACCGGAGACGAAGTCTTCAATCTTGTAACTGTCTTCATAGTCTAGAGTCCGCCAAAGATGATAGTTCGCTATCCGACACCCCCCTAGTCGAGGACTCCTTAGTAGCCCTCGAACCATTTGAAGCTTCAATGAAGACGAGTCCGGCGCAGATATTGTCTTCGGCATTGCAAGGCGGGTTTCCTCCTCCGAATTTCTTCATAGAAGATTTTGAACAGAATGATAGTGTCCGGCTCTGCAAAACAAGTTCCACATACCACATACCAAAACTTTTCGAGTAGATGATTTTTCATATAAAAAACTTTTTAATCCGAGTTCGTATGCAAAATTTATGCCCATTTTACTAAATTCTAGAGAGATTTTGCAAATAAAGTCAAAATTCATATTTGTAAATTTTCCCAACAACTAGACCACATATCACATGGGAAACTTATTTTCTTTTATTTTTTTGACATTTTCATCATTTTCTTTTATTTTACTTTTTTTAACTGAAAAGGCGGTCCACATAAGGAGATGGGGGGCAGAGTTTGAATTTGTTGCTGTTGCACCCACGCATGATAGTCCTATTATATTTTTGTATTCTCAAAACTACATTATATCGGAGAATTTTGTGATTATTAATGATTATATTTATGGGTTGCGCTTTACTACTACACATGATGATTTTGATAGATATAATATGCATGTGTTTGCTGCTCCTACTTGCAATTATTATGAGAGAGGAACCATATCTCCACCTCTCTATGTTTCCAATATGATAAAATTGCAAGAAACTGCTTATACTATGCATTGGCCTTCACTTGGTGTGCATGAATTGTTCTTTTATGACATGCTGCTGCATAGGAAGAGAGTTAGACTTACTGTTGCTTGATATATGTTACTTTTGCTCACTACTAAATTACAAATCATTGTTAATTAAAATTGGCTTTGATATACCTTGGGATCCGGTGGATTCATTACTTGAGCACTATATACCTAGCTTAATGGCTTTAAAGAAAGCGCTGCCAGGAGAACAACCCGGAAGTTTTAGAGAGTCACTTATTTCGTTGAGTGCTTTCATTTAGTTTAAAAACAAAAAAAATAAAAGAGGGAACTGCCGGTGTCAAAACCGGCCGGATCTCGAGTAGGGGGTCCCGAATCGCATCTAGGCGGATGGTAACAGGAGACAAAGGGACACGATGTTTTTACCTGTGTTCGACCCTCTCGATGGAGGTAAAACCCTACTCCTGCTTGATTAATATTGATGATATTTGTAGTACAAGAGTAGATCTACCACGAGATCGGAGAGGCTAAACCCTAGAAGCTAGCCTTCCATGGTATGATTGTTATTCGATCTCTCGGACTAAAACCCTCCGGTTTATATAGACACCGAAGAGGGTTAGGGTTACATGAGTCGGTTACAATGGTAGGAAATCTACATATCCAGATCGCCAAGCTTGCCTTCCACACCAAGGAAAGTCCCATCCGGGACCGCACGGGACGAAGTCTTCAATCTTGTATCTTCATAGTCTAGAGTCCGCCAAGATGATAGTTGACTATCCAGGACACCCCCTAGTCCGGGACTCCCTTAGTAGCCCCTGAACTAGGCTTCAATGAAGGCGAGTCCGCGCAGCATATTGTCTTGACATTGCAAAGCGGGTTCCTCCTCTAATTCTTCATAGAAGATTTTGAACACAAGGATAGTATCCGCTCTGCAAAACAAGTTCCACATACCACATACCAAAACTTTTGGTAGATGATTTTTCATATAAAAACTTTTTAATCCGAGTTCGTGATGCAAAAGTTATGCCCATTTTACTAAATTCTAGAGAGATTTTGCAAATAAAGTCAAAATTCATATTTGTAAATTTTCCCAACAACTAGACCACATATCACATGGGAAACTTATTTTCTTTTATTTTTTTGACATTTTCATCATTTTCTTTTATTTTATTTTTTTAAACTGAAAAGGCGATCCACGGGGAGGGGGGGGGGGTAGAGTTTGAATTTGTTGCTATTGCACCCACGCATGATAGTCCTATTATCTTTTTGTATTCTCCAAACTACATTATATCGGAGAAGTTTGTGCTTATTTAGGATTATATTGATGGGCTGCGTTTTACTACTACACATGATGATTTTGATAGATATAATATGCATGTGTTTGCTGCTCCTACTTGCAATTATTATGAGAGAGGAACTATATCTCCACCTCTCTATGTTTCCAATATGATAAAATTGCAAAAGAAACTGCTTATACTATGCATTGGCCTTTACTTGGTGTGCATGAATTGTTCTTTTATGACATGTCTTTGATGCATAGGAAGAGAGTTAGACTTCGCTGTTGCTTGATATATGTTACTTTTTGCTCACTACTAAATTACAAATCATTGTTAATTAA
The DNA here is from genome assembly GCA_021605145.1 of Aegilops bicornis. Classification (NCBI taxonomy): domain Eukaryota; kingdom Viridiplantae; phylum Streptophyta; class Magnoliopsida; order Poales; family Poaceae; genus Aegilops; species Aegilops bicornis. Next base: position 41,781,569 of record CM038673.1, on the reverse strand, counting down.
AATGGCTTTGATATACCTTGGGATCCAGGTGGATTCATTACTTGAGCACTATATACCTAGCTTAATGGCTTTAAAGAAAGCGCTGTGGAGACAACCCGGAAGTTTTAGAGAGTCACTTATTTCTGTTGAGTGCTTTCATTTAGTTTAAAAACAAAAAAAATAAAGAGGGAACTGTCGGTGTCAAAACCGGCGGATCTCGAGTAGGGGGTCCCGAGCGTGCGTCTAGGCGGATGGTAGCAGGAGACAAGGGACACGATGTTTTTACCTGTGTTCGCCCTCTCGATTGAGGAAAAACCCTACTAACGCTGGATAAATATTGATGATATGGGTAGTACAAGAGTAGATCTACCACGAGATCAGAGAGGCTAAACCCTAGAAGCTAGCCTATGGTATGATTGTTATTCGTCCTACGGACTAAAACCCTCCGGTTTATATAGACACCGAAGAGGGTTAGCGTTACGCAGAGTCGGTTACAATGGTAGGAAATCTACATATCCGTATCGCCAAGCTTGCCTTCCACGCCAAGGAAAGTCCCATCCAGACACGGGACGAAGTCTTCAATCTTGTATCTTCATAGTCTAGGAGTCCGGCCAAAGATGATAGTTCGCTATCCTGACACCCCCTAGTCCGAGACTCCTCAAGAGCTCCCCGAACCAGGCTTCAATGAAGACGAGTCCGGTAGCGCATATTGTCTTCGGCATTGCAAAGGCGGGTTCCTCCTCCAATTCTTCATAGAAGATTTTGAACACAAGGATAGTGTCCGCTCGCAAAACAAGTTCCACATACCACATACATAAACTTTTCGAGTAGATGATTTTTCATATAAAAAACTTTTAATCCGAGTTCGTATGCAAAAGTTATGCCCATTTTACTAAATTCTAGAGAGATTTTGCAAATAAAGTCAAAATTCATATTTGTAAATTTTCCCAACAACTGGACCACATATCACATGGGAAACTTATTTTCTTTTATTTTTTGACATTTTCATCATTTTCTTTTATTTTATTTTTTTAAACTGAAAAGGCGATCCAGGGGGGGTAGAGTTTGAATTTGTTGCTATTGCACCCACGCATGATAGTCCTATTATCTTTTTGTATTCTCCAAACTACATTATATCGGAGAAGTTTGTGCTTATTTAGGATTATATTGATGGGTTAAGCGCTTTTACTACTACACATGATGATTTTGATAGATATAATATGCATGTGTTTGTTGCTCCTACTTGCAATTATTATGAGAGAGTGAACTATATCTCCACCTCTCTATGTTTCCAATATGATAAAATTGCAAGAAACTGCTTATACTATGCATTGGCCTTTACTTGGTGTGCATGAATTGTTCTTTTATGACATGTCGATGCATAGGAAGAGAGTTAGACTTCGCTGTTGCTTGATATATGTTACTTTTTTGCTCACTACTAAATTACAAATCATTGTTAATTAAAATTGGCTTTGATATACCTTTGGGATCCGGTGGATTCATTACTTGAGCACTATATACCTAGCTTAATGGCTTTAAAGAAAGCGCTGCCAGGGAGACAACCCGGAAGCTTTAGAGAGTCACTTATTTCTGTTGAGTGCTTTCATTTAGTTTAAAAACAAAAAAAATAAAGAGGGAACTGTCGGTGTCAAAACCGGCGGATCTCGGTAGGGGGTCCCAATCTGTGCGTGCCTAGGCGGATGGTAACAGGAGACAAGGGACACGATGTTTTTACCAGGTTCGGGCCCTCTCGATGGAGGTAAAACCCTACTCCTGCTTGATTAATATTGATGATATGGGTAGTACAAGAGTAGATCTACCATTTAGATCAGAGAGGCTAAACCCTAGAAGCTAGCCTATGGTATGATTGTTATTCGCCTCCACGGACTAAAACCCTCCCGTTTATATAGACACCAAGAGGGTTAGGGTTACACAGTAGTCGGTTACAATGGTAGGAAATCTACATATCCGTATCGCCAAGCTTGCCTTCCACGCCAAGGAAAGTCCCATCCGGACACGGGACGAAGTCTTCAATCTTGTATCTTCATAGTCTAGGAGTCCGCCAAAGATGATAGTTCGCTATCCGGACACCCCTAGTCCAGACTCCTCAAGAGTCTCTCGAACCAGGCTTCAATGAAGACGAGTCCTACGCGTATATTGTCTTCGGCATTGCAAGGCGGGTTCCTCCTCCAATTCTTCATAGAAGATTTTTGAACACAAGGATAGTGTCCGCTCGCAAAACAAGTTCCACATACCACATACCAAAACTTTTCGAGTAGATGATTTTTCATATAAAAAACTTTTTAATCCGAGTTCATATGCAAAAGTTATGCCCATTTTACTAAATTCTAGAGAGATTTTGCAAATAAAGTCGAAATTCATATTTGTAAATTTTCCCAACAACTAGACCACATATCACATGGGAAACTTATTTTCTTTTATTTTTTGACATTTTCATCATTTTCTTTTATTTTATTTTTTAACCGTGAAAAAGCGATCCATGTGGGGGGTAGGGGGGTAGAGTTTGAATTTGTTGCTATTGCACCCACGCATGATAGTCCTATTATCTTTTGTATTCTCCAAACTACATTATATCGGAGAAGTTTGTGCTTATTAAGGATTATATTGATGGGTTGCGATTTACTACTACACATGATGATTTTGATAGATATAATATGCATGTGTTTGCTGCTCCTACTTGCAATTATTATGAGAGAGGAACTATATCTCCACCTCTCTATGTTTCCAATATGATAAAATTGCAAGAAACCGCTTATACTATGCATTGGCCTTTACTTGGTGTGCATGAATTGTTCTTTTATGACATGTCGATGCATAGGAAGAGAGTTAGACTTCATGTTGCTTGATATATGTTACTTTTTGCTCACTACTAAATTACAAATCATTGTTAATTAAAATTGGCTTTGATATACCTTGGGATCCGGTTGGATTCATTACTTGAGCACTATATACCTAGCTTAATGGCTTTAAAGAAAGAGCTGCCAGGAGACAACCCGAAGTTTTAGAGAGTCACTTATTTCTGTTGAGTGCTTTCATTTAGTTTAAAACAAAAAAATAAAGAGGGAACTGTCGTGTCAAAACCGCGGATCTCGGGTAGGGGGTCCCGAACTGCAAGGCCTAGGCGGATGGTAACAGGAGACAAGGGACACGATGTTTTTACCCAGGTTCGGGCCCTCTCGATGGAGGTAAAACCCTACTCGCTTGATTAATATTGATGATATGGGTAGTACAAGAGTAGATCTACCACGAGATCGTAGAGGCTAAACCCTAGAAGCTAGCCTATGGTATGATTGTTATTCGTCTCACGGACTAAAACCCTCCGGTTTATATAGACAATCAAGAGGGTTAGGGTTACATGTAGTCGGTTACAATGGTAGAAAATCTACATATCCGTGACGCCAAGCTTGCCTTCCACGCCAAGGAAAGTCCCATCCGGACACGGGACGTAAGTCTTCAATCTTGTATCTTCATAGTCTAGGAGTCCGCCAAAGATGATAGTTCGCTATCCGGACACCCCTAGTCCAGACTCCTCAAGAGCCCCCGAACCAGGCTTCAATGAAGACGAGTCCGCGCTGACATATTGTCTTCGCATTGCAAGGCGGGTTCCTCCTCCGAATTCTTCATAGAAGATTTTGAACACAAGGATAGTGTCCGCCTCGCAAAACAAGTTCCACATACCACATACCAAAACTTTTCGAGTAGATGATTTTTCATATAAAAACTTTTTAATCCGAAAGTTCAGAGTGCAAAAGTTATGCCCATTTTACTAAATTCTAGAGAGATTTTGCAAATAAAGTCGAAATTCATATTTGTAAATTTTCCCAACAACTAGACCACATATCACATGGGAAACTTATTTTCTTTTATTTTTTGACATTTTCATCATTTTCTTTTATTTTTTATTTTTTTAAACCTGTAAAAAGCTGATCCACTTGGGGTAGAGTTTGAATTTGTTGCTATTGCACCCACGCATGATAGTCCTATTATCTTTTGTATTCTCCAAACTACATTATATCGGAGAAGTTTGTGCTTATTAAGGATTATATTGATGGGTTGCATTTTACTACTACACATGATGATTTTGATAGATATAATATGCATGTGTTTGCTGCTCCTACTTGCAATTATTATGAGAGAGGAACTATATCTCCACCTCTCTATGTTTCCAATATGATAAAATTGCAAGAAACTGCTTATACTATGCATTGGCCTTTACTTGGTGTGCATGAATTGTTCTTTATGACATGCCGATGCATAGGAAGAGAGTTAGACTTCGTTGTTGCTTGATATATGTTACTTTTTGCTCACTACTAAATTACAAATCATTGTTAATTAAAATTGGCTTTGATATACCTTTGGGATCCGGTGGATTCATTACTTGAGCACTATATACCTAGCTTAATGGCTTTAAAGAAAGCGCTGCCAGGGAGACAACCCGGAAGTTTTAGAGACTCACTTATTTCTGTTGAGTGCTTTCATTTAGTTTAAAAACAAAAAAAAAGAGGGGAACTGTCAGTGTCAAAACCGGCGGAGCTCGGGTAGGGGGTCCCGAACTGTGCGTCTAGGCGGATGGTAACAGGAGACAAGGGACACGATGTTTTTACCCAGGTTCGGGCCCTCTCGATGGAGGTAAAACCCTACTCCTGCTTGATTAATATTGATGATATGGGTAGTACAAGAGTAGATCTACCACGAGATCGTGAGAGGCTAAACCCCAGAAGCTAGCCTATGGTATGATTGTTATTCGCCCCACGGACTAAAACCCTCCGGTTTATATAGACACCGAAGAGGGTTAGGGTTACATGTAGTCGGTTACAATGGTAGGAAATCTACATATCCAGACGCCAAGCTTGCCTTCCACGCCAAGGAAAGTCCCATCCGACACGGGACGCAAGTCTTCAATCTTGTATCTTCATAGTCTAGGAGTCCGCCAAAGATGATAGTTCGCTATCCGGACACCCCCTAGTCCAGACTCCTCAAGAGCCTCCTGAACCAGGCTTCAATGAAGACGAGTCTGGCGCGCATATTGTCTTCGGCATTGCAAGGCGGGTTACTCCTACGAATTCTTCATAGAAGATTTTGAACACTAGGATAGTGTCCGTCTCTGCAAAACAAGTTCCACATAACACATACGATAACTTTTCGAGTAGATGATTTTTCATATAAAAAACTTTTTAATCCGAGTTCGTATGCAAAAGTTATGCCCATTTTACTAAATTCTAGAGAGATTTTGCAAATAAAGTCGAAATTCGTATTTGTAAATTTTCCCAACAACTAGACCACATATCACATGGGAAACTTATTTTCTTTTATTTTGTTGACATTTTCATCATTTTCTTTTATTTTATTTTTTTAAACTGAAAAGGCTATAAACCGGGGGGTGGGGTAGAGTTTGTATTTGTTGATATTGCAACCACGAATTATAGTCCTATTATCTTTGTTTATTCTAAAAACTACATTATATCGGAGAAGTTTGTGCTTATTAAGGATTATATTGATGGGTTGCGCTTACTACTACACATGATGATTTTGATAGATATAATATGCATGTGTTTGCTGCTCCTACTTGCAATTATTATGAGAGAGGAACTATATCTCCACCTCTCTATGTTTCCAATATGATAAAATTGCAAGAAACTGCTTATACTATGCATTGGCCTTTACTTGGTGTGCATGAATTGTTCTTTTATGACATGCTGATGCATAGGAAGAGAGTTAGACTTCGTTGTTGCTTGATATATGTTACTTTTTGCTCACTACTAAATTACAAATCATTGTTAATTAAAATTGGCTTTGATATACCTTGGGATCCGGTGGATTCATTACTTGAGCACTATATACCTAGCTTAATGGCTTTAAAGAAAGCGCTGCTGTGAGACAACCCGGAAGTTTTAGAGAGTCACTTATTTCTGTTGAGTGCTTTCATTTAGTTTAAAACAAAAAATAAAGAGGGGAACTGTCGGTGTCAAAACCGCGGATCTCGGGTAGGGGGTCCCGAACTATGCGCCTAGGCGGATGGTAACAGGAGACAAGGGACACGATGTTTTACCCAGGTTCGGGCCCTCTCGATGGAGGTAAAACCCTACTCCTGCTTGATTAATATTGATGATATGGGTAGTACAAGAGTAGATCTACCACGAGATCGTAGAGGCTAAACCCTAGAAGCTAGCCTATGGTATGATTGTTATTCGCCCCACGGACTAAAACCCTCCGGTTTATATAGACACCCAAGAGGGTTAGGGTTACACAGAGTCGGTTACAATGGTAGGAAATCTACATATCCAGATCGCCAAGCTTGCCTTCCACGCCAAGGAAAGTCCCATCCCGGACACGGGACGTAAGTCTTCAATCTTGTATCTTCATAGTCTAGGAGTCCGCCAAAGATGATAGTTCGCTATCCGGACACCCCTAGTCCAGGACTCCTCAAGAGTCTCCTGAACCAGGCTTCAATGAAGACGAGTCCGCGCAATATTGTCTTCGGCATTGCAAGGCGGGTTCTCCTCCGAATTCTTCATAGAAGATTTTGAACACAAGGATAGTGTCCGCTCGCAAAACAAGTTCCACATACCACATACCAAAACTTTTCGAGTAGATGATTTTTCATATAAAAACTTTTTAATCCGAAGTTCGTATGCAAAAGTTATGCCCATTTTACTAAATTCTAGAGAGATTTTGCAAATAAAGTCGAATTCATATTTGTAAATTTTCCCAACAACTAGACCACATATCACATGGGAAACTTATTTTCTTTTATTTTTTGACATTTTCATCATTTTCTTTTATTTTATTTTTTAAACCTGAAAAGGCGATCCACTGGGGTAGAGATTGAATTTGTTGCTATTGCACCCACGCATGATAGTCCTATTATCTTTTTGTATTCTCCAAACTACATTATATCGGAGAAGTTTGTGCTTATTAAGGATTATATTGATGGGTTATGCTTACTACTACACATGATGATTTTGATAGATATAATATGCATGTGTTTGCTGCTCCTACTTGCAATTATTATGAGAGAGGAACTATATCTCCACCTCTCTATGTTTCCAATATGATAAAATTGCAAGAAACTGCTTATACTATGCATTGGCCTTTACTTGGTGTGCATGAATTGTTCTTTTATGACATGCCGATGCATAGGAAAAGAGTTAGACTTCGTTGTTGCTTGATATATGTTACTTTTTGCTCACTACTAAATTACAAATCATTGTTAATTAAAATTGGCTTTGATATACCTTGGGATCCGTGGATTCATTACTTGAGCACTATATACCTAGCTTAATGGCTTTAAAGAAAGCGCTGCTGTGAGACAACCCGGAAGTTTTAGAGAGTCACTTATTTCTGTTGAGTGCTTTCATTTAGTTTAAAAACAAAAAAATAAAGAGGGAACTGTCGGTGTCAAAACCGCGGATCTCGGTAGGGGGTCCCGAACTGTGCCTAGGCGGATGGTAACAGGAGACAAGGGACACGATGTTTTTACCCTGTGTTCGGTCCCTCTCGATGGAGGTAAAACCCTACTCCTGCTTGATTAATATTGATGATATGGGTAGTACAAGAGTAGATCTACCACGAGATCAGAGAGGCTAAACCCTAGAAGCTAGCCTATGGTATGATTGTTATTCGACCTACGGACTAAAACCCTCCGGTTTATATAGACATCGAAGAGGGTTAGGGTTACACAGAGTCGGTTACAATGGTAGGAAATCTACATATCCGTATCGCCAAGCTTGCCTTCCACGCCAAGGAAAGTCCCAACCGGACCCGGGACGAAGTCTTCAATCTTGTAACTTCATAGTCTAGGAGTCCGCCAAAGATGATAGTTCGGCTATCCGGACACCCCTAGTCCAGACTCGACTCCTCAAGAGTCTCTGAACCAGGCTTCAATGAAGACGAGTCCGCGCCAGATATTGTCTTCGGCATTGCAAGGCGGGTTCCTCCTCCGAATTCTTCATAGAAGATTTTGAACACAAGGATAGTGTCCGCTCTGCAAAACAAGTTCCACATACCACATACCAAAACTTTTCGAGTAGATGATTTTTCATATAAAAACTTTTAATCCGAAGTTCAGATGCAAAAGTTATGCCCATTTTACTAAATTCTAGAGAGATTTTGCAAATAAAGTCGAAATTGATATTTGTAAATTTTCCCAACAACTAGACCACATATCACATGAGAAACTTATTTTCTTTTATTTTTTTGACATTTTCATCATTTTCTATTATTTTATTTTTTAAACTGAAAAGGCGATCCACGGGGTAGAGTTTGAATTTGTTGCTATTGCACCCACGCATGATAGTCCTATTATCTTTTGTATTCTCCAAACTACATTATATCGGAGAAGTTTGTGCTTATTAAGGATTATATTGATGGGTTGCGCTTACTACTACACATGATGATTTTGATAGATATAATATGCATGTGTTTGCTGCTCCTACTTGCAATTATTATGAGAGAGGAACTATATCTCCACCTCTCTATGTTTCCAATATGATAAAATTGCAAGAAACTGCTTATACTATGCATTGGCCTTTACTTGGTGTGCATGAATTGTTCTTTTATGACATGCCGATGCATAGGAAGAGAGTTAGACTTCGTTGTTGCTTGATATATGTTACTTTTTGCTCACTACTAAAGTACTAATCATTGTTAATTAAAATTGGCTTTGATATACCTTGGGATCCGGGTGGATTCATTACTTGAGCACTATATACCTAGCTTAATGGCTTTAAAGAAAGCGCTGCTTGGAGACAACCCGAAGTTTTAGAGAGTCACTTATTTCTGTTGAGTGCTTTCATTTAGTTTAAAACAAAAAAATAAAGAGGGAACTGTCGTGTCAAACCGGCGGATCTCGGGTAGGGGGTCCCAATCGTGCGTCTAGGCGGATGGTAACAGGAGACAAGGGACACGATGTTTTTACCCAGGTTCGGCCCTCTCGATGGAGGTAAAACCCTACTCCTGCTTGATTAATATTGATGATATGGGTAGTACAAGAGTAGATCTACCACGAGATCAGAGAGGCTAAACCCTAGAAGCTAGCCTATGGTATGATTGTTATTCGTCCTACGGACTAAAACCCTCCGTTTATATAGACAACCAAGAGGGTTAGGGTTACATGTAGTCGGTTACAATGGTAGGAAATCTACATATCCAGATCGCCAAGCTTGCCTTCCACGCCAAGGAAAGTCCCATCCGGACACGGGACGAAGTCTTCAATCTTGTATCTTCATAGTCTAGGAGTCCGCCAAAGATGATAGTTCGCTATCCGGACACCCCTAGTCCAGACTCCCTCAAGAGTCTCTCAACTGTGCTTCAATGAAGACGAAGTCCGCGCGTATATTGTCTTCGGCATTGCAAGGCGGGTTCCTCCTCAATTCTTCATAGAAGATTTTGAACACAAGGATAGTGTCCGCTCGCAAAACAAGTTCCACATACCACATACCAAAACTTTTCGAGTAGATGATTTTTCATATAAAAAACTTTTTAATCCGAAAGTTCAGATGCAAAAGTTATGCCCATTTTACTAAATTCTAGAGAGATTTTGCAAATAAAGTCGAAATTATATTTGTAAATTTTCCCAACAACTAGACCACATATCACATGGGAAACTTATTTTCTTTTATTTTTTGACATTTTCATCATTTTCTTTTATTTTATTTTTTAAACTGAAAAGGCGTATCCACTGGGGGGGGTAGAGTTTGAATTTGTTGCTATTGCACCCACGCATGATAGTCCTATTATCTTTTGTATTCTCCAAACTACATTATATCGGAGAAGTTTGTGCTTATTAAGGATTATATTGATGGGTTGCGCTTACTACTACACATGATGATTTTGATAGATATAATATGCATGTGTTTGCTGCTCCTACTTGCAATTATTATGAGAGAGGAACTATATCTCCACCTCTCTATGTTTCCAATATGATAAAATTGCAAGAAACTGCTTATACTATGCATTGGCCTTTACTTGGTGTGCATGAATTGTTCTTTTATGACATGTCGATGCATAGGAAGAGAGTTAGACTTCGTTGTTGCTTGATATATGTTACTTTTTGCTCACTACTAAATTACAAATCATTGTTAATTAAAATTGGCTTTGATATACCTTGGGATCCAGGTGGATTCATTACTTGAGCACTATATACCTAGCTTAATGGCTTTAAAGAAAGCGCTGCCAGGGAGACAACCCGGAAGTTTTAGAGAGTCACTTATTTCTGTTGAGTGCTTTCATTTAGTTTAAAAAATAAATAAAGAGGGGAACTGTCGGTGTCAAAACCGCGGATCTCGGTAGGGGGTCCCAACTGTGCGCTCTAGGCGGATGGTAACAGGAGACAAGGGACACGATGTTTTTACCTGTGTTCGGCCTCTCGATGGAGGTAAAACCTACTCCTGCTTGATTAATATTGATGATATGGGTAGTACAAGAGTAGATCTACCACGAGATCGTAGAGGCTAAACCCTAGAAGCTAGCCTATGGTATGATTGTTATTCGTCCCCACGGACTAAAACCCTCCGTTTATATAGACACCGAAGAGGGTTAGGGTTACACAGAGTCGGTTACAATGGTAGGAAATCTACATATCCAGACGCCAAGCTTGCCTTCCACGCCAAGGAAAGTCCCATCCTGACACGGACGTAAGTCTTCAATCTTGTATCTTCATAGTCTAGGAGTCCGCCAAAGATGATAGTTCGCTATCCGGACACCCCTAGTCCAGACTCCTCAAGAGCTCTCGAACCAGGCTTCAATGAAGACGAAGTCCCGCAAGATATTGTCTTCTTGGCATTGCAAGGCGGGTTCCTCCTCCAATTCTTCATAGAAGATTTTGAACACAAGGATAGTGTCCGCTCGCAAAACAAGTTCCACATACCACATACCAAAACTTTTCGAGTAGATGATTTTTCATATAAAAACTTTTAATCCGAAGTTCAGAGTGCAAAAGTTATGCCCATTTTACTAAATTCTAGAGAGATTTTGCAAATAAAGTCGAATTCATATTTGTAAATTTTCCCAACAACTAGACCACATATCACATGGGAAACTTATTTTCTTTTATTTTTTGACATTTTCATCATTTTCTTTTATTTTATTTTTTAAACTGAAAAGGCGTATCCACTGGGGTAGAGTTTGAATTTGTTGCTATTGCACCCACGCATGATAGTCCTATTATCTTTTGTATTCTCCAAACTACATTATATCGGAGAAGTTTGTGCTTATTAAGGATTATATTGATGGGTTGCGCTTACTACTACACATGATGATTTTGATAGATATAATATGCATGTGTTTGCTGCTCCTACTTGCAATTATTATGAGAGAGGAACTATATCTCCACCTCTCTATGTTTCCAATATGATAAAATTGCAAGAAACTGCTTATACTATGCATTGGCCTTTACTTGGTGTGCATGAATTGTTCTTTTATGACATGCTGATGCATAGGAAGAGAGTTAGACTTCGTTGTTGCTTGATATATGTTACTTTTTGCTCACTACTAAATTACAAATCATTGTTAATTAAAATTGGCTTTGATATACCTTGGGATCCGTGGATTCATTACTTGAGCACTATATACCTAGCTTAATGGCTTTAAAGAAAGCGCTGCCAGGAGACAACCCGGAAGTTTTAGAGAGTCACTTATTTCTGTTGAGTGCTTTCATTTAGTTTAAAACAAAAAAATAAAGAGGGGAACTGTCGGTGTCAAAACCGCGGATCTCGGTAGGGGGTCCCGAATCGTATGCCTAGGCGGATGGTAACAGGAGACAAGGGACACGATGTTTTTACCCAGGTTCGGGCCCTCTCGATGGAGGTAAAACCCTACTCCCGCTTGATTAATATTGATGATATGGGTAGTACAAGAGTAGATCTACCACGAGATCGTAGAGGCTAAACCCTAGAAGCTAGCCTATGGTATGATTGTTATTCGTCCCACGGACTAAAACCCTCCGGTTTATATAGACAATCAAGAGGGTTAGGGTTACACAGAGTCGGTTACAATGGTAGGAAATCTACATATCCAGATCGCCAAGCTTGCCTTCCACGCCAAGGAAAGTCCCATCCTGACACGGGACGAAGTCTTCAATCTTGTATCTTCATAGTCTAGGAGTCCGCCAAAGATGATAGTTCGCTATCCGGACACCCCTAGTCCAGACTCCTCAAGAGCTCCTCGAACCAGGCTTCAATGAAGACGAGTCCGCGCCAGATATTGTCTTCGCATTGCAAGGCGGGTTCCTCCTCCGAATTCTTCATAGAAGATTTTGAACACAAGGATAGTGTCCGCTCGCAAAACAAGTTCCACATACCACATACCAAAACTTTTCGAGTAGATGATTTTTCATATAAAAACTTTTAATCCGAAGTTCGTATGCAAAAGTTATGCCCATTTTACTAAATTCTAGAGAGATTTTGCAAATAAAGTCGAATTCATATTTGTAAATTTTCCCAACAACTAGACCACATATCACATGGGAAACTTATTTTCTTTTATTTTTTGACATTTTCATCATTTTCTTTTATTTTATTTTTTTAAACCTGAAAAGGCGTATCCACGGGGGGGTAGAGTTTGAATTTGTTGCTATTGCACCCACGCATGATAGTCCTATTATCTTTTGTATTCTCCAAACTACATTATATCGGAGAAGTTTGTGCTTATTAAGGATTATATTGATGGGTTGCGCTTACTACTACACATGATGATTTTGATAGATATAATATGCATGTGTTTGCTGCTCCTACTTGCAATTATTATGAGAGAGGAACTATATCTCCACCTCTCTATGTTTCCAATATGATAAAATTGCAAGAAACTGCTTATACTATGCATTGGCCTTTACTTGGTGTGCATGAATTGTTCTTTATGACATGTCGATGCATAGGAAGAGAGTTAGACTTCGTTGTTGCTTGATATATGTTACTTTTTGCTCACTACTAAATTACAAATCATTGTTAATTAAAATTGGCTTTGATATACCTTGGGATCCGGTGGATTCATTACTTGAGCACTATATACCTAGCTTAATGGCTTTAAAGAAAGCGCTGCTGTGGAGACAACCCGGAAGTTTTAGAGAGTCACTTATTTCTGTTGAGTGCTTTCATTTAGTTTAAAACAAAAAATAAAGAGGGAACTGTCGGTGTCAAACCGCGGATCTCGGTAGGGGGTCCCGAATCGTATGCCTAGGCGGATGGTAACAGGAGACAAGGGACACGATGTTTTTACCCAGGTTCGGGCCTCTCGATGGAGGTAAAACCCTACTCCTGCTTGATTAATATTGATGATATGGGTAGTACAAGAGTAGATCTACCACGAGATCGTAGAGGCTAAACCCTAGAAGCTAGCCTATGGTATGATTGTTATTCGCCCCACGGACTAAAACCCTCCGGTTTATATAGACAACCAAGAGGGTTAGGGTTACACAGAGTCGGGTTACAATGGTAGGAAATCTACATATCCAGATCGCCAAGCTTGCCTTCCACGCCAAGGAAAGTCCCATCCTGACACGGGACGAAGTCTTCAATCTTGTATCTTCATAGTCTAGGAGTCCGCCAAAGATGATAGTTCGCTATCCGGACACCCCCTAGTCCAGGACTCCTCAAGAGTCTCTCGAACCAGGCTTCAATGAAGACGAGTCCGCGCCAAGATATTGTCTTCGCATTGCAAGGCGGGTTCCTCCTCCGAATTCTTCATAGAAGATTTTGAACACAAGGATAGTGTCCGCTCGCAAAACAAGTTCCACATACCACATACCAAAACTTTTCGAGTAGATGATTTTTCATATAAAAACTTTTTAATCCGAAGTTCAGATGCAAAAGTTATGCCAATTTTACTAAATTCTAGAGAGATGTTGCAAATAAAGTCGAAATTCATATTTGTAAATTTTCCCAACAACTTGACCACATATCACATGGGAAACTTATTTTCTTTTATTTTTTTGACATTTTCATCATTTTCTTTTATTTTATTTTTTCAAACTGAAAAGGCGATCCACGGGGTGGGGGGGGGCAGAGTTTGAATTTGTTGCTGTTGCACCCACGCATGATAGTCCTATTATCTTTTTGTATTCTCCAAACTACATTATATCGGAGAAGTTTGTGCTTATTAAGGATTATATTGATGGGTTGCGCTTACTACTACACATGATGATTTTGATAGATATAATATGCATGTGTTTGCTGCTCCTACTTGCAATTATTATGAGAGAGGAACTATATCTCCACCTCTCTATGTTTCCAATATGATAAAATTGCAAGAAACTGCTTATACTATGCATTGGCCTTTACTTGGTGTGCATGAATTGTTCTTTTATGACATGCCGATGCATAGGAAGAGAGTTAGACTTCGTTGTTGCTTGATATATGTTACTTTTTGCTCACTACTAAAGTACTAATCATTGTTAATTAAAATTGGCTTTGATATACCTTGGGATCCGGGTGGATTCATTACTTGAGCACTATATACCTAGCTTAATGGCTTTAAAGAAAGCGCTGCTAGGGAGACAACCCGGAAGTTTTAGAGAGTCACTTATTTCTGTTGAGTGCTTTCATTTAGTTTAAAAACAAAAAATAAAGAGGGAACTGTCAGTCAAAACCGCGGATCTCGGTAGGGGGTCCCGAACTGCAAGGCCTAGGCGGATGGTAACAGGAGACAAGGGACACGATGTTTTTACCCAGGTTCGGGCCCTCTCGATGGAGGTAAAACCCTACTCCTGCTTGATTAATATTGATGATATGGGTAGTACAAGAGTAGATCTACCACGAGATCGTAGAGGCTAAACCCTAGAAGCTAGCCTATGGTATGATTGTTATTCGCCCCACGGACTAAAACCCTCCGGTTTATATAGACACCAAGAGGGTTAGGGTTACACAGAGTCGGTTACAATGGTAGGAAATCTACATATCCAGACGCCAAGCTTGCCTTCCACGCCAAGGAAAGTCCCATCCGGACACGGACGAAGTCTTCAATCTTGTATCTTCATAGTCTAGGAGTCCGCCAAAGATGATAGTTCGCTATCCGGACACCCCTAGTCCAGACTCCCTCAAGAGTCTCGAACCAGGCTTCAATGAAGACGAGTCCGCGCGCATATTGTCTTCGCATTGCAAGGCGGGTTCCTCCTCCGAATTCTTCATAGAAGATTTTGAACACAAGGATAGTGTCCGCTCGCAAAACAAGTTCCACATACCACATACCAAAACTTTTCGAGTAGATGATTTTTCATATAAAAACTTTTTAATCCGAGTTCGTATGCAAAAGTTATGCCCATTTTACTAAATTCTAGAGAGATTTTGCAAATAAAGTCGAATTCATATTTGTAAATTTTCCCAACAACTAGACCACATATCACATGGGAAACTTATTTTCTTTTATTTTTTGACATTTTCATCATTTTCTTTTATTTTATTTTTTAAACTGAAAAGGAGATCCACGGGGTGGGGTGGCAGAGTTTGAATTTTTTGCTATTGCACGCACGCATGATAGTCATATTATCTTTTTTTATTCTCCAAACTACATTATATCTGAGAAGTTTGGTCTTATTAAGGATTATATTGATGGGTTGCGCTTACTACTACACATGATGATTTTGATAGATATAATATGCATGTGTTTGCTGCTCCTACTTGCAATTATTATGAGAGAGGAACTATATCTCCACCTCTCTATGTTTCCAATATGATAAAATTGCAAGAAACTGCTTATACTATGCATTGGCCTTTACTTGGTGTGCATGAATTGTTCTTTATGACATGTCGATGCATAGGAAGAGAGTTAGACTTCGTTGTTGCTTGATATATGTTACTTTTTGCTCACTACTAAATTACAAATCATTGTTAATTAAAATTGGCTTTGATATACCTTGGGATCCGTGGATTCATTACTTGAGCACTATATACCTAGCTTAATGGCTTTAAAGAAAGCGCTGCTGTGGAGACAACCCGAAGTTTTAGAGAGTCACTTATTTCTGTTGAGTGCTTTCATTTAGTTTAAAAACAAAAAATAAAGAGGGGAACTGTCGGTGTCAAAACCGCGGATCTCGGTAGGGGGTCCCGAATCGTATGCCTAGGCGGATGGTAACAGGAGACAAGGGACACGATGTTTTTACCTGTGTTCGGGCCTCTCGATGGAGGTAAAACCCTACTCCCGCTTGATTAATATTGATGATATGGGTAGTACAAGAGTAGATCTACCACGAGATCGTAGAGGCTAAACCCTAGAAGCTAGCCTATGGTATGATTGTTATTCGTCCCACGGACTAAAACCCTCCGTTTATATAGACACCAAGAGGGTTAGGGTTACACAGAGTCGGTTACAATGGTAGGAAATCTACATATCCAGACGCCAAGCTTGCCTTCCACGCCAAGGAAAGTCCCATCCTGACACGGACGAAGTCTTCAATCTTGTATCTTCATAGTCTAGGAGTCCGCCAAAGATGATAGTTCGCTATCCGGACACCCCCTAGTCCAGACTCCTCAAGAGTCTCGAACCAGGCTTCAATGAAGACGAGTCCGCGCCAAGATATTGTCTTCGCATTGCAAGGCGGGTTCCTCCTCCGAATTCTTCATAGAAGATTTTGAACACAAGGATAGTGTCCGCTCGCAAAACAAGTTCCACATACCACATACCAAAACTTTTCGAGTAGATGATTTTTCATATAAAAACTTTTAATCCGAAGTTCGTATGCAAAAGTTATGCCCATTTTACTAAATTCTAGAGAGATTTTGCAAATAAAGTCGAATTCATATTTGTAAATTTTCCCAACAACTAGACCACATATCACATGGGAAACTTATTTTCTTTTATTTTTTGACATTTTCATCATTTTCTTTTATTTTATTTTTTTAAACCTGAAAAGGCGATCCACGGGGTAGAGTTTGAATTTGTTGCTATTGCACCCACGCATGATAGTCCTATTATCTTTTGTATTCTCCAAACTACATTATATCGGAGAAGTTTGTGCTTATTAAGGATTATATTGATGGGTTATGCGCTTACTACTACACATGATGATTTTGATAGATATAATATGCATGTGTTTGCTGCTCCTACTTGCAATTATTATGAGAGAGGAACTATATCTCCACCTCTCTATGTTTCCAATATGATAAAATTGCAAGAAACTGCTTATACTATGCATTGGCCTTTACTTGGTGTGCATGAATTGTTCTTTATGACATGCCGATGCATAGGAAGAGAGTTAGACTTCGTTGTTGCTTGATATATGTTACTTTTTGCTCACTACTAAATTACAAATCATTGTTAATTAAAATTGGCTTTGATATACCTTGGGATCCGGTGGATTCATTACTTGAGCACTATATACCTAGCTTAATGGCTTTAAAGAAAGCGCTGTGGAGACAACCCGGAAGTTTTAGAGAGTCACTTATTTCTGTTGAGTGCTTTCATTTAGTTTAAAAACAAAAAATAAAGAGGGAACTGTCGGTGTCAAAACCGCGGATCTCGGTAGGGGGTCCCGAATCGCAAGGCCTAGGCGGATGGTAACAGGAGACAAGGGACACGATGTTTTTACCTGTGTTCGGGCCCTCTCGATGGAGGTAAAACCCTACTCCCGCTTGATTAATATTGATGATATGGGTAGTACAAGAGTAGATCTACCACGAGATCAGAGAGGCTAAACCCTAGAAGCTAGCCTATGGTATGATTGTTATTCGCCCCACGGACTAAAACCCTCCGGTTTATATAGACAATCAAGAGGGTTAGGTTACAGAGTCGGTTACAATGGTAGGAAATCTACATATCCAGATCGCCAAGCTTGCCTTCCACGCCAAGGAAAGTCCCATCCTGACACGGGACGAAGTCTTCAATCTTGTATCTTCATAGTCTAGGAGTCCGCCAAAGATGATAGTTCGCTATCCGGACACCCCTAGTCCAGACTCCTCAAGAGTCTCTAACCAGGCTTCAATGAAGACGAGTCCGCGCCATATTGTCTTCGGCATTGCAAGGCGGGTTCCTCCTCCGAATTCTTCATAGAAGATTTTGAACACAAGGATAGTGTCCGCTCGCAAAACAAGTTCCACATACCACATACCAAAACTTTTCGAGTAGATGATTTTTCATATAAAAACTTTTTAATCCGAAGTTCGTATGCAAAAGTTATGCCCATTTTACTAAATTCTAGAGAGATTTTGCAAATAAAGTCGAAATTCATATTTGTAAATTTTCCCAACAACTAGACCACATATCACATGGGAAACTTATTTTCTTTTATTTTTTTGACATTTTCATCATTTTCTTTTATTTTATTTTTTTAAACTGAAAAGGCGATCCAGGGGGGGTAGAGTTTGAATTTGTTGCTATTGCACCCACGCATGATAGTCCTATTATCTTTTTGTATTCTCCAAACTACATTATATCGGAGAAGTTTGTGCTTATTAAGGATTATATTGATGGGTTATGCTTACTACTACACATGATGATTTTGATAGATATAATATGCATGTGTTTGCTGCTCCTACTTGCAATTATTATGAGAGAGGAACTATATCTCCACCTCTCTATGTTTCCAATATGATAAAATTGCAAGAAACTGCTTATACTATGCATTGGCCTTTACTTGGTGTGCATGAATTGTTCTTTTATGACATGTCGATGCATAGGAAGAGAGTTAGACTTCGTTGTTGCTTGATATATGTTACTTTTTGCTCACTACTAAATTACAAATCATTGTTAATTAAAATTGGCTTTGATATACCTTGGGATCCGTGGATTCATTACTTGAGCACTATATACCTAGCTTAATGGCTTTAAAGAAAGCGCTGCCAGGAGACAACCCTAAGTTTTAGAGAGTCACTTATTTCTGTTGAGTGCTTTCATTTAGTTTAAAAACAAAAAATAAAGAGGGGAACTGTCGGTGTCAAAACCTCGGATCTCGGTAGGGGGTCCCGAATCTGGCGCCTAGGCGGATGGTAACAGGAGACAAGGGACACGATGTTTTTACCTGTGTTCGGGCCCTCTCGATGGAGGTAAAACCCTACTCCGCTTGATTAATATTGATGATATGGGTAGTACAAGAGTAGATCTACCACGAGATCGTAGAGGCTAAACCCTAGAAGCTAGCCTATGGTATGATTGTTATTCGTCCCACGGACTAAAACCCTCCGGTTTATATAGACAATCAAGAGGGTTAGGGTTACAGTAGTCGGTTACAATGGTAGGAAATCTACATATCCAGACGCCAAGCTTGCCTTCCACGCCAAGGAAAGTCCCATCCGGACACGGGACGAAGTCTTCAATCTTGTATCTTCATAGTCTAGGAGTCCGCCAAAGATGATAGTTCGGCTATCCGGACACCCCCTAGTCCAGACTCCTCAAGAGTCTCCTAACCAGGCTTCAATGAAGACGAGTCCGCGCCAAGATATTGTCTTCGCATTGCAAGGCGGGTTCCTCCCGAATTCTTCATAGAAGATTTTGAACACAAGGATAGTGTCCGCTCGCAAAACAAGTTCCACATACCACATACCAAAACTTTTCGAGTAGATGATTTTTCATATAAAAACTTTTAATCCGAAGTTCAGATGCAAAAGTTATGCCCATTTTACTAAATTGTAGAGAGATTTTTCAAATAAAGTCGAAATTATTATTTGTTAATTTTCCCAGCAACTAGAACACATATCACATGGGAAACTTATTTTATTTTATTTTGTTGAGATTTTCATCATTTTCTTTTATTTTATTTTTTAAACCTGAAAAGGCGTATCCACGGGGTAGAGTTTGAATTTGTTGCTATCGCACCCACGCATGATAGTCCTATTATCTTTTTGTATTCTCCAAACTACATTATATCGGAAAAGTTTGTGCTTATTAAGGATTATATTGATGGGTTGCGCTTACTACTACACATGATGATTTTGATAGATATAATATGCATGTGTTTGCTGCTCCTACTTGCAATTATTATGAGAGAGGAACTATATCTCCACCTCTCTATGTTTCCAATATGATAAAATTGCAAGAAACTGCTTATACTATGCATTGGCCTTTACTTGGTGTGCATGAATTGTTCTTTATGACATGTCGATGCATAGGAAGAGAGTTAGACTTCGTTGTTGCTTGATATATGTTACTTTTTGCTCACTACTAAATTACAAATCATTGTTAATTAAAATTGGCTTTGATATACCTTGGGATCCGTGGATTCATTACTTGAGCACTATATACCTAGCTTAATGGCTTTAAAGAAAGCGCTGCCAGGAGACAACCCGGAAGTTTTAGAGAGTCACTTATTTCTGTTGAGTGCTTTCATTTAGTTTAAAAACAAAAAATAAAGAGGGAACTGTCGGTGTCAAACCGCGGATCTCGGTAGGGGGTCCCGAACTGCAAGGCCTAGGCGGATGGTAACAGGAGACAAGGGACACGATGTTTTTACCTGTGTTCGGGCCCTCTCGATGGAGGTAAAACCCTACTCCCGCTTGATTAATATTGATGATATGGGTAGTACAAGAGTAGATCTACCACGAGATCGTAGAGGCTAAACCCTAGAAGCTAGCCTATGGTATGATTGTTATTCGTCCCACGGACTAAAACCCTCCGGTTTATATAGACAATCAAGAGGGTTAGGGTTACACAGAGTCGGTTACAATGGTAGGAAATCTACATATCCAGACGCCAAGCTTGCCTTCCACGCCAAGGAAAGTCCCATCCTGACACGGGACGAAGTCTTCAATCTTGTATCTTCATAGTCTAGGAGTCCGCCAAAGATGATAGTTCGCTATCCGGACACCCCCTAGTCCAGACTCCCTCAAGAGCTCCCTCGAACTGTGCTTCAATGAAGACGAAGTCCGCGCGCATATTGTCTTCTTGCATTGCAAGGCGGGTTCCTCCTCCGAATTCTTCATAGAAGATTTTGAACACAAGGATAGTGTCCGCTCGCAAAACAAGTTCCACATACCACATACCAAAACTTTTCGAGTAGATGATTTTTCATATAAAAACTTTTTAATCCGAAGTTCAGATGCAAAAGTTATGCCCATTTTACTAAATTCTAGAGAGATTTTGCAAATAAAGTCGAATTCATATTTGTAAATTTTCCCAACAACTAGACCACATATCACATGGGAAACTTATTTTCTTTTATTTTTTGACATTTTCATCATTTTCTTTTATTTTATTTTTTAAACTGAAAAGGCGTATCCACCTGGGGTAGAGTTTGAATTTGTTGCTATTGCACCCACGCATGATAGTCCTATTATCTTTTGTATTCTCCAAACTACATTATATCGGAGAAGTTTGTGCTTATTAAGGATTATATTGATGGGTTGCGCTTACTACTACACATGATGATTTTGATAGATATAATATGCATGTGTTTGCTGCTCCTACTTGCAATTATTATGAGAGAGGAACTATATCTCCACCTCTCTATGTTTCCAATATGATAAAATTGCAAGAAACTGCTTATACTATGCATTGGCCTTTACTTGGTGTGTATGAATTGTTCTTTTATGACATGATGATGCATAGGAAGAGAGTTAGACTACGTTGTTGCTTGATATATGTTACTTTTTGCTCACTACTAAATTACAAATCATTGTTAATTAAAATTGTCTTTGATATACCTTGGGATCCGGGTGGATTCATTACTTGAGCACTATATACCTAGCTT
The DNA here is from genome assembly GCA_021605145.1 of Aegilops bicornis. Classification (NCBI taxonomy): domain Eukaryota; kingdom Viridiplantae; phylum Streptophyta; class Magnoliopsida; order Poales; family Poaceae; genus Aegilops; species Aegilops bicornis. The sequence continues at coordinate 41,759,962 of CM038673.1, read as the reverse complement.
AATGGCTTTAAAGAAAGCGCTGCCAGGAGACAACCCGGAAGTTTTAGAGAGTCACTTATTTCTGTTGAGTGCTTTCATTTAGTTTAAAAACAAAAAATAAAGAGGGAACTGTCGGTGTCAAACCGCGGATCTCGGTAGGGGGTCCCGAATCGCAAGGCCTAGGCGGATGGTAACAGGAGACAAGGGACACGATGTTTTTACCTGTGTTCGCCCTCTCGATGGAGGTAAAACCCTACTCCTGCTTGATTAATATTGATGATATGGGTAGTACAAGAGTAGATCTACCACGAGATCGTAGAGGCTAAACCCTAGAAGCTAGCCTATGGTATGATTGTTATTCGTCCCCACGGACTAAAAACCCTCCGGTTTATATAGACACCAAGAGGGTTAGGGTTACACAGAGTCGGTTACAATGGTAGGAAATCTACATATCCAGACGCCAAGCTTGCCTTCCACGCCAAGGAAAGTCCCATCCGGACACGGGACGAAGTCTTCAATCTTGTATCTTCATAGTCTAGGAGTCCGCCAAAGATGATAGTTCGCTATCCGGACACCCCCTAGTCCAGACTCCTCAAGAGTCTCGAACCAGGCTTCAATGAAGACGAGTCCCGCAAGATATTGTCTTCGCATTGCAAGGCGGGTTCCTCCTCCGAATTCTTCATAGAAGATTTTGAACACAAGGATAGTGTCCGCTCGCAAAACAAGTTCCACATACCACATACCAAAACTTTTCGAGTAGATGATTTTTCATATAAAAACTTTTAATCCGAAGTTCAGATGCAAAAGTTATGCCCATTTTACTAAATTCTAGAGAGATTTTGCAAATAAAGTCGAATTCATATTTGTAAATTTTCCCAACAACTAGACCACATATCACATGGGAAACTTATTTTCTTTTATTTTTTGACATTTTCATCATTTTCTTTTATTTTATTTTTTAAACCTAAAAGGCGTATCCACTGGGGGTAGAGTTTGAATTTGTTGCTATTGCACCCACGCATGATAGTCCTATTATCTTTTGTATTCTCCAAACTACATTATATCGGAGAAGTTTGTGCTTATTAAGGATTATATTGATGGGTTGCGCTTACTACTACACATGATGATTTTGATAGATATAATATGCATGTGTTTGCTGCTCCTACTTGCAATTATTATGAGAGAGGAACTATATCTCCACCTCTCTATGTTTCCAATATGATAAAATTGCAAGAAACTGCTTATACTATGCATTGGCCTTTACTTGGTGTGCATGAATTGTTCTTTATGACATGTCGATGCATAGGAAGAGAGTTAGACTTCGTTGTTGCTTGATATATGTTACTTTTTGCTCACTACTAAATTACAAATCATTGTTAATTAAAATTGGCTTTGATATACCTTGGGATCCGTGGATTCATTACTTGAGCACTATATACCTAGCTTAATGGCTTTAAAGAAAGCGCTGCCAGGAGACAACCCTAAGTTTTAGAGAGTCACTTATTTCTGTTGAGTGCTTTCATTTAGTTTAAAAACAAAAAATAAAGAGGGAACTGTCGGTGTCAAACCGCGGATCTCGGTAGGGGGTCCCGAATCGCAAGGCCTAGGCGGATGGTAACAGGAGACAAGGGACACGATGTTTTTACCTGTGTTCGGGCCCTCTCGATGGAGGTAAAACCCTACTCCCGCTTGATTAATATTGATGATATGGGTAGTACAAGAGTAGATCTACCACGAGATCGTAGAGGCTAAACCCTAGAAGCTAGCCTATGGTATGATTGTTATTCGCCCCACGGACTAAAACCCTCCGGTTTATATAGACACCAAGAGGGTTAGGGTTACACAGAGTCGGTTACAATGGTAGGAAATCTACATATCCAGACGCCAAGCTTGCCTTCCACGCCAAGGAAAGTCCCATCCTGACACGGGACGAAGTCTTCAATCTTGTATCTTCATAGTCTAGGAGTCCGCCAAAGATGATAGTTCGCTATCCTGACACCCCTAGTCCAGACTCCTCAAGAGTCTCTCGAACCAGGCTTCAATGAAGACGAGTCCGCGCGATATTGTCTTCGGCATTGCAAGGCGGGTTCCTCCTCCGAATTCTTCATAGAAGATTTTGAACACAAGGATAGTGTCCGCTCGCAAAACAAGTTCCACATACCACATACCAAAACTTTTCGAGTAGATGATTTTTCATATAAAAAACTTTTAATCCGAAGTTCGTATGCAAAAGTTATGCCCATTTTACTAAATTCTAGAGAGATTTTGCAAATAAAGTCGAAATTCATATTTGTAAATTTTCCCAACAACTAGACCACATATCACATGGGAAACTTATTTTCTTTTATTTTTTTGACATTTTCATCATTTTCTTTTATTTTATTTTTTTAAACTGAAAAGGCGATCCACCGGGGGGGGTAGAATTTGAATTTGTTGCTATTGCACCCACGCATGATAGTCCTATTATCTTTTTGTATTCTCCAAACTACATTATATCGGAGAAGTTTGTGCTTATTAAGGATTATATTGATGGGTTGCGCTTACTACTACACATGATGATTTTGATAGATATAATATGCATGTGTTTGCTGCTCCTACTTGCAATTATTATGAGAGAGGAACTATATCTCCACCTCTCTATGTTTCCAATATGATAAAATTGCAAGAAACTGCTTATACTATGCATTGGCCTTTACTTGGTGTGCATGAATTGTTCTTTTATGACATGCTGATGCATAGGAAGAGAGTTAGACTTCGTTGTTGCTTGATATATGTTACTTTTTGCTCACTACTAAATTACAAATCATTGTTAATTAAAATTGGCTTTGATATACCTTGGGATCCGGTGGATTCATTACTTGAGCACTATATACCTAGCTTAATGGCTTTAAAGAAAGCGCTGCCAGGAGACAACCGGAAGTTTTAGAGAGTCACTTATTTCTGTTGAGTGCTTTCATTTAGTTTAAAAACAAAAAAATAAAGAGGGGAACTGTCGGTGTCAAAACCGGCGGATCTCGGTTAGGGGGTCCCGAACTATGCGTCTAGGCGGATGGTAACAGGTGACAAGGGACACGATGTTTTTATCCAGGTTCGGGCCCTCTCGATGGAGGTAAAACCCTACTCCTGCTTGATTAATATTGATGATATGGGTAGTACAAGAGTAGATCTACCACGAGATCGTAGAGGCTAAACCCTAGAAGCTAGCCTATGGTATGATTGTTATTCGCCCCACGGACTAAAACCCTCCGGTTTATATAGACACCAAGAGGGTTAGGGTTACACAGAGTCGGTTACAATGGTAGGAAATCTACATATCCAGACGCCAAGCTTGCCTTCCACGCCAAGGAAAGTCCCATCCGGACACGGGACGAAGTCTTCAATCTTGTATCTTCATAGTCTAGGAGTCCGCCAAAGATGATAGTTCGCTATCCTGACACCCCTAGTCCAGACTCCTCAAGAGTCTCTCGAACCAGGCTTCAATGAAGACGAGTCCGCGCGATATTGTCTTCGGCATTGCAAGGCGGTTCCTCCTCCGAATTCTTCATAGAAGATTTTGAACACAAGGATAGTGTCCGCTCGCAAAACAAGTTCCACATACCACATACCAAAACTTTTCGAGTAGATGATTTTTCATATAAAAACTTTTAATCCGAAGTTCAGATGCAAAAGTTATGCCCATTTTACTAAATTCTAGAGAGATTTTGCAAATAAAGTCGAATTCATATTTGTAAATTTTCCCAACAACTAGACCACATATCACATGGGAAACTTATTTTCTTTTATTTTTTGACATTTTCATCATTTTCTTTTATTTTATTTTTTAAACTGAAAAGGCGATCCACGGGGGTAGAGTTTGAATTTGTTGCTATTGCACCCACGCATGATAGTCCTATTATCTTTTGTATTCTCCAAACTACATTATATCGGAGAAGTTTGTGCTTATTAAGGATTATATTGATGGGTTATGCTTACTACTACACATGATGATTTTGATAGATATAATATGCATGTGTTTGCTGCTCCTACTTGCAATTATTATGAGAGAGGAACTATATCTCCACCTCTCTATGTTTCCAATATGATAAAATTGCAAGAAACTGCTTATACTATGCATTGGCCTTTACTTGGTGTGCATGAATTGTTCTTTATGACATGTCGATGCATAGGAAGAGAGTTAGACTTCGTTGTTGCTTGATATATGTTACTTTTTGCTCACTACTAAATTACAAATCATTGTTAATTAAAATTGGCTTTGATATACCTTGGGATCCGTGGATTCATTACTTGAGCACTATATACCTAGCTTAATGGCTTTAAAGAAAGCGCTGCTGTGGAGACAACCCTAAGTTTTAGAGAGTCACTTATTTCTGTTGAGTGCTTTCATTTAGTTTAAAAACAAAAAATAAAGAGGGGAACTGTCGGTGTCAAAACCGCGGATCTCGGTAGGGGGTCCCGAACTGCAAGGCCTAGGCGGATGGTAACAGGAGACAAGGGACACGATGTTTTTACCTGTGTTCGCCCTCTCGATGGAGGTAAAACCCTACTCCTGCTTGATTAATATTGATGATATGGGTAGTACAAGAGTAGATCTACCACGAGATCGTAGAGGCTAAACCCTAGAAGCTAGCCTATGGTATGATTGTTATTCGCCCCACGGACTAAAAAACCCTCCGGTTTATATAGACACCAAGAGGGTTAGGGTTACACAGAGTCGGTTACAATGGTAGGAAATCTACATATCCAGATCGCCAAGCTTGCCTTCCACGCCAAGGAAAGTCCCATCCCACACGGGACGTAAGTCTTCAATCTTGTATCTTCATAGTCTAGGAGTCCGCCAAAGATGATAGTTCGCTATCCGACACCCCCTAGTCCAGACTCCTCAAGAGTCTCCTCGAACCAGGCTTCAATGAAGACGAGTCCGCGCGCATATTGTCTTCGCATTGCAAGGCGGGTTCCTCCTCCTAATTCTTCATAGAAGATTTTGAACACAAGGATAGTGTCCGCTCGCAAAACAAGTTCCACATACCACATACCAAAACTTTTCGAGTAGATGATTTTTCATATAAAAACTTTTAATCCGAAGTTCAGATGCAAAAGTTATGCCCATTTTACTAAATTCTAGAGAGATTTTGCAAATAAAGTCGAATTCATATTTGTAAATTTTCCCAACAACTAGACCACATATCACATGGGAAACTTATTTTCTTTTATTTTTTGACATTTTCATCATTTTCTTTTATTTTATTTTTTAAACTGAAAAGGCGATCCACGGGGTAGAGTTTGAATTTGTTGCTATTGCACCCACGCATGATAGTCCTATTATCTTTTGTATTCTCCAAACTACATTATATCGGAGAAGTTTGTGCTTATTAAGGATTATATTGATGGGTTGCGCTTACTACTACACATGATGATTTTGATAGATATAATATGCATGTGTTTGCTGCTCCTACTTGCAATTATTATGAGAGAGGAACTATATCTCCACCTCTCTATGTTTCCAATATGATAAAATTGCAAGAAACTGCTTATACTATGCATTGGCCTTTACTTGGTGTGCATGAATTGTTCTTTATGACATGTCGATGCATAGGAAGAGAGTTAGACTTCGTTGTTGCTTGATATATGTTACTTTTTGCTCACTACTAAATTACAAATCATTGTTAATTAAAATTGGCTTTGATATACCTTGGGATCCGTGGATTCATTACTTGAGCACTATATACCTAGCTTAATGGCTTTAAAGAAAGCGCTGCTGTGAGACAACCCGAAGTTTTAGAGAGTCACTTATTTCTGTTGAGTGCTTTCATTTAGTTTAAAACAAAAAAATAAAGAGGGGAACTGTCGGTGTCAAAACCGCGGATCTCGGTAGGGGGTCCCGAACTGTGCGCCTAGGCGGATGGTAACAGGAGACAAGGGACACGATGTTTTTACCTGTGTTCGGGCCCTCTCGATGGAGGTAAAACCCTACTCCTGCTTGATTAATATTGATGATATGGGTAGTACAAGAGTAGATCTACCACGAGATCGTAGAGGCTAAACCCTAGAAGCTAGCCTATGGTATGATTGTTATTCGTCCCACGGACTAAAACCCTCCGGTTTATATAGACAATCAAGAGGGTTAGGGTTACATGTAGTCGGTTACAATGGTAGGAAATCTACATATCCAGATCGCCAAGCTTGCCTTCCACGCCAAGGAAAGTCCCATCCTGACACGGGACGAAGTCTTCAATCTTGTATCTTCATAGTCTAGGAGTCCGCCAAAGATGATAGTTCGCTATCCGGACACCCCCTAGTCCAGACTCCTCAAGAGCTCCTCGAACCAGGCTTCAATGAAGACGAGTCCGCGCGCATATTGTCTTCGCATTGCAAGGCGGGTTCCTCCTCCGAATTCTTCATAGAAGATTTTGAACACAAGGATAGTGTCCGCTCGCAAAACAAGTTCCACATACCACATACCAAAACTTTTCGAGTAGATGATTTTTCATATAAAAAACTTTTAATCCGAAGTTCAGATGCAAAAGTTATGCCCATTTTACTAAATTCTAGAGAGATTTTGCAAATAAAGTCGAATTCATATTTGTAAATTTTCCCAACAACTAGACCACATATCACATGGGAAACTTATTTTCTTTTTATTTTTTGACATTTTCATCATTTTCTTTTATTTTATTTTTTAAACTGAAAAGGCGTATCCACTGGGGTAGAGTTTGAATTTGTTGCTATTGCACCCACGCATGATAGTCCTATTATCTTTTGTATTCTCCAAACTACATTATATCGGAGAAGTTTGTGCTTATTAAGGATTATATTGATGGGTTGCGCTTACTACTACACATGATGATTTTGATAGATATAATATGCATGTGTTTGCTGCTCCTACTTGCAATTATTATGAGAGAGGAACTATATCTCCACCTCTCTATGTTTCCAATATGATAAAATTGCAAGAAACTGCTTATACTATGCATTGGCCTTTACTTGGTGTGCATGAATTGTTCTTTATGACATGTCGATGCATAGGAAGAGAGTTAGACTTCGTTGTTGCTTGATATATGTTACTTTTTGCTCACTACTAAATTACAAATCATTGTTAATTAAAATTGGCTTTGATATACCTTGGGATCCGGTGGATTCATTACTTGAGCACTATATACCTAGCTTAATGGCTTTAAAGAAAGCGCTGCCAGGAGACAACCCGAAGTTTTAGAGAGTCACTTATTTCGTTGAGTGCTTTCATTTAGTTTAAAAACAAAAAATAAAGAGGGGAACTGTCGGTGTCAAACCGCGGATCTCGGTAGGGGGTCCCAACTGCAAGGCCTAGGCGGATGGTAACAGGAGACAAGGGACACGATGTTTTTACCCAGGTTCGGGCCCTCTCGATGGAGGTAAAACCCTACTCCTGCTTGATTAATATTGATGATATGGGTAGTACAAGAGTAGATCTACCACGAGATCAGAGAGGCTAAACCCTAGAAGCTAGCCTATGGTATGATTGTTATTCGCCCCACGGACTAAAACCCTCCGTTTATATAGACACCAAGAGGGTTAGGGTTACACAGAGTCGGTTACAATGGTAGGAAATCTACATATCCAGATCGCCAAGCTTGCCTTCCACGCCAAGGAAAGTCCCATCCTGACACGGGACGTAAGTCTTCAATCTTGTATCTTCATAGTCTAGGAGTCCGCCAAAGATGATAGTTCGCTATCCTGACACCCCTAGTCCAGACTCCTCAAGAGTCTCCCTGAACCAGGCTTCAATGAAGACGAGTCCGCGCATATTGTCTTCGCATTGCAAGGCGGGTTCCTCCTCCGAATTCTTCATAGAAGATTTTGAACACAAGGATAGTGTCCGCTCGCAAAACAAGTTCCACATACCACATACCAAAACTTTTCGAGTAGATGATTTTTCATATAAAAACTTTTTAATCCGAAGTTCAGATGCAAAAGTTATGCCCATTTTACTAAATTCTAGAGAGATTTTGCAAATAAAGTCGAATTCATATTTGTAAATTTTCCCAACAACTAGACCACATATCACATGGGAAACTTATTTTCTTTTTATTTTTGACATTTTCATCATTTTCTTTTATTTTATTTTTTAAACTGAAAAGGCGATCCACGGGGTAGAGTTTGAATTTGTTGCTATTGCACCCACGCATGATAGTCCTATTATCTTTTGTATTCTCCAAACTACATTATATCGAGAAGTTTGTGCTTATTAAGGATTATATTGATGGGTTATGCTTACTACTACACATGATGATTTTGATAGATATAATATGCATGTGTTTGCTGCTCCTACTTGCAATTATTATGAGAGAGGAACTATATCTCCACCTCTCTATGTTTCCAATATGATAAAATTGCAAGAAACTGCTTATACTATGCATTGGCCTTTACTTGGTGTGCATGAATTGTTCTTTATGACATGTCGATGCATAGGAAGAGAGTTAGACTTCGTTGTTGCTTGATATATGTTACTTTTTGCTCACTACTAAATTACAAATCATTGTTAATTAAAATTGGCTTTGATATACCTTGGGATCCGTGGATTCATTACTTGAGCACTATATACCTAGCTTAATGGCTTTAAAGAAAGCGCTGCCAGGAGACAACCCTAAGTTTTAGAGAGTCACTTATTTCTGTTGAGTGCTTTCATTTAGTTTAAAAACAAAAAATAAAGAGGGGAACTGTCGGTGTCAAACCGCGGATCTCGGTAGGGGGTCCCGAATCTGCGGCCTAGGCGGATGGTAACAGGAGACAAGGGACACGATGTTTTTACCTGTGTTCGGGCCCTCTCGATGGAGGTAAAACCCTACTCCTGCTTGATTAATATTGATGATATGGGTAGTACAAGAGTAGATCTACCACGAGATCGTAGAGGCTAAACCCTAGAAGCTAGCCTATGGTATGATTGTTATTCGTCCCACGGACTAAAACCCTCCGGTTTATATAGACAATCAAGAGGGTTAGGGTTACAGTAGTCGGTTACAATGGTAGGAAATCTACATATCCAGACGCCAAGCTTGCCTTCCACGCCAAGGAAAGTCCCATCCCACACGGGACGAAGTCTTCAATCTTGTATCTTCATAGTCTAGGAGTCCGCCAAAGATGATAGTTCGCTATCCGACACCCCTAGTCCAGACTCCCTCAAGAGTCTCCCGAACCAGGCTTCAATGAAGACGAGTCCGCGCCAAGATATTGTCTTCGGCATTGCAAGGCGGGTTCCTCCTCCGAATTCTTCATAGAAGATTTTGAACACAAGGATAGTGTCCGCCTCGCAAAACAAGTTCCACATCCCACACACCAAAACTTTTCGAGTAGATGATTTTTCATATAAAAAACTTTTTAATCCGAGTTCGTATGCAAATGTTATGCCCATTTTACTAAATTCTAGAGAGATTTTGCAAATAAAGTCGACATTCATATTTGTAAATTTTCCCAACAACTAGACCACATATCACATGGGAAACTTATTTTCTTTTATTTTTTTGACATTTTCATCATTTTCTTTTATTTTATTTTTTAAAACTGAAAAGGCGATCCACGGGGAGGGGGGGTAGAGTTTGAATTTGTTGCTATTGCACCCACGCATGATAGTCCTATTATCTTTTTGTATTCTCCAAACTACATTATATCGGAGAAGTTTGTGCTTATTAAGGATTATATTGATGGGTTGCGCTTACTACTACACATGATGATTTTGATAGATATAATATGCATGTGTTTGCTGCTCCTACTTGCAATTATTATGAGAGAGGAACTATATCTCCACCTCTCTATGTTTCCAATATGATAAAATTGCAAGAAACTGCTTATACTATGCATTGGCCTTTACTTGGTGTGCATGAATTGTTCTTTATGACATGTCGATGCATAGGAAGAGAGTTAGACTTCGTTGTTGCTTGATATATGTTACTTTTTGCTCACTACTAAATTACAAATCATTGTTAATTAAAATTGGCTTTGATATACCTTGGGATCCGGTGGATTCATTACTTGAGCACTATATACCTAGCTTAATGGCTTTAAAGAAAGCGCTGCTGTGGAGACAACCCGAAGTTTTAGAGAGTCACTTATTTCTGTTGAGTGCTTTCATTTAGTTTAAAAACAAAAAATAAAGAGGGAACTGTCTTGTCAAAACCGCGGATCTCGGTAGGGGGTCCCGAACTGCAAGGCCTAGGCGGATGGTAACAGGAGACAAGGGACACGATGTTTTTACCCAGGTTCGGGCCCTCTCGATGGAGGTAAAACCCTACTCCTGCTTGATTAATATTGATGATATGGGTAGTACAAGAGTAGATCTACCACGAGATCAGAGAGGCTAAACCCTAGAAGCTAGCCTATGGTATGATTGTTATTCGTCCTACGGACTAAAACCCTCCGGTTTATATAGACACCGAAGAGGGTTAGGGTTACACAGAGTCGGTTACAATGGTAGGAAATCTACATATCCGGATCGCCAAGCTTGCCTTCCACGCCAAGGAAAGTCCCATCCGACACGGGACGAAGTCTTCAATCTTGTATCTTCATAGTCTAGGAGTCCGCCAAAGATGATAGTTCGCTATCCTGACACCCCCTAGTCCAGACTCCTCAAGAGTCTCCGAACCAGGCTTCAATGAAGACGAGTCCGCGCCAGATATTGTCTTCGGCATTGCAAGGCGGGTTCCTCCTCCGAATTCTTCATAGAAGATTTTGAACACAAGGATAGTGTCCGCTCGCAAAACAAGTTCCACATACCACATACCAAAACTTTTCGAGTAGATGATTTTTCATATAAAAACTTTTTAATCCGAAGTTCAGATGCAAAAGTTATGCCCATTTTACAAAATTCTAGAGAGATTTTGCAAATAAAGTCGAAATTCATATTTGTAAATTTTCCCAACAACTAGACCACATATCACATGGGAAACTTATTTTCTTTTATTTTTTTCACATTTTCATCAATTTCTTTTATTTTATTTTTTATACTGAAAAGGCGATCCACAGGGGGGGGGGGGGTAGAGTTTGAATTTGTTGCTATCGCACCCACGCATGATAGTCCTATTACCTTTTTGTATTCTCCAAACTACATTATATCGGAGAATGTTGTGCTTATTAAGGATTCTATTGATGGGTTGCGTTTTACTACTACACATGATGATTTTGATAGATATAATATGCATGTGTTTGCTGCTCCTACTTGCAATTATTATGAGAGAGGAACTATATCTCCACCTCTCTATGTTTCCAATATGATAAAATTGCAAGAAACTGCTTATACTATGCATTGGCCTTTACTTGGTGTGCATGAATTGTTCTTTTATGACATGCTGATGCATAGGAAGAGAGTTAGACTTCGTTGTTGCTTGATATATGTTACTTTTTGCTCACTACTAAATTACAAATCATTGTTAATTAAAATTGGCTTTGATATACCTTGGGATCCGGTGGATTCATTACTTGAGCACTATATACCTAGCTTAATGGCTTTAAAGAAAGCGCTGCCAGGAGACAACCCGAAGTTTTAGAGAGTCACTTATTTCTGTTGAGTGCTTTCATTTAGTTTAAAACAAAAAAATAAAGAGGGGAACTGTCGGTGTCAAAACCGCGGATCTCGGTAGGGGGTCCCGAATCGTATGCCTAGGCGGATGGTAACAGGAGACAAGGGACACGATGTTTTTACCTGTGTTCGGGCCCTCTCGATGGAGGTAAAACCCTACTCCTGCTTGATTAATATTGATGATATGGGTAGTACAAGAGTAGATCTACCACGAGATCGTAGAGGCTAAACCCTAGAAGCTAGCCTATGGTATGATTGTTATTCGTCCCACGGACTAAAACCCTCCGCTTATATAGACACCAAGAGGGTTAGGGTTACACAGTAGTCGGTTACAATGGTAGGAAATCTACATATCCAGATCGCCAAGCTTGCCTTCCACGCCAAGGAAAGTCCCATCCCGACACGGGACGTAAGTCTTCAATCTTGTATCTTCATAGTCTAGGAGTCCGCCAAAGATGATAGTTCGCTATCCGGACACCCCCTAGTCCAGACTCCTCAAGAGTCTCCTCGAACCAGGCTTCAATGAAGACGAGTCCGCGCCAAGATATTGTCTTCGCATTGCAAGGCGGGTTCCTCCTCCGAATTCTTCATAGAAGATTTTGAACACAAGGATAGTGTCCGCTCGCAAAACAAGTTCCACATACCACATACCAAAACTTTTCGAGTAGATGATTTTTCATATAAAAAACTTTTAATCCGAAGTTCGTATGCAAAAGTTATGCCCATTTTACTAAATTCTAGAGAGATTTTGCAAATAAAGTCGAAATTATATTTGTAAATTTTCCCAACAACTAGACCACATATCACATGGGAAACTTATTTTCTTTTATTTTTTGACATTTTCATCATTTTCTTTTATTTTATTTTTTAAACCTAAAAGGCGATCCACGGGGTAGAGTTTGAATTTGTTGCTATTGCACCCACGCATGATAGTCCTATTATCTTTTGTATTCTCCAAACTACATTATATCGGAGAAGTTTGTGCTTATTAAGGATTATATTGATGGGTTATGCTTACTACTACACATGATGATTTTGATAGATATAATATGCATGTGTTTGCTGCTCCTACTTGCAATTATTATGAGAGAGGAACTATATCTCCACCTCTCTATGTTTCCAATATGATAAAATTGCAAGAAACTGCTTATACTATGCATTGGCCTTTACTTGGTGTGCATGAATTGTTCTTTATGACATGTCGATGCATAGGAAGAGAGTTAGACTTCGTTGTTGCTTGATATATGTTACTTTTTGCTCACTACTAAATTACAAATCATTGTTAATTAAAATTGGCTTTGATATACCTTGGGATCCGGTGGATTCATTACTTGAGCACTATATACCTAGCTTAATGGCTTTAAAGAAAGCGCTGCTGTGAGACAACCCGAAGTTTTAGAGAGTCACTTATTTCTGTTGAGTGCTTTCATTTAGTTTAAAAACAAAAATAAAGAGGGAACTGTCGGTGTCAAAACCGCGGATCTCGGTAGGGGGTCCCGAACTGTGCGCCTAGGCGGATGGTAACAGGAGACAAGGGACACGATGTTTTTACCTGTGTTCGGGCCCTCTCGATGGAGGTAAAACCCTACTCCCGCTTGATTAATATTGATGATATGGGTAGTACAAGAGTAGATCTACCACGAGATCAGAGAGGCTAAACCCTAGAAGCTAGCCTATGGTATGATTGTTATTCGTCCTACGGACTAAAACCCTCCGGTTTATATAGACACCGAAGAGGGTTAGGGTTACACAGAGTCGGTTACAATGGTAGGAAATCTACATATACCAAACGCCCATCATGCCATCCACGCCAAGGAAAGTCCCATCCGGACACGGGACGAAGTCTTCAATCTTGTATCTTCATAGTCTAGGAGTCCGCCAAAGATGATAGTTCGCTATCCGGACACCCCCTAGTCCAGACTCCTCAAGAGCTCTCGAACCAGGCTTCAATGAAGACGAGTCCGCAAGATATTGTCTTCGCATTGCAAGGCGGTTCCTCCTCCGAATTCTTCATAGAAGATTTTGAACACAAGGATAGTGTCCGCTCGCAAAACAAGTTCCACATACCACATACCAAAACTTTTCGAGTAGATGATTTTTCATATAAAAACTTTTTAATCCGAAGTTCGTATGCAAAAGTTATGCCCATTTTACTAAATTCTAGAGAGATTTTGCAAATAAAGTCGAATTCATATTTGTAAATTTTCCCAACAACTAGACCACATATCACATGGGAAACTTATTTTCTTTTATTTTTTTGACATTTTCATCATTTTCTTTTATTTTATTTTTTTAAACTGAAAAGGCGACCCACAGGGGGGGTAGAGTTTGAATTTGTTGCTATTGCACCCACGCATGATAGTCCTACTATCTTTTTGTATTCTCCAAGCTACATTATATCGGAGAAGTTTGTGCTTATTAAGGATTATATTGATGGGTTGTGTTTTACTACTACACATGATGATTTTGATAGATATAATATGCATGTGTTTGCTGCTCCTACTTGCAATTATTATGAGAGAGGAACTATATCTCCACCTCTCTATGTTTCCAATATGATAAAATTGCAAGAAACTGCTTATACTATGCATTGGCCTTTACTTGGTGTGCATGAATTGTTCTTTAATGACATGCTGATGCATAGGAAGAGAGTTAGACTTCGTTGTTGCTTGATATATGTTACTCTTTTCTCACTACTAAATTACAAATCATTGTTAATTAAAATTGGCTTTGATATACCTTGGGATCCGGTGGATTCATTACTTGAGCACTATATACCTAGCTTAATGGCTTTAAAGAAAGCGCTGCTGTGAGACAACCCGAAGTTTTAGAGAGTCACTTATTTCTGTTGAGTGCTTTCATTTAGTTTAAAAACAAAAAATAAAGAGGGAACTGTCGGTGTCAAAACCACGGATCTCGGTAGGGGGTCCCGAACTGCAAGGCCTAGGCGGATGGTAACAGGAGACAAGGGACACGATGTTTTTACCTGTGTTCGGGCCCTCTCGATGGAGGTAAAACCCTACTCCCGCTTGATTAATATTGATGATATGGGTAGTACAAGAGTAGATCTACCACGAGATCGTAGAGGCTAAACCCTAGAAGCTAGCCTATGGTATGATTGTTATTCGTCCCACGGACTAAAACCCTCCGGTTTATATAGACACCAAGAGGGTTAGGGTTACACAGAGTCGGTTACAATGGTAGGAAATCTACATATCCAGACGCCAAGCTTGCCTTCCACGCCAAGGAAAGTCCCATCCGACACGGGACGAAGTCTTCAATCTTGTATCTTCATAGTCTAGGAGTCCGCCAAAGATGATAGTTCGCTATCCGGACACCCCCTAGTCCAGACTCCTCAAGAGTCTCCTCGAACCAGGCTTCAATGAAGACGAAGTCCGCCAAGATATTGTCTTCGCATTGCAAGGCGGGTTCCTCCTCCGAATTCTTCATAGAAGATTTTGAACACAAGGATAGTGTCCGCTCGCAAAACAAGTTCCACATACCACATACCAAAACTTTTCGAGTAGATGATTTTTCATATAAAAACTTTTTAATCCGAAGTTCAGATGCAAAAGTTATGCCCATTTTACTAAATTCTAGAGAGATTTTGCAAATAAAGTCGAATTCATATT
Source organism: Aegilops bicornis (assembly GCA_021605145.1). NCBI lineage: Eukaryota > Viridiplantae > Streptophyta > Magnoliopsida > Poales > Poaceae > Aegilops > Aegilops bicornis. The sequence continues at coordinate 41,744,806 of CM038673.1, read as the reverse complement.
TGTAAATTTTCCCAACAACTAGACCACATATCACATGGGAAACTTATTTTCTTTTATTTTTTGACATTTTCATCATTTTCTTTTATTTTATTTTTTTAAACCTGAAAAGGCGATCCACGGGGTAGAGTTTGAATTTGTTGCTATTGCACCCACGCATGATAGTCCTATTATCTTTTGTATTCTCCAAACTACATTATATCGGAGAAGTTTGTGCTTATTAAGGATTATATTGATGGGTTATGCTTACTACTACACATGATGATTTTGATAGATATAATATGCATGTGTTTGCTGCTCCTACTTGCAATTATTATGAGAGAGGAACTATATCTCCACCTCTCTATGTTTCCAATATGATAAAATTGCAAGAAACTGCTTATACTATGCATTGGCCTTTACTTGGTGTGCATGAATTGTTCTTTTATGACATGTCGATGCATAGGAAGAGAGTTAGACTTCGTTGTTGCTTGATATATGTTACTTTTTGCTCACTACTAAATTACAAATCATTGTTAATTAAAATTGGCTTTGATATACCTTGGGATCCGGTGGATTCATTACTTGAGCACTATATACCTAGCTTAATGGCTTTAAAGAAAGCGCTGCTGTGGAGACAACCCTAAGTTTTAGAGAGTCACTTATTTCTGTTGAGTGCTTTCATTTAGTTTAAAAACAAAAAATAAAGAGGGAACTGTCGGTGTCAAAACCGCGGATCTCGGTAGGGGGTCCCGAACTGTGCGCCTAGGCGGATGGTAACAGGAGACAAGGGACACGATGTTTTTACCTGTGTTCGGCCCTCTCGATGGAGGTAAAACCCTACTCCCGCTTGATTAATATTGATGATATGGGTAGTACAAGAGTAGATCTACCACGAGATCGTAGAGGCTAAACCCTAGAAGCTAGCCTATGGTATGATTGTTATTCGCCCCACGGACTAAAAACCTCCTCCGGTTTATATAGACACCCAAGAGGGTTAGGGTTACACAGAGTCGGTTACAATGGTAGGAAATCTACATATCCAGATCGCCAAGCTTGCCTTCCACGCCAAGGAAAGTCCCATCCTGACACGGGACGAAGTCTTCAATCTTGTATCTTCATAGTCTAGGAGTCCGCCAAAGATGATAGTTCGCTATCCTGACACCCCTAGTCCAGACTCCTCAAGAGCCCCTCGAACCAGGCTTCAATGAAGACGAGTCCGCGCAAGATATTGTCTTCTGCATTGCAAGGCGGGTTCCTCCTCCTAATTCTTCATAGAAGATTTTGAACACAAGGATAGTGTCCGCTCGCAAAACAAGTTCCACATACCACATACCAAAACTTTTCGAGTAGATGATTTTTCATATAAAAACTTTTTAATCCGAGTTCCTATGCAAAAGTTATGCCCATTTTACTAAATTCTAGAGAGATTTTGCAAATAAAGTCGAAATTCATATTTGTAAATTTTCCCAACAACTAGACCACATATCACATGGGAAACTTATTTTCTTTTATTTTTATGACATTTTCATCATTTTCTTTTATTTTATTTTTTAAAACTGAAAAGGCGATCCAGGGGGGGGGGGGTAGAGTTTGAATTTGTTGCTATTGCACCCACGCATGATAGTCCTATTATCTTTGTGTATTCTCCAAACTACATTATATCGGAGAAGGTTGTGCTTATTAAGGATTATATTGATGGGTTATGCGCTTACTACTACACATGATGATTTTGATAGATATAATATGCATGTGTTTGCTGCTCCTACTTGCAATTATTATGAGAGAGGAACTATATCTCCACCTCTCTATGTTTCCAATATGATAAAATTGCAAGAAACTGCTTATACTATGCATTGGCCTTTACTTGGTGTGCATGAATTGTTCTTTTATGACATGTCGATGCATAGGAAGAGAGTTAGACTTCGTTGTTGCTTGATATATGTTACTTTTTGCTCACTACTAAATTACAAATCATTGTTAATTAAAATTGGCTTTGATATACCTTGGGATCCGTGGATTCATTACTTGAGCACTATATACCTAGCTTAATGGCTTTAAAGAAAGCGCTGCTGTGGAGACAACCCTAAGTTTTAGAGAGTCACTTATTTCTGTTGAGTGCTTTCATTTAGTTTAAAAACAAAAAATAAAGAGGGGAACTGTCGGTGTCAAAACCGCGGATCTCGGTAGGGGGTCCCGAATCGTATGCCTAGGCGGATGGTAACAGGAGACAAGGGACACGATGTTTTTACCTGTGTTCGGCCCTCTCGATGGAGGTAAAACCCTACTCCCGCTTGATTAATATTGATGATATGGGTAGTACAAGAGTAGATCTACCACGAGATCGTAGAGGCTAAACCCTAGAAGCTAGCCTATGGTATGATTGTTATTCGCCCCACGGACTAAAACCCTCCGGTTTATATAGACACCAAGAGGGTTAGGGTTACACAGAGTCGGTTACAATGGTAGGAAATCTACATATCCAGATCGCCAAGCTTGCCTTCCACGCCAAGGAAAGTCCCATCCGGACACGGGACGAAGTCTTCAATCTTGTATCTTCATAGTCTAGGAGTCCGCCAAAGATGATAGTTCGCTATCCGGACACCCCTAGTCCAGACTCCTCAAGAGTCTCTCGAACTGTGCTTCAATGAAGACGAGTCCGCGCAAGATATTGTCTTCGGCATTGCAAGGCGGGTTCCTCCTCCGAATTCTTCATAGAAGATTTTGAACACAAGGATAGTGTCCGCTCGCAAAACAAGTTCCACATACCACATACCAAAACTTTTCGAGTAGATGATTTTTCATATAAAAACTTTTTAATCCGAAGTTCGTATGCAAAAGTTATGCCCATTTTACTAAATTCTAGAGAGATTTTGCAAATAAAGTCGAATTCATATTTGTAAATTTTCCCAACAACTAGACCACATATCACATGGGAAACTTATTTTCTTTTATTTTTTGACATTTTCATCATTTTCTTTTATTTTATTTTTTTAAACTGAAAAGGCGTATCCACGGGGTAGAGTTTGAATTTGTTGCTATTGCACCCACGCATGATAGTCCTATTATCTTTTGTATTCTCCAAACTACATTATATCGGAGAAGTTTGTGCTTATTAAGGATTATATTGATGGGTTGCGCTTACTACTACACATGATGATTTTGATAGATATAATATGCATGTGTTTGCTGCTCCTACTTGCAATTATTATGAGAGAGGAACTATATCTCCACCTCTCTATGTTTCCAATATGATAAAATTGCAAGAAACTGCTTATACTATGCATTGGCCTTTACTTGGTGTGCATGAATTGTTCTTTTATGACATGTCGATGCATAGGAAGAGAGTTAGACTTCGTTGTTGCTTGATATATGTTACTTTTTGCTCACTACTAAATTACAAATCATTGTTAATTAAAATTGGCTTTGATATACCTTGGGATCCGTGGATTCATTACTTGAGCACTATATACCTAGCTTAATGGCTTTAAAGAAAGCGCTGCCAGGAGACAACCCGGAAGTTTTAGAGAGTCACTTATTTCTGTTGAGTGCTTTCATTTAGTTTAAAACAAAAAATAAAGAGGGGAACTGTCGGTGTCAAAACCGGCGGATCTCGGTAGGGGTCCCGAATCAAGGCCTAGGCGGATGGTAACAGGAGACAAGGGACACGATGTTTTTACCCAGGTTCGGCCCTCTCGATGGAGGTAAAACCCTACTCCCGCTTGATTAATATTGATGATATGGGTAGTACAAGAGTAGATCTACCACGAGATCGTAGAGGCTAAACCCTAGAAGCTAGCCTATGGTATGATTGTTATTCGCCCCACGGACTAAAACCCTCCGGTTTATATAGACAATCAAGAGGGTTAGGGTTACACAGTAGTCGGTTACAATGGTAGGAAATCTACATATCCAGACGCCAAGCTTGCCTTCCACGCCAAGGAAAGTCCCATCCGACACGGGACGTAAGTCTTCAATCTTGTATCTTCATAGTCTAGGAGTCCGCCAAAGATGATAGTTCGCTATCCGGACACCCCTAGTCCAGACTCCTCAAGAGTCTCCCGAACTGTGCTTCAATGAAGACGAGTCCGCGCAAGATATTGTCTTCGGCATTGCAAGGCGGGTTCCTCCTCCGAATTCTTCATAGAAGATTTTGAACACAAGGATAGTGTCCGCTCGCAAAACAAGTTCCACATACCACATACCAAAACTTTTCGAGTAGATGATTTTTCATATAAAAAACTTTTAATCCGAAGTTCAGATGCAAAAGTTATGCCCATTTTACTAAATTCTAGAGAGATTTTGCAAATAAAGTCGAATTCATATTTGTAAATTTTCCCAACAACTAGACCACATATCACATGGGAAACTTATTTTCTTTTATTTTTTGACATTTTCATCATTTTCTTTTATTTTATTTTTTTAAACCTAAAAGGCGATCCACGGGGGTAGAGTTTGAATTTGTTGCTATTGCACCCACGCATGATAGTCCTATTATCTTTTGTATTCTCCAAACTACATTATATCGGAGAAGTTTGTGCTTATTAAGGATTATATTGATGGGTTATGCTTACTAATACACATGATGATTTTGATAGATATAATATGCATGTGTTTGCTGCTCCTACTTGCAATTATTATGAGAGAGGAACTATATCTCCACCTCTCTATGTTTCCAATATGATAAAATTGCAAGAAACTGCTTATACTATGCATTGGCCTTTACTTGGTGTGCATGAATTGTTCTTTTATGACATGTCGATGCATAGGAAGAGAGTTAGACTTCGTTGTTGCTTGATATATGTTACTTTTTGCTCACTACTAAATTACAAATCATTGTTAATTAAAATTGGCTTTGATATACCTTGGGATCCGGTGGATTCATTACTTGAGCACTATATACCTAGCTTAATGGCTTTAAAGAAAGCGCTGCCAGGAGACAACCCGAAGTTTTAGAGAGTCACTTATTTCTGTTGAGTGCTTTCATTTAGTTTAAAAACAAAAAATAAAGAGGGAACTGTCGGTGTCAAACCGCGGATCTCGGTAGGGGGTCCCGAATCAAGGCCTAGGCGGATGGTAACAGGAGACAAGGGACACGATGTTTTTACCCAGGTTCGGGCCCTCTCGATGGAGGTAAAACCCTACTCCTGCTTGATTAATATTGATGATATGGGTAGTACAAGAGTAGATCTACCACGAGATCAGAGAGGCTAAACCCTAGAAGCTAGCCTATGGTATGATTGTTATTCGTCCTACGGACTAAAACCCTCCGGTTTATATAGACACTGGAGAGGGTTAGGGTTACACAGAGTCGGTTACAATGGTAGGAGATCTACATATCCAGACGCCAAGCTTGCCTTCCACGCCAAGGAAAGTCCCATCCGGACACGGGACGTAAGTCTTCAATCTTGTATCTTCATAGTCTAGGAGTCCGCCAAAGATGATAGTTCGCTATCCGGACACCCCTAGTCCAGACTCCTCAAGAGTCTCGAACCAGGCTTCAATGAAGACGAAGTCCGGCGCAGATATTGTCTTCGCATTGCAAGGCGGGTTCCTCCTCCGAATTCTTCATAGAAGATTTTGAACACAAGGATAGTGTCCGCTCGCAAAACAAGTTCCACATACCACATACCAAAACTTTTCGAGTAGATGATTTTTCATATAAAAACTTTTTAATCCGAAGTTCGTATGCAAAAGTTATGCCCATTTTACTAAATTCTAGAGAGATTTTGCAAATAAAGTCGAATTCATATTTGTAAATTTTCCCAACAACTAGACCACATATCACATGGGAAACTTATTTTCTTTTATTTTTTGACATTTTCATCATTTTCTTTTATTTTATTTTTTAAACCGAAAAGGCGATCCACGGGGGTAGAGTTTGAATTTGTTGCTATAGCACCCACGCATGATAGTCCTATTATCTTTTTGTATTCTCCAAACTACATTATATCGGAGAAGTTTGTGCTTATTAAGGATTATATTGATGGGTTGCGTTTTACTACTGCACATGATGATTTTGATAGATATAATATGCATGTGTTTGCTGCTCCTACTTGCAATTATTATGAGAGAGGAACTATATCTCCACCTCTCTATGTTTCCAATATGATAAAATTGCAAGAAACTGCTTATACTATGCATTGGCCTTTACTTGGTGTGCATGAATTGTTCTTTTATGACATGTCGATGCATAGGAAGAGAGTTAGACTTCGTTGTTGCTTGATATATGTTACTTTTTGCTCACTACTAAATTACAAATCATTGTTAATTAAAATTGGCTTTGATATACCTTGGGATCCGGGTGGATTCATTACTTGAGCACTATATACCTAGCTTAATGGCTTTAAAGAAAGCGCTGCCAGGGAGACAACCCGGAAGTTTTAGAGAGTCACTTATTTCTGTTGAGTGCTTTCATTTAGTTTAAAAAAAAAATAAAGAGGGGAACTGTCGGTGTCAAAACCGCGGATCTCGGTAGGGGGTCCCGAATCGTATGCCTAGGCGGATGGTAACAGGAGACAAGGGACACGATGTTTTTACCTGTGTTCGGGCCCTCTCGATGGAGGTAAAACCCTACTCCCGCTTGATTAATATTGATGATATGGGTAGTACAAGAGTAGATCTACCACGAGATCGTAGAGGCTAAACCCTAGAAGCTAGCCTATGGTATGATTGTTATTCGCCCCACGGACTAAAACCCTCCGGTTTATATAGACACCAAGAGGGTTAGGGTTACACAGAGTCGGTTACAATGGTAGGAAATCTACATATCCAGACGCCAAGCTTGCCTTCCACGCCAAGGAAAGTCCCATCCTGACACGGGACGTAAGTCTTCAATCTTGTATCTTCATAGTCTAGGAGTCCGCCAAAGATGATAGTTCGCTATCCGGACACCCCTAGTCCAGGACTCCTCAAGAGTCTCGAACCAGGCTTCAATGAAGACGAGTCCGCGCAAGATATTGTCTTCGGCATTGCAAGGCGGGTTCCTCCTCCGAATTCTTCATAGAAGATTTTGAACACAAGGATAGTGTCCGCTCGCAAAACAAGTTCCACATACCACATACCAAAACTTTTCGAGTAGATGATTTTTCATATAAAAACTTTTTAATCCGAAGTTCAGATGCAAAAGTTATGCCCATTTTACTAAATTCTAGAGAGATTTTGCAAATAAAGTCGAAATTCATATTTGTAAATTTTCCCAACAACTAGACCACATATCACATGGGAAACTTATTTTCTTTTATTTTTTTGACATTTTCATCATTTTCTTTTATTTTATTTTTTTAAACTGAAAAGGCGATCCACGGGGTAGAGTTTGAATTTGTTGCTATTGCACCCACGCATGATAGTCCTATTATCTTTTGTATTCTCCAAACTACATTATATCGGAGAAGTTTGTGCTTATTAAGGATTATATTGATGGGTTGCGCTTACTACTACACATGATGATTTTGATAGATATAATATGCATGTGTTTGCTGCTCCTACTTGCAATTATTATGAGAGAGGAACTATATCTCCACCTCTCTATGTTTCCAATATGATAAAATTGCAAGAAACTGCTTATACTATGCATTGGCCTTTACTTGGTGTGCATGAATTGTTCTTTTATGACATGCTGATGCATAGGAAGAGAGTTAGACTTCGTTGTTGCTTGATATATGTTACTTTTTGCTCACTACTAAATTACAAATCATTGTTAATTAAAATTGGCTTTGATATACCTTGGGATTCGGGTGGATTCATTACTTGAGCACTATATACCTAGCTTAATGGCTTTAAAGAAAGCGCTGCTGTGGAGACAACCCGGAAGTTTTAGAGAGTCACTTATTTCTGTTGAGTGCTTTCATTTAGTTTAAAACAAAAAAATAAAGAGGGGAACTGTCGGTGTCAAACCGCGGATCTCGGTAGGGGGTCCCGAACTGCAAGGCCTAGGCGGATGGTAACAGGAGACAAGGGACACGATGTTTTTACCCAGGTTCGGGCCCTCTCGATGGAGGTAAAACCCTACTCCTGCTTGATTAATATTGATGATATGGGTAGTACAAGAGTAGATCTACCACGAGATCGTAGAGGCTAAACCCTAGAAGCTAGCCTATGGTATGATTGTTATTCGTCCCACGGACTAAAACCCTCCGTTTATATAGACAATCAAGAGGGTTAGGGTTACACAGAGTCGGTTACAATGGTAGGAAATCTACATATCCAGACGCCAAGCTTGCCTTCCACGCCAAGGAAAGTCCCATCCTGACACGGACGAAGTCTTCAATCTTGTATCTTCATAGTCTAGGAGTCCGCCAAAGATGATAGTTCGCTATCCGGACACCCCCTAGTCCAGACTCCTCAAGAGCTCTCGAACCAGGCTTCAATGAAGACGAGTCCGCGCAAGATATTGTCTTCTCATTGCAAGGCGGGTTCCTCCTCCGAATTCTTCATAGAAGATTTTGAACACAAGGATAGTGTCCGGCTCGCAAAACAAGTTCCACATACCACATACCAAAACTTTTCGAGTAGATGATTTTTCATATAAAAAACTTTTTAATCCGAAGTTCGTATGCAAAAGTTATGCCCATTTTACTAAATTCTAGAGAGATTTTGCAAATAAAGTCGAATTCATATTTGTAAATTTTCCCAACAACTAGACCACATATCACATGGGAAACTTATTTTCTTTTATTTTTTGACATTTTCATCATTTTCTTTTATTTTATTTTTTAAACCTGAAAAGGCGATCCACGGGGTAGAGTTTGAATTTGTTGCTATTGCACCCACGCATGATAGTCCTATTATCTTTTGTATTCTCCAAACTACATTATATCGGAGAAGTTTGTGCTTATTAAGGATTATATTGATGGGTTGCGCTTACTACTACACGTGATGATTTTGATAGATATAATATGCATGTGTTTGCTGCTCCTACTTGCAATTATTATGAGAGAGGAACTATATCTCCACCTCTCTATGTTTCCAATATGATAAAATTGCAAGAAACTGCTTATACTATGCATTGGCCTTTACTTGGTGTGCATGAATTGTTCTTTTATGACATGCCGATGCATAGGAAGAGAGTTAGACTTCGTTGTTGCTTGATATATGTTACTTTTTGCTCACTACTAAATTACAAATCATTGTTAATTAAAATTGGCTTTGATATACCTTGGGATCCGGTGGATTCATTACTTGAGCACTATATACCTAGCTTAATGGCTTTAAAGAAAGCGCTGCTGTGAGACAACCCTAAGTTTTAGAGAGTCACTTATTTCTGTTGAGTGCTTTCATTTAGTTTAAAAACAAAAAATAAAGAGGGAACTGTCGGTGTCAAACCGCGGATCTCGGTAGGGGTCCCGAACTGCAAGGCCTAGGCGGATGGTAACAGGAGACAAGGGACACGATGTTTTTACCTGTGTTCGGGCCCTCTCGATGGAGGTAAAACCCTACTCCCGCTTGATTAATATTGATGATATGGGTAGTACAAGAGTAGATCTACCACGAGATCAGAGAGGCTAAACCCTAGAAGCTAGCCTATGGTATGATTGTTATTCGTCCCCACGGACTAAAACCCTCCGGTTTATATAGACACCAAGAGGGTTAGGGTTACAGTAGTCGGTTACAATGGTAGGAAATCTACATATCCAGACGCCAAGCTTGCCTTCCACGCCAAGGAAAGTCCCATCCGGACACGGGACGTAAGTCTTCAATCTTGTATCTTCATAGTCTAGGAGTCCGCCAAAGATGATAGTTCGCTATCCGGACACCCCCTAGTCCAGACTCCCTCAAGAGTCTCGAACCAGCTTCAATGAAGACGAGTCCGCGCGCATATTGTCTTCTTTGCATTGCAAGGCGGGTTCCTCCTCCGAATTCTTCATAGAAGATTTTGAACACAAGGATAGTGTCCGCTCGCAAAACAAGTTCCACATACCACATACCAAAACTTTTCGAGTAGATGATTTTTCATATAAAAACTTTTAATCCGAAGTTCAGATGCAAAAGTTATGCCCATTTTACTAAATTCTAGAGAGATTTTGCAAATAAAGTCGAATTCATATTTGTAAATTTTCCCAACAACTAGACCACATATCACATGGGAAACTTATTTTCTTTTATTTTTTGACATTTTCATCATTTTCTTTTATTTTATTTTTTAAACTGAAAAGGCGATCCACGGGGTAGAGTTTGAATTTGTTGCTATTGCACCCACGCATGATAGTCCTATTATCTTTTGTATTCTCCAAACTACATTATATCGGAGAAGTTTGTGCTTATTAAGGATTATATTGATGGGTTGCGCTTTTACTACTACACATGATGATTTTGATAGATATAATATGCATGTGTTTGCTGCTCCTACTTGCAATTATTATGAGAGAGGAACTATATCTCCACCTCTCTATGTTTCCAATATGATAAAATTGCAAGAAACTGCTTATACTATGCATTGGCCTTTACTTGGTGTGCATGAATTGTTCTTTATGACATGCCGATGCATAGGAAGAGAGTTAGACTTCGTTGTTGCTTGATATATGTTACTTTTTGCTCACTACTAAATTACAAATCATTGTTAATTAAAATTGGCTTTGATATACCTTGGGATCCGTGGATTCATTACTTGAGCACTATATACCTAGCTTAATGGCTTTAAAGAAAGCGCTGCCAGGAGACAACCCGGAAGTTTTAGAGAGTCACTTATTTCTGTTGAGTGCTTTCATTTAGTTTAAAAACAAAAAATAAAGAGGGGAACTGTCGGTGTCAAAACCACGGATCTCGGTAGGGGGTCCCGAATCGTAGGCCTAGGCGGATGGTAACAGGAGACAAGGGACACGATGTTTTTACCCAGGTTCGGGCCCTCTCGATGGAGGTAAAACCCTACTCCCGCTTGATTAATATTGATGATATGGGTAGTACAAGAGTAGATCTACCACGAGATCGTAGAGGCTAAACCCTAGAAGCTAGCCTATGGTATGATTGTTATTCGTCCCACGGACTAAAACCCTCCGGTTTATATAGACACCAAGAGGGTTAGGGTTACACAGAGTCGGTTACAATGGTAGGAAATCTACATATCCCAGACGCCAAGCTTGCCTTCCACGCCAAGGAAAGTCCCATCCTGACACGGGACGTAAGTCTTCAATCTTGTATCTTCATAGTCTAGGAGTCCGCCAAAGATGATAGTTCGGCTATCCGGACAACCCCTAGTCCAGACACTCCTCAAGAGCTCCTCGAACCAGGCTTCAATGAAGACGAGTCCGCGCCAAGATATTGTCTTCTTTGGCATTGCAAGGCGGGTTCCTCCTCCGAATTCTTCATAGAAGATTTTGAACACAAGGATAGTGTCCCGCTCGCAAAACAAGTTCCACATACCACATACCAAAACTTTTCGAGTAGATGATTTTTCATATAAAAACTTTTTAATCCGAAGTTCAGATGCAAAAGTTATGCCCATTTTACTAAATTCTAGAGAGATTTTGCAAATAAAGTCGAAATTCATATTTGTAAATTTTCCCAACAACTAGACCACATATCACATGGGAAACTTATTTTCTTTTATTTTTTGACATTTTCATCATTTTCTTTTATTTTATTTTTTAAACTGAAAAGGCGATCCACGGGGGTAGAGTTTGAATTTGTTGCTATTGCACCCACGCATGATAGTCCTATTATCTTTTTGTATTCTCCAAACTACATTATATCGGAGAAGTTTGTGCTTATTAAGGATTATATTGATGGGTTGCGTTTTACTACTACACATTGATAGATATAATATGCATGTGTTTGCTGCTCCTACTTGCAATTATTATGAGAGAGGAACTATATCTCCACCTCTATATGTTTCCAATATGATAAAATTGCAAGAAACTGCTTAGACTATGCATTGGCCTTTACTTGGTGTGCATGAATTGTTCTTTATGACATGTCGATGCATAGGAAGAGAGTTAGACTTCGTTGTTGCTTGATATATGTTACTTTTTTCTCACTACTAAATTACAAATCATTGTTAATTAAAATTGGCTTTGATATACCTTGGGATCCGTGGATTCATTACTTGAGCACTATATACCTAGCTTAATGGCTTTAAAGAAAGCGCTGCCAGGAGACAACCCGGAAGTTTTAGAGAGTCACTTATTTCTGTTGAGTGCTTTCATTTAGTTTAAAAACAAAAAATAAAGAGGGGAACTGTCGGTGTCAAACCGCGGATCTCGGTAGGGGGTCCCGAACTGCGCCTAGGCGGATGGTAACAGGAGACAAGGGACACGATGTTTTTACCTGTGTTCGGGCCCTCTCGATGGAGGTAAAACCCTACTCCTGCTTGATTAATATTGATGATATGGGTAGTACAAGAGTAGATCTACCACGAGATCAGAGAGGCTAAACCCTAGAAGCTAGCCTATGGTATGATTGTTATTCGTCCTACGGACTAAAACCCTCCGGTTTATATAGACACCGAAGAGGGTTAGGGTTACACAGAGTCGGTTACAATGGTAGGAAATCTACATATCCAGACGCCAAGCTTGCCTTCCACGCCAAGGAAAGTCCCATCCCACACGGGACGAAGTCTTCAATCTTGTATCTTCATAGTCTAGGAGTCCGCCAAAGATGATAGTTCGCTATCCGGACACCCCTAGTCCAGGACTCCTCAAGAGCTCCTCGAACCAGGCTTCAATGAAGACGAGTCCGCGCAAGATATTGTCTTCGGCATTGCAAGGCGGGTTCCTCCTCCGAATTCTTCATAGAAGATTTTGAACACAAGGATAGTGTCCGCTCTCGCAAAACAAGTTCCACATACCACATACCAAAACTTTTCGAGTAGATGATTTTTCATATAAAAAACTTTTAATCCGAGTTCAGATGCAAAAGTTATGCCCATTTTACTAAATTCTAGAGAGATTTTGCAAATAAAGTCGAATTCATATTTGTAAATTTTCCCAACAACTAGACCACATATCACATGGGAAACTTATTTTCTTTTATTTTTTGACATTTTCATCATTTTCTTTTATTTTATTTTTTTAAACCTGAAAAGGCGATCCACGGGGTAGAGTTTGAATTTGTTGCTATTGCACCCACGCATGATAGTCCTATTATCTTTTGTATTCTCCAAACTACATTATATCGGAGAAGTTTGTGCTTATTAAGGATTATATTGATGGGTTGCTTTTACTACTACACATGATGATTTTGATAGATATAATATGCATGTGTTTGCTGCTCCTACTTGCAATTATTATGAGAGAGGAACTATATCTCCACCTCTCTATGTTTCCAATATGATAAAATTGCAAGAAACTGCTTATACTATGCATTGGCCTTTACTTGGTGTGCATGAATTGTTCTTTTATGACATGCTGATGCATAGGAAGAGAGTTAGACTTCGTTGTTGCTTGATATATGTTACTCTTTTCTCACTACTAAATTACAAATCATTGTTAATTAAAATTGGCTTTGATATACCTTGGGATCCGGGTGGATTCATTACTTGAGCACTATATACCTAGCTTAATGGCTTTAAAGAAATCGCTGCTGTGGAGACAACCCGGAAGTTTTAGAGAGTCACTTATTTCTGTTGAGTGCTTTCATTTAGTTTAAAAACAAAAAAATAAAGAGGGAACTGTCGGTGTCAAAACCGCGGATCTCGGTAGGGGGTCCCGAATCAGTGCGTCTAGGCGGATGGTAACAGGAGACAAGGGACACGATGTTTTTACCTGTGTTCGGCCCTCTCGATGGAGGTAAAACCCTACTCCTGCTTGATTAATATTGATGATATGGGTAGTACAAGAGTAGATCTACCACGAGATCGTAGAGGCTAAACCCTAGAAGCTAGCCTATGGTATGATTGTTATTCGCCCCACGGACTAAAAACCCTCCGGTTTATATAGACACCAAGAGGGTTAGGGTTACACAGAGTCGGTTACAATGGTAGGAAATCTACATATCCAGACGCCAAGCTTGCCTTCCACGCCAAGGAAAGTCCCATCCCGGACACGGGACGAAGTCTTCAATCTTGTATCTTCATAGTCTAGGAGTCCGCCAAAGATGATAGTTCGCTATCCGGACACCCCCAAGTCCAGACTCCTCAAGAGCTCTCGAACCAAGGCTTCAATGAAGACGAGTCCGGCGCGATATTGTCTTCGGCATTGCAAGGCGGGTTCCTCCTCCTCAATTCTTCATAGAAGATTTTGAACACAAGGATAGTGTCCGCTCGCAAAACAAGTTCCACATACCACATACCAAAACTTTTCGAGTAGATGATTTTTCATATAAAAAACTTTTTAATCCGAAGTTCAGATGCAAAAGTTATGCCCATTTTACTAAATTCTAGAGAGATTTTGCAAATAAAGTCGAATTCATATTTGTAAATTTTCCCAACAACTAGACCACATATCACATGGGAAACTTATTATCTTTTATTTTTTTGACATTTTCATCATTTTCTTTTATTTTATTTTTTAAAACTGAAAAGGCGATCCATGGGGGGGGGGTAGAGTTTGAATTTGTTGCTATTGCACCCACGCATGATAGTCCTATTATCTTTTTGTATTCTCCAAACTACATTATATCGGAGAAGTTTGTGCTTATTAAGGATTATATTGATGGGTTGCGCTTACTACTACACATGATGATTTTGATAGATATAATATGCATGTGTTTGCTGCTCCTACTTGCAATTATTATGAGAGAGGAACTATATCTCCACCTCTCTATGTTTCCAATATGATAAAATTGCAAGAAACTGCTTATACTATGCATTGGCCTTTACTTGGTGTGCATGAATTGTTCTTTTATGACATGCTGATGCATAGGAAGAGAGTTAGACTTCGTTGTTGCTTGATATATGTTACTTTTTCTCACTACTAAATTACAAATCATTGTTAATTAAAATTGGCTTTGATATACCTTGGGATCCGCTGGATTCATTACTTGAGCACTATATACCTAGCTTAATGGCTTTAAAGAAAGCGCTGCTGTGGAGACAACCCTAAGTTTTAGAGAGTCACTTATTTCTGTTGAGTGCTTTCATTTAGTTTAAAAACAAAAAATAAAGAGGGAACTGTCGGTGTCAAAACCGCGGATCTCGGTAGGGGGTCCCGAACTGTGCGTCTAGGCGGATGGTAACAGGAGACAAGGGACACGATGTTTTTACCCAGGTTCGGGCCCTCTCGATGGAGGTAAAACCCTACTCCTGCTTGATTAATATTGATGATATGGGTAGTACAAGAGTAGATCTACCACGAGATCGTAGAGGCTAAACCCTAGAAGCTAGCCTATGGTATGATTGTTATTCGTCCCACGGACTAAAACCCTCCGGTTTATATAGACAATCAAGAGGGTTAGGGTTACACAGAGTCGGTTACAATGGTAGGAAATCTACATATCCAGATCGCCAAGCTTGCCTTCCACGCCAAGGAAAGTCCCATCCGGACACGGGACGAAGTCTTCAATCTTGTATCTTCATAGTCTAGGAGTCCGCCAAAGATGATAGTTCGCTATCCGGACACCCCCAAGTCCAGACTCCTCAAGAGCCCTCGAACCGTGCTTCAATGAAGACGAGTCCGGCGCGCATATTGTCTTCGGCATTGCAAGGCCGGTTCCTCCTCCGAATTCTTCATAGAAGATTTTGAACACAAGGATAGTGTCCGGCTCTGCAAAACAAGTTCCACATACCACATACCAAAACTTTTCGAGTAGATGATTTTTCATATAAAAAACTTTTTAATCCGAGTTCAGATGCAAAAGTTATGCCCATTTTACTAAATTCTAGAGAGATTTTGCAAATAAAGTCGAAATTCATAGTTGTAAATTTTCCCAACAACTAGACCACATATCACATGGGAAAGTTATTTTCTTTTATTTTTTGACATTTTCATCATTTTCTTTTATTTTATTTTTTAAACTGAAAAGGCGATCCACGGGGGGGTAGAGTTTGAATTTGTTGCTATTGCACCAACGCATGATAGTCCTATTATCTTTTGTATTCTCCAAACTACATTATATCGGAGAAGTTTGTGCTTATTAAGGATTATATTGATGGGTTGCGCTTTTACTACTACACATGATGATTTTGATAGATATAATATGCATGTGTTTGCTGCTCCTACTTGCAATTATTATGAGAGAGGAACTATATCTCCACCTCTCTATGTTTCCAATATGATAAAATTGCAAGAAACTGCTTATACTATGCATTGGCCTTTACTTGGTGTGCATGAATTGTTCTTTTATGACATGTCGATGCATAGGAAGAGAGTTAGACTTCGTTGTTGCTTGATATATGTTACTTTTTGCTCACTACTAAATTACAAATCATTGTTAATTAAAATTGGCTTTGATATACCTTGGGATCCGTGGATTCATTACTTGAGCACTATATACCTAGCTTAATGGCTTTAAAGAAAGCGCTGCCAGGAGACAACCGGAAGTTTTAGAGAGTCACTTATTTCTGTTGAGTGCTTTCATTTAGTTTAAAAACAAAAAAATAAAGAGGGAACTGTCGGTGTCAAACCGGCGGATCTCGGTAGGGGGTCCCGAATCATGCGTCTAGGCGGATGGTAACAGGAGACAAGGGACACGATGTTTTACCCAGGTTCGGGCCCTCTCGATGGAGGTAAAACCCTACTCCCGCTTGATTAATATTGATGATATGGGTAGTACAAGAGTAGATCTACCACGAGATCGTGAGAGGCTAAACCCTAGAAGCTAGCCTATGGTATGATTGTTATTCGCCCCACGGACTAAAACCCTCCGGTTTATATAGACAATCAAGAGGGTTAGGGTTACACAGAGTCGGGTTACAATGGTAGGAAATCTACATATCCAGACGCCAAGCTTGCCTTCCACGCCAAGGAAAGTCCCATCCGGACACGGGACGAAGTCTTCAATCTTGTATCTTCATAGCCTAGGAGTCCGCCAAAGATGATAGTTCGCTATCCGACACCCCCAAGTCCAGACACCCTCAAGAGCCCTCGAACCAGGCTTCAATGAAGACGAGTCCGCGCCAAGATATTGTCTTCGCATTGCAAGGCGGTTCCTCCTCCGAATTCTTCATAGAAGATTTTGAACACAAGGATAGTGTCCGCTCGCAAAACAAGTTCCACATACCACATACCAAAACTTTTCGAGTAGATGATTTTTCATATAAAAACTTTTTAATCCGAAGTTCAGATGCAAAAGTTATGCCCATTTTACTAAATTCTAGAGATATTTTGCTAATAAATTGTAAATTCATATTTGTAATTTTTCCCAACAAGTTGACCTCATATCTCTTGGGATTCTTTTTTTTTTTTTTTTTTTTGACTTTTTCATCATTTTCTTTTATTTTATTTCTTAAAACTGAAAAGGCGATCCACGGGGTAGAGTTTGAATTTGTTGCTATCGCACCCACGCATGATAGTCCTATTATCTTTTTGTATTCTCCAAACTACATTATATCGGAGAAGTTTGTGCTTATTAAGGATTATATTGATGGGCTGCGTCTTACTACTACACATGATGATTTTGATAGATATAATATGCATGTGTTTGCTGCTCCTACTTGCAATTATTATGAGAGAGGAACTATATCTCCACCTCTCTATGTTTCCAATATGATAAAATTGCAAGAAACTGCTTATACTATGCATTGGCCTTTACTTGGTGTGCATGAATTGTTCTTTTATGACATGCTGATGCATAGGAAGAGAGTTAGACTTCGTTGTTGCTTGATATATGTTACTTTTTGCTCACTACTAAATTACAAATCATTGTTAATTAAAATTGGCTTTGATATACCTTGGGATCCGTGGATTCATTACTTGAGCACTATATACCTAGCTTAATGGCTTTAAAGAAAGCGTTGCCAGGGAGACAACCCGGAAGTTTTAGAGAGTCACTTATTTCTGTTGAGTGCTTTCATTTAGTTTAAAAACAAAAAAATAAATAGTGGAACTGTCGGTGTCAAAACCGCGGATCTCGGTAGGGGGTCCCGAATCATGCGTCTAGGCGGATGGTAACAGGAGACAAGGGACACGATGTTTTTACCTGTGTTCGGGCCTTCTCGATGGAGGTAAAACCCTACTCCCTGCTTGATTAATATTGATGATATGGGTAGTACAAGAGTAGATCTACCACGAGATCAGAGAGGCTAAACCCTAGAAGCTAGCCTATGGTATGATTGTTATTCGTCCTATGGACTAAAACCCTCCGGTTTATATAGACACCGAAGAGGGTTAGGGTTACACAGAGTCGGTTACAATGGTAGGAAATCTACATATCCGTATCGCCAAGCTTGCCTTCCACGCCAAGGAAAGTCCCATCCGGACACGGGACGAAGTCTTCAATCTTGTATCTTCATAGTCTAGGAGTCCGCCAAAGATGATAGTTCGCTATCCGGACACCCCTAGTCCAAGACTCCTCAAGAGTCTCCTGAACCAGGCTTCAATGAAGACGAGTCCGCGCGCATATTGTCTTCTTCGCATTGCAAGGCGGGTTCCTCCTCAATTCTTCATAGAAGATTTTGAACACAAGGATAGTGTCCGCTCGCAAAACAAGTTCCACATACCACATACCAAAACTTTTCGAGTAAATGATTTTTCATATAAAAAACTTTTTAATCCGAGTTCGTATGCAAAAGTTATGCCCATTTTACTAAATTCTATAGAGATTTTGCAAATAAAGTCGAAATTCATATTTGTAAATTTTCCCAACAACTAGACCACATATCACATGGGAAACTTATTTTCTTTTATTTTTTTGACATTTTCATCATTTTCTTTTATTTTATTTTTTTAAACTGAAAAGGCGATCCAGGGGGGGTAGAGTTTGAATTTGTTGCTATTGCACCCACGCATGATAGTCCTATTATCTTTTTGTATTCTCCAAACTACATTATATCGGAGAAGTTTGTGCTTATTAAGGATTATATTGATGGGTTATGCTTTACTACTACACATGATGATTTTGATAGATATAATATGCATGTGTTTGCTGCTCCTACTTGCAATTATTATGAGAGAGGAACTATATCTCCACCTCTCTATGTTTCCAATATGATAAAATTGCAAGAAACTGCTTATACTATGCATTGGCCTTTACTTGGTGTGCATGAATTGTTCTTTTATGACATGTCGATGCATAGGAAGAGAGTTAGACTTCGTTGTTGCTTGATATATGTTACTTTTTGCTCACTACTAAATTACAAATCATTGTTAATTAAAATTGGCTTTGATATACCTTGGGATCCGGTGGATTCATTACTTGAGCACTATATACCTAGCTTAATGGCTTTAAAGAAAGCGCTGCTGTGAGACAACCCGGAAGTTTTAGAGAGTCACTTATTTCTGTTGAGTGCTTTCATTTAGTTTAGAAACAAAAAAATAAAGAGGGAACTGTCTTGTCAAAACCGCGGATCTCGGTAGGGGTCCCGAACTGTGCGTCTAGGCGGATGGTAACAGGAGACAAGGGACACGATGTTTTTACCTGTGTTCGGGCCCTCTCGATGGAGGTAATACCCTACTCCTGCTTGATTAATATTGATGATATGGGTAGTACAAGAGTAGATCTACCACGAGATCAGAGAGGCTAAACCCTAGAAGCTAGCCTATGGTATGATTGTTATTCGTTCTACGGACTAAAACCCTCCGGTTTATATAGACACCGAAGAGGGTTAGGGTTACACAGAGTCGGTTACAATGGTAGGAAATCTACATATCCGTATCGCCAAGCTTGCCTTCCACGCCAAGGAAAGTCTCATCCGGACACGGGACGAAGTCTTCAATCTTGTATCTTCATAGTCTAGGAGTCCGGCCAAAGATGATAGTTCGGCTATCCGGACACCCCCTAGTCCAGTACTCCTCAAGAGTCTCGAACCAGGCTTCAATGAAGACGAGTCCGGCCAAGATATTGTCTTCGGCATTGCAAAGCGGGTTCCTCCTCCGAATTATTCATAGAAGATTTTGAACACAAGGATAGTGTCCGCTCGCAAAACAAGTTCCACATACCACATACCAAAACTTTTCGAGTAAATGATTTTTCATATAAAAAACTTTTAATCCGAGTTCAGATGCAAAAGTTATGCCCATTTTACTAAATTCTAGAGAGATTTTGCAAATAAAGTCGAAATTCATATTTGTAAATTTTCCCAACAACTAGACCACATATCACATGGGAAATTTATTTTCTTTTATTTTTTTGACATTTTCATCATTTTCTTTTATTTTATTTTTTTAAACTGAAAAGGCGATCCACGGGGTAGAGTTTGAATTTGTTGCTATTGCACCCACGCATGATAGTCCTATTATCTTTTTGTATTCTCCAAACTACATTATATCGGAGAAGTTTGTGCTTATTAAGGATTATATTGATGGGTTGCGTTTTACTACTACACATGATGATTTTGATAGATATAATATGCATGTGTTTGCTGCTCCTACTTGCAATTATTATGAGAGAGGAACTATATCTCCACCTCTCTATGTTTCCAATATGATAAAATTGCAAGAAACTGCTTATACTATGCATTGGCCTTTACTTGGTGTGCATGAATTGTTCTTTTATGACATGTCGATGCATAGGAAGAGAGTTAGACTTCGTTGTTGCTTGATATATGTTACTTTTTGCTCACTACTAAATTACAAATCATTGTTAATTAAAATTGGCTTTGATATACCTTGGGATCCAGGTGGATTCATTACTTGAGCACTATATACCTAGCTTAATGGCTTTAAAGAAAGCGCTGCCAGGGAGACAACCCGGAAGTTTTAGAGAGTCACTTATTTCTGTTGAGTGCTTTCATTTAGTTTAAAACAAAAAAAATAAAGAGGGAACTGTCGGTGTCAAAACCGCGGATCTCGGTAGGGGGTCCCGAATCGCAAGGCCTAGGCGGATGGTAACAGGAGACAAGGGACACGATGTTTTTACCTGTGTTCGGGCCCTCTCGATGGAGGTAAAACCCTACTCCTGCTTGATTAATATTGATGATATGGGTAGTACAAGAGTAGATCTACC
This sequence comes from Aegilops bicornis, assembly GCA_021605145.1. Taxonomy (NCBI): domain Eukaryota; kingdom Viridiplantae; phylum Streptophyta; class Magnoliopsida; order Poales; family Poaceae; genus Aegilops; species Aegilops bicornis. Next base: position 41,723,857 of record CM038673.1, on the reverse strand, counting down.
ACGAGATCAGAGAGGCTAAACCCTAGAAGCTAGCCTATGGTATGATTGTTATTCGTCCTATGGACTAAAACCCTCCGGTTTATATAGACACCGAAGAGGGTTAGGGTTACACAGAGTCGGTTACAATGGTAGGAAATCTACATATCCAGACGCCAAGCTTGCCTTCCACGCCAAGGAAAGTCCCATCCGGACACGGGACGAAGTCTTCAATCTTGTATCTTCATAGTCTAGGAGTCCGCCAAAGATGATAGTTCGCTATCCGGACACCCCCTAGTCCAAGACTCCCTCAAGAGTCCCTCAACCAGGCTTCAATGAAGACGAGTCCGCGCGCATATTGTCTTCGGCATTGCAAGGCGGGTTCCTCCTCCGAATTCTTCATAGAAGATTTTGAACACAAGGATAGTGTCCGGCTCGCAAAACAAGTTCCACATACCACATACCAAAACTTTTCGAGTAAATGATTTTTCATATAAAAACTTTTTAATCCGAAGTTCATATGCAAAAGTTATGCCCATTTTACTAAATTCTATAGAGATTTTGCAAATAAAGTCGAAATTCATATTTGTAAATTTTCCCAACAACTAGACCACATATCACATGGGAAACTTATTTTCTTTTATTTTTTTGACATTTTCATCATTTTCTTTTATTTTATTTTTTTAAACTGAAAAGGCGATCCACTGGGGTAGAGTTTTAATTTGTTGCTATTGCACCCACGCATGATAGTCCTATTATCTTTTGTATTCTCCAAACTACATTATATCGGAGAAGTTTGTGCTTATTAAGGATTATATTGATGGGTTATGCGTTTTACTACTACACATGATGATTTTGATAGATATAATATGCATGTGTTTGCTGCTCCTACTTGCAATTATTATGAGAGAGGAACTATATCTCCACCTCTCTATGTTTCCAATATGATAAAATTGCAAGAAACTGCTTATACTATGCATTGGCCTTTACTTGGTGTGCATGAATTGTTCTTTTATGACATGCTGATGCATAGGAAGAGAGTTAGACTTCGTTGTTGCTTGATATATGTTACTTTTTGCTCACTACTAAATTACAAATCATTGTTAATTAAAATTGGCTTTGATATACCTTGGGATCCGGGTTGATTCATTACTTGAGCACTATATACCTAGCTTAATGGCTTTAAAGAAAGCGCTGCCAGGGAGACAACCCGGAAGTTTTAGAGAGTCACTTATTTCTATTGAGTGCTTTCATTTAGTTTAAAAACAAAAAATAAAGAGGGAACTGTCGGTGTCAAAACCGGCGGATCTCGGTAGGGGGTCCCGAACTGTGCGTCTAGGCGGATGGTAACAGGAGACAAGGGACACGATGTTTTTACCTGTGTTCGCCCTCTCGATGGAGGTAAAACCCTACTCCTGCTTGATTAATATTGATGATATGGGTAGTACAAGAGTAGATCTACCACGAGATCAGAGAGGCTAAACCCTAGAAGCTAGCCTATGGTATGATTGTTATTCGTCCTACGGACTAAAACCCTCCGGTTTATATAGACACCGAAGAGGGTTAGGGTTACACAGAGTCGGTTACAATGGTAGGAAATCTACATATCCAGACGCCAAGCTTGCCTTCCACGCCAAGGAAAGTCCCATCCGGACACGGGACGAAGTCTTCAATCTTGTATCTTCATAGTCTAGGAGTCCGCCAAAGATGATAGTTCAGCTATCCGAGACCCCCTAGTCCAGACTCCCTCAAGAGCCCTCGAACCGGGCTTCAATGAAGACGAGTCCGGCGCGCATATTGTCTTCGGCATTGCAAGGCGGATTCATCCTCCGAATTCTTCATAGAAGATTTTGAACACAAGGATAGTGTGCGGCTCTGCAAAACAAGTTCCACATACCACATACCAAAACTTTTCGAGTAGATGATTTTTCATATAAAAAACTTTTTAATCCGAGTTCATATGCAAAAGTTATGCCCATTTTACTAAATTCTAGAGAGATTTTGCAAATAAAGTCGAAATTCATATTTGTAAATTTTCCCAACAACTAGACCACATATCACATGGGAAACTTATTTTCTTTTATTTTTTTGACATTTTCATCATTTTCTTTTATTTTATTTTTTTAAACTGAAAAGGCGATCCAGGGGGGGTAGAGTTTGAATTTGTTGCTATTGCACCCACGCATGATAGTCCTATTATCTTTTTGTATTCTCCAAACTACATTATATCGGAGAAGTTTGTGCTTATTAAGGATTATATTGATGGGTTGCGTTTTACTACTACACATGATGATTTTGATAGATATAATATGCATGTGTTTGCTGCTCCTACTTGCAATTATTATGAGAGAGGAACTATATCTCCACCTCTCTATGTTTCCAATATGATAAAATTGCAAGAAACTGCTTATACTATGCATTGGCCTTTACTTGGTGTGCATGAATTGTTCTTTTATGACATGCTGATGCATAGGAAGAGAGTTAGACTTCGTTGTTGCTTGATATATGTTACTTTTGCTCACTACTAAATTACAAATCATTGTTAATTAAAATTGGCTTTGATATACCTTGGGATCCGGTGGATTCATTACTTGAGCACTATATACCTAGCTTAATGGCTTTAAAGAAAGCGCTGCCAGGGAGACAACCCGGAAGTTTTAGAGAGTCACTTATTTCTGTTGAGTGCTTTCATTTAGTTTAAAAACAAAAAAAATAAAGAGGGGAACTGTCGGTGTCAAAACCGGCGGATCTCGGGTAGGGGGTCCCAACATTGTGCGTCTAGGCGGATGGTAACAGGAGACAAGGGACACGATGTTTTTTCCCAGGTTCGGGCCCTCTCGATGGAGGTAAAACCCTACTCCTGCTTGATTAATATTGATGATATGGGTAGTACAAGAGTAGATCTACCACGAGATCAGAGAGGCTAAACCCTAGAAGCTAGCCTATGGTATGATTGTTATTCGTCCTACGGACTAAAACCCTCCGGTTTATATAGACACCGAAGAGGGTTAGGGTTACACAGAGTCGGTTACAATGGTAGGAAATCTACATATCCGTATCGCCAAGCTTGCCTTCCACGCCAAGGAAAGTCCCATCCTGACACGGGACGAAGTCTTCAATCTTGTATCTTCCTAGTCTAGGAGTCCGGCCGAAGATGATAGTTCGGCTATCCGGACACCCCCTAGTCCAGGACTCCCTCAGTAGGCCCTGAACCAGGCTTCAATGAAGACGAGTCCGGCACGCATATTGTCTTCGGCATTGCAAGGCGGGTTCCTCCTCCGAATTCTTCATAGAAGATTTTGAACACAAGGATAGTGTCCGGCTCTGCAAAACAAGTTCCACATACCACATACCAAAACTTTTCGAGTAGCTGATTTTTCATATAAAAAACTTTTTAATCCGAGTTCGTATGCAAAATTTATGCCCATTTTACTAAATTCTAGAGAGATTTTGCAAATAAAGTCGAAATTCATATTTGTAAATCTTCCCAACAACTAGACCACATATCACATGGGAAACTTATTATCTTTTATTTTTTTGACATTTTCATCATTTTCTTTTATTTTATTTTTTTAAACTGAAAAGGCGATCCATGGGGGGGTAGAGTTTGAATTTTTTGCTATTGCACCCACGCATGATAGTCCTATTATCTTTTTGTATTCTCCAAACTACATTATATCGGAGAAGTTTGTGCTTATTAAGGATTATATTGATGGGTTGCGTTTTACTACTACACATGATGATTTTGATAGATATACTATGCATGTCTTTGCTGCTCCTACTTGCAATTATTATGAGAGAGGAACTATATCTCCACCTCTCTATGTTTCCAATATGATAAAATTGCAAGAAACTGCTTATACTATGCATTGGCCTTTACTTGGTGTGCATGAATTGTTCTTTTATGACATGCTGATGCATAGGAAGAGAGTTAGACTTCGTTGTTGCTTGATATTTGTTACTTTTGGCTCACTACTAAATTACAAATCATTGTTAATTAAAATTGGCTTTGATATACCTTGGGATCCGGGTGGATTCATTACTTGACCACTATATACCTAGCTTAATGGCTTTAAAGAAAGCGCTGCCAGGGAGACAACCCGGAAGTTTTAGAGAGTCACTTATTTCTGTTGAGTGCTTTCATTTAGTTTAAAACAAAAAAAATAAAGAGGGAACTGTCGGTGTCAAACCGGCGGATCTCGGTAGGGGGTCCCGAACTGTGCGTCTAGGCGGATGGTAACAGGAGACAAGGGACACGATGTTTTTACCTGTGTTCGGGCCCTCTCGATGGAGGTAAAACCCTACTCCTGCTTGATTAATATTGATGATATGGGTAGTACAAGAGTAGATCTACCACGAGATCGTAGAGGCTAAACCCTAGAAGCTAGCCTATGGTATGATTATTATTCGCCCCACGGACTAAAACCCTCCGGTTTATATAGACAATCAAGAGGGTTAGGGTTACACAGAGTCGGTTACAATGGTAGGAAATCTACATATCCAGACGCCAAGCTTGCCTTCCACGCCAAGGAAAGTCCCATCCGGACACGGGACGTAAGTCTTCAATCTTGTATCTTCATAGTCTAGGAGTCCGCCAAAGATGATAGTTCGCTATCCGGACACCCCTAGTCCAGGACTCCTCAAGAGCCCTGAACCAGGCTTCAATGAAGATGAGTCCGCGCGCATATTGTCTTCGCCATTGCAACGCCGGGTTCCTCCTCCGAATTCTTCATAGAAGATTTTGAACACAAGGATAGTGTCCGGCTCGCAAAACAAGTTCCACATACCACATACCAAAACTTTTCGAGTAGATGATTTTTTCATATAAAAAACTTTTAATCAGATTTCGTATGCAAAAGTTATGCCCATTTTACTAAATTCTAGAGAGATTTTGCAAATAAAGTCGAAATTAATATTTGTAAATTTTCCCAACAACTAGACCACATATCACATGGGAAACTTATTTTCTTTTATTTTTTTGACATTTTCATCATTTTCTTTTATTTAATTTTTTGAAACTCAAAAGGCGATCCACGGGGGAGTGGGGGGGGGGGGGGGGGGTAGAGTTTGAATTTGTTGCTATTGCACCCATGCATGATAGTCATATTATCTTTTTGTATTCTCCAAACTACATTATATCAGAGAAGTTTGTGCTTATTAAGCATTATATAGATGGGTTGCGTTTTACTACTACACATGATGATTTTGATAGATATAATATGCATGTGTTTGCTGCTCCTACTTGCAATTATTATGAGAGAGGAACTATATCTCCACCTCTCTATGTTTCCAATATGATAAAATTGCAAGAAACTGCTTATACTATGCATTGGCCTTTACTTGGTGTGCATGAATTGTTCTTTTATGACATGCCGATGCATAGGAAGAGAGTTAGACTTCGTTGTTGCTTGATATATGTTACTTTTTGCTCACTACTAAATTACAAATCATTGTTAATTAAAATTGGCTTTGATATACCTTGGGATCCGTGGATTCATTACTTGAGCACTATATACCTAGCTTAATGGCTTTAAAGAAAGCGCTGCCAGGGAGACAACCCGGAAGTTTTAGAGAGTCACTTATTTCTGTTGAGTGCTTTCATTTAGTTTAAAAACAAAAAAAATAAAGAGGGGAACTGTCGGTGTCAAAACCGGCGGATCTCGGGTAGGGGGTCCCGAACTGTGCGTCTAGGCGGATGGTAACAGGAGACAAGGCACACGATGTTTTTACCTGTGTTCGGCCCTCTCGATGGAGGTAAAACCCTACTCCTGCTTGATTAATATTGATGATATGGGTAGTACAAGAGTAGATCTACCACGAGATCGTAGAGGCTAAACCCTAGAAGCTAGCCTATGGTATGATTATTATTCGTCCCCACGGACTAAAACCCTCCGGTTTATATAGACACCAAGAGGGTTAGGGTTACACAGAGTCGGTTACAATGGTAGGAAATCTACATATCCAGACGCCAAGCTTGCCTTCCACGCCAAGGAAAGTCACATCCGGACACGGGACGAAGTCTTCAATCTTGTATCTTCATAGTCTAGGAGTCCGGCCAAAGATGATATTTCGGCTATCCGGACACCCCCTAGTCCAGGACTCCCTCAGTAGCCCCTGAACCAGGCTTCAATGAAGACGAGTCCGGCGCGCATATTGTCTTCGGCATTGCAAGGCGGGTTCCTCCTCCGAATTCTTCATAGAAGATTTTGAACACAAGGATAGTGTCCGGCTCTGCAAAACAAGTTCCACATACCACATACCAAAACTTTTCGAGTAGATGATTTTTCATATAAAAACTTTTTAATCCGAAGTTCAGATGCAATATTTTTGCCCATTGTACTAAATTCTAGAGAGATTTTGCAAATAAAGTCGAAATTCATATTTGTAAATTTTCCCAACAACTAGACCACATATCACATGGGAAACTTATTATCTTTTATTTTTTTGACATTTTCATCATTTTCTTTTATTTTATTTTTTAAAACTGAAAAGGCGATCCAGGGGGGGGTAGAGTTTGAATTTGTTGCTATTGCACCCACGCATGATAGTCCTATTATCTTTTTGTATTCTCCAAACTACATTATATCGGAGAAGTTTGTGCTTATTAAGGATTATATTGATGGGTTGCGTTTTACTACTACACATGATGATTTTGATAGATATAATATGCATGTATTTGCTGCTCCTACTTGCAATTATTATGAGAGAGGAACTATATCTCCACCTCTCTATGTTTCCAATATGATAAAATTGCAAGAAACTGCTTATACTATGCATTGGCCTTTACTTGGTGTGCATGAATTGTTCTTTTATGACATGTTGATGCATAGGAAGAGAGTTAGACTTCGTTGTTGCTTGATATATGTTACTTTTTGCTCACTACTAAATTACAAATCATTGTTAATTAAAATTGGCTTTGATATACCTTGGGATCCGTGGATTCATTACTTGACCACTATATACCTAGCTTAATGGCTTTAAAGAAAGCGCTGCCAGGGAGACAACCCGGAAGTTTTAGAGAGTCACTTATTTCTGTTGAGCGCTTTCATTTAGTTTAAAAACAAAAAAAAAAGAGGGGAACTGTCGGTGTCAAAACCGGCGGATCTCGGGTAGGGGGTCCCGAACTGTGCGTCTAGGCGGATGGTAACAGGAGACAAGGGACACGATGTTTTTACCCAGGTTCGGGCCCTCTCGATGGAGGTAAAACCCTACTCCTGCTTGATTAATATTGATGATATGGGTAGTACAAGAGTAGATCTACCACGAGATCGAGAGGCTAAACCCTAGAAGCTAGCCTATGGTATGATTGTTATTCGTCTCTACGGACTAAAACCCTCCGGTTTATATAGACACCGAAGAGGGTTAGGGTTACACAGTAGTCGGTTACAATGGTAGGAAATCTACATATCCAGACGCCAAGCTTGCCTTCCACGCCAAGGAAAGTCCCATCCGGACACGGACTAAGTCTTCAATCTTGTATCTTCATAGTCTAGGAGTCCGCCAAAGATGATAGTTCGCTATCCGGACACCCCTAGTCCAGACTCCTCAAGAGCCCTCGAACCAGGCTTCAATGAAGATGAGTCCGGCGCGCATATTGTCTTCGCCATTGCAACGCGGGTTCCTCCTCCGAATTCTTCATAGAAGATTTTGAACACAAGGATAGTGTCCGGCTCTGCAAAACAAGTTCCACAAACCACATACCAAAACTTTTCGAGTAGATGATTTTTCATATAAAAAACTTTTTAATCCGAAGTTCAGATGCAAAAGTTATGCCCATTTTACTAAATTCTAGAGAGATTTTGCAAATAAAGTCGAAATTAATATTTGTAAATTTTCCCAACAACTAGACCACATATCACATGGGAAACTTATTTTCTTTTATTTTTTTGACATTTTCAACATTTTCTTTTATTTTATTTTTTTAAACTGAAAAGGCGATCCACAGGGGAGTGGGGGGGTAGAGTTTGAATTTGTTGCTATTGCACCCATGCATGATAGTCCTATTATCTTTTTGTATTCTCCAAACTACATTATATCGGAGAAGTTTGTGCTTATTAAGCATTATATTGATGGGTTGCGTTTTACTACTACACATGATGATTTTGATAGATATAATATGCATGTGTTTGCTGCTCCTACTTGCAATTATTATGAGAGAGGAACTATATCTCCACCTCTCCATGTTTCCAATATGATAAAATTGCAAGAAACTGCTTATACTATGCATTGGCCTTTACTTGGTGTGCATGAATTGTTCTTTTATGACATGCCGATGCATAGGAAGAGAGTTAGACTTCGTTGTTGCTTGATATATGTTACTTTTTGCTCACTACTAAAGTACTAATCATTGTTAATTAAAATTGGCTTTGATATACCTTGGGATCCGGGTGGATTCATTACTTGAGCACTATATACCTAGCTTAATGGCTTTAAAGAAAGCGCTGCCAGGGAGACAACCCGGAAGTTTTAGAGAGTCACTTATTTCTGTTGAGCGCTTTCATTTAGTTTAAAAACAAAAAAAAATAAAGAGGGGAACTGTCGGTTTCAAAACCGGCGGATCTCGGGTAGGGGGTCCCGAACTGTGCGTCTAGGCGGATGGTAACAGGAGACAAGGGACACGATGTTTTTACCCAGGTTCGGGCCCTCTCGATGGAGGTAAAACCCTACTCCTGCTTGATTAATATTGATGATATGGGTAGTACAAGAGTAGATCTACCACCACATCGTAGAGGCTAAACCCTAGAAGCTAGCCTATGGTATGATTGTTATTCGTCCGACGGACTAAAACCCTCCGGTTTATATAGACACCGAAGAGGGTTAGGGTTACACAGAGTCGGTTACAATGGTAGGAAATCTACATATCCGTATCGCCAAGCTTGCCTTCCACGCCAAGGAAAGTCCCATCCGGACACGGGACGAAGTCTTCAATCTTGTATCTTCATAGCCTAGGAGTCCGGCCAAAGATGATAGTTCGGCTATCCGGACACCCCCAAGTCCAGGACACCCTCAGTAGCCCCTGAACCAGGCTTCAATGAAGACGAGTCCGGCGCGCATATTGTCTTCGGCATTGCAAGGCCGGTTCCTCCTCCGAATTCTTCATAGAAGATTTTGAACACAAGGATAGTGTCCGGCTCTGCAAAACAAGTTCCACATACCACATACCAAAACTTTTCGAGTAGATGATTTTTCATATAAAACACTTTTTAATCCGAGTTCGTATGCAAAAGTTATGCCCATTTTACTAAATTCTAGAGAGATTTTGCAAATAAAGTCGAAATTAATATTTGTAAATTTTCCCAACAACTAGACCACATATCACATGGGAAACTTATTTTCTTTTATTTTTTAGACATTTTCATCATTTTCTTTTATTTTATTTTTTTAAACTGAAAAGGCGATCCACGGGGGGGGGGGGGTAGAGTTTGAATTTGTTGCTATTGCACCCACGCATGATAGTCCTATTATCTTTTTGTATTCTCCAAACTACATTATATCGGAGAAGTTTGTGCTTATTAAGGATTATATTGATGGGTTATGCTTTACTACTACACATGATGATTTTGATAGATATAATATGCATGTGTTTGCTGCTCCTACTTGCAATTATTATGAGAGAGGAACTATATCTCCACCTCTCTATGTTTCCAATATGATAAAATTGCAAGAAACTGCTTATACTATGCATTGGCCTTTACTTAGTGTGCATGAATTGTTCTTTTATGACGTGCTGATGCATAGGAAGAGAGTTAGACTTCGTTGTTGCTTGATATATGTTACTTTTTCTGACTACTAAATTACAAATCATTGTTAATTAAAATTGGCTTTGATATACCTTGGGATCCGGTGGATTCATTACTTGAGCACTATATACCTAGCTTAATGGCTTTAAAGAAAGCGCTGCCAGGAGACAACCGGAAGTTTTAGAGAGTCACTTATTTCTGTTGAGTGCTTTCATTTAGTTTAAAAACAAAAAATAAAGAGGGGAACTGTCTGTCAAAACCGGCGGATCTCGGTAGGGGGTCCCGAACTGTGCGTCTAGGCGGATGGTAACAGGAGACAAGGGACATGATGTTTTTACCCAGGTTCGGGCCCTCCCGATGTAGGTAAAACCCTACTCCTGCTTGATTAATATTGATGATATGGGTAGTACAAGAGTAGATCTACCACGAGATCAGAGAGGCTAAACCCTAGAAGCTGGCCTATGGTATGATTGTTATTCGTCCTACGGACTAAAACCCTCCGGTTTATATAGACACCGAAGAGGGTTAGGGTTACACGTAGTCGGTTACAATGGTAGGAAATCTACATATCCAGATCGCCAAGCTTGCCTTCCACGCCAAGGAAAGTCCCATCCGGACACGGGACGAAGTCTTCAATCTTGTATCTTCATAGTCTAGGAGTCCGCCAAAGATGATAGTTCGCTATCCTGACACCCCCTAGTCCAGACTCCCTCAGAGCTCCCTCGAACCAGGCTTCAATGAAGACGAGTCCGGTGCGCATATTGTTTTCGGCATTGCAAGGCGGGTTCCTCCTCCGAATTCTTCATAGAAGATTTTGAACACAAGGATAGTGTCCGGCTCTGCAAAACAAGTTCCACATACCACATACCAAAACTTTTCGAGTACATGATTTTTCATATAAAAACTTTTTAATCCGAAGTTCAGATGCAAAAGTTATGCCCATTTTACTAAATTCAAGAGAGATTTTGCAAATAAAGTCGAATTCATATTTGTAAATTTTCCCAACAACTAGACCACATATCACATGGGAAACTTATTTTCTTTTATTTTTTGACATTTTCATCATTTTCTTTTATTTTATTTTTTAAACTGAAAAGGCGATCCACGGGGGGGTAGAGTTTGAATTTGTTGCTATTGCACCCACGCATGATAGTCCTATTATCTTTTGTATTCTCCAAACTACATTATATCGGAGAAGTTTGTGCTTATTAAGGATTATATTGATGGGTTGCGCTTACTACTACACATCATGATTTTGATAGATATAATATGCATGTGTTTGCTGCTCCTACTTGCAATTATTATGAGAGAGGAACTATATCTCCACCTCTCTATGTTTCCAATATGATAAAATTGCAAGAAACTGCTTATACTATGCATTGGCCTTTACTTGGTGTGCATGAATTGTTCTTTAATGACATGCTGATGCATAGGAAGAGAGTTAGACTTCGTTGTTGCTTGATATATGTTACTTTTTGCTCACTACTAAATTACAAATCATTGTTAATTAAAATTGGCTTTGATATACCTTGGGATCCAGGTGGATTCATTACTTGAGCACTATATACCTAGCTTAATGGCTTTAAAGAAAGCGCTGCCAGGGAGACAACCCGGAAGTTTTAGAGAGTCACTTATTTCTGTTGAGTGCTTTCATTTAGTTTAAAAACAAAAAAAATAAAGAGGGGAACTGTCGGTGTCAAAACCGGCAGATCTCGGGTAGGGGGTCCCGAACTGTGCGTCTAGGCGGATGGTAACAGGAGACAAGGGACACGATGTTTTTACCCAGGTTCGGGCCCTCTCGATGGAGGTAAAACCCTACTCCTGCTTGATTAATATTGATGATATGGGTAGTACAAGAGTAGATCTACCACGAGATCGAGAGGCTAAACCCTAGAAGCTAGCCTATGGTATGATTGTTATTCGTCCCCACGGACTAAAACCCTCCGGTTTATATAGACACCGATGAGGGTTAGGGTTACACATAGTCGGTTACAATGGTAGGAAATCTACATATCCAGATCGCCAAGCTTGCCTTCCACGCCAAGGAAAGTCCCATCCGGACACGGACGAAGTCTTCAATCTTGTATCTTCATAGTCTAGGAGTCCGCCAAAGATGATAGTTCGCTATCCGGACACCCCTAGTCAAGGACTCCCTCAAGAGCCCTCGAACCAGGCTTCAATGAAGACGAGTCCGGCGCGCATATTGTCTTCGGCATTGCAAGGCGGGTTCCTCCTCCGAATTCTTCATAGAAGATTTTGAACACAAGGATAGTGTCCGGCTCTGCAAAACAAGTTCCACATACCACATACAAAAACTTTTCGAGTAGATGATTTTTCATATAAAAAACTTTTTAATCCGAGTTCGTATGCAAAAGTTATGCCCATTTTACTAAATTCTAGAGAGATTTTGCAAATAAAGTCGAAATTCATATTTGTAAATTTTCCCAACAACTAGACCACATATCACATGGGAAACTTATTTTATTTTATTTTTTTGACATTTTCATCATTTTCTTTTAATTTATTTTTTAAACTGAAAAGGCGATCCAGGGGGGGTAGAGTTTGAATTTGTTGCTATTGCACCCACGCATGATAGTCCTATTATCTTTTTGTATTCTCCAAACTACATTATATCGGAGAAGTTTGTGCTTATTAAGGATTATATTGATGGGTTGCGCTTACTACTACACATGATGATTTTGATAGATATAATATGCATGTGTTTGCTGCTCCTACTTGCAATTATTATGAGAGAGGAACTATATCTCCACCTCTCTATGTTTCCAATATGATAAAATTGCAAGAAACTGCTTATACTATGCATTGGCCTTTACTTGGTGTGCATGAATTGTTCTTTTATGACATGATGATGCATAGGAAGAGAGTTAGACTTGGTTGTTGCTTGATATATGTTACTTTTTGCTCACTACTAAATTACAAATCATTGTTAATTAAAATTGGCTTTGATATACCTTGGGATCCGGATGGATTCATTACTTGAGCACTATATACCTAGCTTAATGGCTTTAAAGAAAGCGCTGCCAGGGAGACAACCCGGAAGTTTTAGAGATCCACTTATTTCTGTTGAGTGCTTTAATTTAGTTTAAAAACAAAAAAAATAAAGAGGGGAACTGTCGGTGTCAAAACCGGCGGATCTCGGTAGGGGGTCCCAATCGTGCGTCTAGGCGGATGGTAACAGGAGACAAGGGACACGATGTTTTTACCTGTGTTCGGGCCCTCTCGATGGAGGTAAAACCCTACTCCCGCTTGATTAATATTGGTGATATGGGTAGTACAAGAGTAGATCTACCACGAGATCAGAGAGGCTAAACCCTAGAAGCTAGCCTATGGTATGATGTTATTCGTCCTACGGACTAAAACCCTCCGGTTTATATAGACACCGAAGAGGGTTAGGGTTACACAGAGTCGGTTACAATGGTAGGAAATCTAAATATCTGTATCGCCAAGCTTGCCTTCCACGCCAAGGAAAGTCCCATCCGGACACGGGACGAAGTCTTCAATCTTGTATCTTCATAGTCTAGGAGTCCGGCCGAAGATGATAGTTCGGCTATCCGGACACCCCCTAGTCCAGGACTCCCTCAGTAGCCCCTGAACCAGGCTTCAATGAAGATGAGTCCGGCGCGCATATTGTCTTCGCCATTGCAACGCGGGTTCCTCCTCCGAATTCTTCATAGAAGATTTTGAACACAAGGATAGTGTCCGGCTCTGCAAAACAAGTTCCACATACCACATACCAAAACTTTTCGAGTAGATGATTTTTCATATAAAAACTTTTTAATCCGAAGTTCAGATGCAAAAGTTATGCCCATTTTACTAAATTCTAGAGAGATTTTGCAAATAAAGTCGAATTCATATTTGTAAATTTTCCCAACAACTAGACCACATATCACATGGGAAACTTATTTTATTTTATTTTTTTGACATTTTCATCATTTTCTTTTATTTTATTTTTTTAAACTGAAAAGGCGATCCAGGGGGGGTAGAGTTTGAATTTGTTGCTATTGCACCCACGCTTGATAGTCCTATTATCTTTTTGTATTCTCCAAACTACATTATATCGGAGAAGTTTGTGCTTATTAAGGATTATATTGATGGGTTGCGTTTTACTACTACACATGATGATTTTGATAGATATGATATGCATGTGTTTGCTGCTCCTACTTGCAATTATTATGAGAGAGGAACTATATCTCCACCTCTCTATGTTTCCAATATGATAAAATTGCAAGAAACTGCTTATACTATGCATTGGCCTTTACTTGGTGTGCATGAATTGTTCTTTTATGACATGATGATGCATAGGAAGAGAGTTAGACTTTGTTGTTGCTTGATATATGTTACTTTTTGCTCACTACTAAATTACAAATCATTGTTAATTAAAATTGGCTTTGATATACCTTGGAATCCGGGTGGATTCATTACTTGAGCACTATATACCTAGCTTAATGGCTTTAAAGAAAGCGCTGCCAGGGAGACAACCCGGAAGTTTTAGAGAGTCACTTATTTCTGTTGAGTGCTTTCATTTAGTTTAAAAACAAAAAAATAAAGAGGGGAACTGTCGGTGTCAAAACCGGCGGATCTCGGGTAGGGGGTCCCGAACTGTGCGTCTAGGCGGATGGTAACAGGAGACAAGGGACACGATGTTTTTACCTGTGTTCGGGCCCTCTCGATGGAGGTAAAACCCTACTCCTGCTTGATTAATATTGATGATATGGGTAGTACAAGAGTAGATCTACCACGAGATCAGAGAGGCTAAACCCTAGAAGCTAGCCTATGGTATGATTGTTATTCGTCCTACGGACTAAAACCCTCCGGTTTATATAGACACCGATGAGGGTTAGGGTTACACAGAGTCGGTTACAATGGTAGGAAATCTACATATCCGTATCGCCAAGCTTGCCTTCCACGCCAAGGAAAGTCCCATCCGGACACGGGACGAAGTCTTCAATCTTGTATCTTCATAGTCTAGGAGTCCGCCAAAGATGATAGTTCGACTATCCGGACACCCCCTAGTCCAGACTCCCTCAAGAGCTCCCTCGAACCGTGCTTCAATGAAGACGAGTCCGCGCGCAAGATATTGTCTTCGGCATTGCAAGGCGGGTTCCTCCTCGAATTCTTCATAGAAGATTTTGAACACAAGGATAGTGTCCGCTCTGCAAAACAAGTTCCACATACCACATACAAAAACTTTTCGAGTAGATGATTTTTCATATAAAAACTTTTTAATCCGAGTTCAGATGCAAAAGTTATGCCCATTTTACTAAATTCTAGAGAGATTTTGCAAATAAAGTCGAAATTCATATTTGTAAATTTTCCCAACAACTAGACCACATATCACATGGGAAACTTATTTTATTTTATTTTTTTGACATTTTCATCATTTTCTTTTATTTTATTTTTTAAACTGAAAAGGCGATCCGTGGGGGTAGAGTTTGAATTTGTTGCTATTGCACCCACGCATGATAGTCCTATTATCTTTTGTATTCTCCAAACTACATTATATCGGAGAAGTTTGTGCTTATTAAGGATTATATTGATGGGTTGTGTTTTACTACTACACATGATGATTTTGATAGATATAATATGCATGTGTTTGCTGCTCCTACTTGCAATTATTATGAGAGAGGAACTATATCTCCACCTCTCTATGTTTCCAATATGATAAAATTGCAAGAAACTGCTTATACTATGCATTGGCCTTTACTTGGTGTGCATGAATTGTTCTTTTATGACATGATGATGCATAGGAAGAGAGTTAGACTTTGTTGTTGCTTGATATATGTTACTTTTTGCTCACTACTAAATTACAAATCATTGTTAATTAAAATTGGCTTTGATATACCTTGGGATCCGGGTGGATTCATTACTTGAGCACTATATACCTAGCTTAATGGCTTTAAAGAAAGCGCTGCCAGGGAGACAACCCGGAAGTTTTAGAGAGTCACTTATTTCTGTTGAGTGCTTTCATTTAGTTTAAAAACAAAAAAAAAGAGGGGAACTGCTGGTGTCAAAACCGCGGATCTCGTGGTAGGGGGTCCCTGAACTGCAAGTCTAGGCGGATGGTAACAGGAGACAAGGGACACGATGTTTTTACCCAGGTTCGGGCCCTCTCGATGGAGGTAAAACCCTACTCCTGCTTGATTAATATTGATGATATGGGTAGTACAAGAGTAGATCTACCACGAGATCGTAGAGGCTAAACCCTAGAAGCTAGCCTATGGTATGATTGTTATTCGTCCCTACGGACTAAAACCCTCCGGTTTATATAGACACCGATGAGGGTTAGGGTTACACAGTCGGTTACAATGGTAGGAAATCTACATATCCAGATCGCCAAGCTTGCCTTCCACGCCAAGGAAAGTCCCATCCGGACACGGGACGAAGTCTTCAATCTTGTATCTTCATAGTCTAGGAGTCCGCCAAAGATGATAGTTCGCTATCCGGACACCCCCTAGTCCAGGACTCCCTCAAGAGTCTCCCTGAACCAGGCTTCAATGAAGACGAGTCCGGCGCATATTGTCTTCGCATTGCAAGGCGGGTTCCTCCTCCGAATTCTTCATAGAAGATTTTGAACACAAGGATAGTGTCCGCTCTGCAAAACAAGTTCCACATACCACATACAAAAACTTTTCGAGTAGATGATTTTTCATATAAAAACTTTTTAATCCGAGTTCGTATGCAAAAGTTATGCCCATTTTACTAAATTCTAGAGAGATTTTGCAAATAAAGTCGAAATTCATATTTGTAAATTTTCCCAACAACTAGACCACATATCACATGGGAAACTTATTTTATTTTATTTTTTTGACATTTTCATCATTTTCTTTTATTTTATTTTTTTAAACTGAAAAGGCGATCCAGGGGGGGTAGAGTTTGAATTTGTTGCTATTGCACCCACGCATGATAGTCCTATTATCTTTTGTATTCTCCAAACTACATTATATCGGAGAAGTTTGTGCTTATTAAGGATTATATTGATGGGTTGCGCTTACTACTACACATGATGATTTTGATAGATATAATATGCATGTGTTTGCTGCTCCTACTTGCAATTATTATGAGAGAGGAACTATATCTCCACCTCTCTATGTTTCCAATATGATAAAATTGCAAGAAACTGCTTATACTATGCATTGGCCTTTACTTGGTGTGCATGAATTGTTCTTTTATGACATGATGATGCATAGGAAGAGAGTTAGACTTTGTTGTTGCTTGATATATGTTACTTTTTGCTCACTACTAAATTACAAATCATTGTTAATTAAAATTGGCTTTGATATACCTTGGGATCCGTGGATTCATTACTTGAGCACTATATACCTAGCTTAATGGCTTTAAAGAAAGCGCTGCCGGGGAGACAACCCGGAAGTTTTAGAGAGTCACTTATTTCTGTTGAGTGCTTTCATTTAGTTTAAAACAAAAAAATAAAGAGGGAACTGTCGGTGTCAAAACCGCGGATCTCGTGTAGGGGGTCCCGAATCGTATGCCTAGGCGGATGGTAACAGGAGACAAGGGACACGATGTTTTTACCTGTGTTCGGGCCCTCTCGATGGAGGTAAAACCCTACTCCTGCTTGATTAATATTGATGATATGGGTAGTACAAGAGTAGATCTACCACGAGATCGTAGAGGCTAAACCCTAGAAGCTAGCCTATGGTATGATGTTATTCGTCTCTACGGAATAAAACCCTCCGTTTATATAGACACCGAAGAGGGTTAGGGTTACACAGTCCGTTACAATGGTAGGAAATCTAAATATCCAGACGCCAAGCTTGCCTTCCACGCCAAGGAAAGTCCCATCCGGACACGGGACGAAGTCTTCAATCTTGTATCTTCATAGTCTAGGAGTCCGCCGAAGATAGTTCGACCATCCGGACACCCCCTAGTCCAGGACTCCTCAAGAGCCCTCAACCAAAGCTTCAATGAAGACGAGTCCGGTAGCGCATATTGTCTTCGGCATTGCAACGCAGGTTCCTCCTCCGAATTCTTCATAGAAGATTTTGAACACAAGGATAGTGTCCGCTCGCAAAACAAGTTCCACATACCACATACAAAAACTTTTCGAGTAGATGATTTTTCATATAAAAACTTTTTAATCCGAGTTCGTATGCAAAAGTTATGCCCATTTTACTAAATTCTAGAGAGATTTTGCAAATAAAGTCGAAATTCATATTTGTAAATTTTCACAACAACTAGACCACATATCACATGGGAAACTTATTTTCTTTTATTTTTTGACATTTTCATCATTTTCTTATTTTATTTTTTAGACTGAAAAGGCGATCCACGGGGTATAGTTTGAATTTGTTGCTATTGCACCCACGCATGATAGTCCTATTATCTTTTTGTATTCTCCAAACTACATTATATCGGAGAAGTTTGTGTTTATTAAGGATTATATTGATGGGTTGCGTTTTACTACTACACATGATGATTTTGATAGATATAATATGCATGTGTTTGCTGCTCCTACTTGCAATTATTATGAGAGCGGAACTATATCTCCACCTCTCTATGTTTCCAATATGATAAAATTGCAAGAAACTGCTTATACTATGCATTGGCCTTTACTTGGTGTGCATGAATTGTTCTTTTATGACATGTCGATGCATAGGAAGAGAGTTAGACTTCGTTGTTGCTTGATATATGTTACTTTTGCTCACTACTAAATTACAAATCATTGTTAATTAAAATTGGCTTTGATATACCTTGGGATCCGTGGATTCATTACTTGAGCACTATATACCTAGCTTAATGGCTTTAAAGAAAGCGCTGCCAGGAGACAACCCGAAGTTTTAGAGAGTCACTTATTTCTGTTGAGTGCTTTCATTTAGTTTAAAAACAAAAAATAAAGAGGGAACTGCCGGTGTCAAAACCGCGGATCTTGGGTAGGGGTCCCGAACTGTGCGTCTAGGCGGATGGTAACAGGAGACAAGGGACACGATGTTTTTACCTGTGTTCGGGCCCTCTCGATGGAGGTAAAACCCTACTCCTGCTTGATTAATATTGATGATATGGGTAGTACAAGAGTAGATCTACCACGAGATCAGAGAGGCTAAACCCTAGAAGCTAGCCTATGGTATGATTGTTATTCGTCCGACGGACTAAAACCCTCCGGTTTATATAGACACCGAAGAGGGTTAGGGTTACACAGAGTCGGTTACAATGGTAGGAAATCTACATATCCGTATCGCCAAGCTTGCCTTCCACGCCAAGGAAAGTCCCATCCCGACACGGGACGAAGTCTTCAATCTTGTATCTTCATAGTCCAGGAGTCCGCCAAAGATGATAGTTCGGGCTATCCTGACACCCCTAGTCCAGACTCCCTTAGTAGCCCTCGAACCAGGCTTCAATGAAGACGAGTCCTACAAGCATATTGTCTTCGGCATTGCAAGGCGGGTTCCTCCTCCGAATTCTTCATAGAAGATTTTGAACACAAGGATAGTGTCCGCTCTGCAAAACAAGTTCCACATACCACATACCAACACTTTTCGAGTAGATGATTTTTCATATAAAAAACTTTTTAATCCGAGTTTGTATGCAAAAGTTATGCCCATTTTACTAAATTCCAGAGAGATTTTGCAAATAAAGTCGAAATTCATATTTGTAAATTTTCCCAACAACTAGACCACATATCACATGGGAAACTTATTTTCTTTTATTTTTTGACATTTTCATCATTTTCTTTTATTTTATTTTTAAAACTGAAAAGGCGATCCACGGGAGGGGGGTAGAGTTTGAATTTGTTGCTATTGCACCCACGCATGATAGTCCTATTATCTTTTGTATTCTCCAAACTACATTATATCGGAGAAGTTTGTGCTTATTAAGGATTATATTGATGGGTTGCGTTTTACTACTACACATGATGATTTTGATAGATATAATATGCATGTGTTTGCTGCTCCTACTTGCAATTATTATGAGAGAGGAACTATATCTCCACCTCTCTATGTTTCCAATATGATAAAATTGCAAGAAACTGCTTATACTATGCATTGGCCTTTACTTGGTGTGCATGAATTGTTCTTTTATGACATGCTGATGAATAGGAAGAGAGTTAGACTTCGTTGTTGCTTGATATATGTTACTTTTTGCACACTACTAAATTACAAATCATTGTTAATTAAAATTGTCTTTGATATACCTTGGGATTCGGGTGGATTCATTACTTGAACACTATATACCTAGCTTAATGGCTTTAAAGAAAGCGCTGCCAGGGAGACAACCCGGAAGTTTTAGAGAGTCACTTATTTACATTGAGTGCTTTCATTTAGTTTAAAACAAAAAAATAAAGAGGGAACTGCCGGTGTCAAAACCGCGGATCTCGGGTAGGGGTCCCGAACTGTATGCGTCTAGGCGGATGGTAACAGGATACAAGGGACACGATGTTTTTACCCAGGTTCGGGCCCTCTCGATGGAGGTAAAACAATACACCAGCATGATTAATATTGATGATATGGGTAGTACAAGAGTAGATCTACCACGAGATCATAGAGGCTAAACCCTAGAAGCTAGCCTATGGTATGATTGTTATTCGTCCTACGGACTAAAACCCTCCGGTTTATATAGACACCGAAGAGGGTTAGGGTTACACAGAGTCGGTTACAATGGTAGGAAATCTACATATCCGTATCGCCAAGCTTGCCTTCCACGCCAAGGAAAGTCCCATCCGGACACGGGACGAAGTCTTCAATCTTGTATCTTCATAGTCTAGGAGTCCGGCCAAAGATGATAGTTCGGCTATCCGGACACCCCCTAGTCCAGAACTCCTTAGTAGCCCTCGAACCAAAGCTTCAATGAAGACGAGTCCACAAGATATTGTCTTCGGCATTGCAAGGCGGGTTCCTCCTCCGAATTCTTCATAGAAGATTTTGAACACAAGGATAGTGTCCGCTCTCCAAAACAAGTTCCACATACCACATACCAAAACTTTTCGAGTAGATGATTTTTCATAAAAAAACTTTTTAATCCGAGTTTGTATGCAAAAGTTATGCCCATTTTACTAAATTCTAGAGAGATTTTGCAAATAAAGTCGAAATTCATATTTGTAAATTTTCCCAACAACTAGACCACATATCACATGGGAAACTTATTTTCTTTTATTTTTTGACATTTTCATCATTTTCTTTTTATTTTATTTTTTAAAACTGAAAAGGCGATCCACGGGGTAGAGATTGAATTCGGTGCTATTGCACCCACGCATGATAGTCCTATTATCTTTTGGTATTCTCCAAACTACATTATATCGGAGAAGTTTGTGCTTATTAAGGATTATATTGATGGGTTGCGTTTTACTACTACACATGATGATTTTGATAGATATAATATGCATGTGTTTGCTGCTCCTACTTGCAATTATTATGAGAGAGGAACTATATCTCCACCTCTCTATGTTTCCAATATGATAAAATTGCAAGAAACTGCTTATACTATGCATTGGCCTTTACTTGGTGTGCATGAATTGTTCTTTTATGACATGCTGATGCATAGGAAGAGAGTTAGACTTCGTTGTTTCTTGATATATGTTACTTTTTGCTCACTGCTAAATTACAAATCATTGTTAATTAAAATTGGCTTTGATATACCTTGGGATCCGGGTGGATTCATTACTTGAGCACTATATACCTAGCTTAATTGCTTTAAAGAAAGCGCTGCCAGGGAGACAACCCGGAAGTTTTAGAGAGTCACTTATTTCTGTTGAGTGCTTTCATTTAGTTTAAAAACAAAAAAAAAGAGGGGAACTGTCGGTGTCAAAACCGGCGGATCTCGGGTAGGGGGTCCCGAACTGTGCGTCTAGGCGGATGGTAACAGGAGACAAGGGACACGATGTTTTTACCCAGGTTCGGGCCCTCTCGATGGAGGTAAAACCCTAGTCCTGCTGGATTAATATTGATGATATGGGGAGTACAAGAGTCGATCTACCACGAGATCGAGAGGCTAAACCCTAGAAGCTAGCCTATGGTATGATTGTTATTCATCCCACGGACTAAAACCCTCCGGTTTATATAGACACGAAGAGGGTTAGGGTTACACAGTCGGTTACAATGGTAGGAAATCTAAATATCCAGACGCCAAGCTTGCCTTCCACGCCAAGGAAAGTCCCATCCCGACACGGGACGAAGTCTTCAATCTTGTATCTTCCTAGTCTAGGAGTCCGCCGAAGATGATAGTTCGCTATCCGGACACCCCCTAGTCCAGACTCCCTCAAGAGGCCCTGAACCAAAGCTTCAATGAAGACGAGTCCGGCGCGCATATTGTCTTCGGCATTGCAAGGCGGGTTCCTCCTCCGAATTCTTCATAGAAGATTTTGAACACAAGGATAGTGTCCGGCTCTGCAAAACAAGTTCCACATACCACATACCAAAACTTTTCGAGTAGATGATTTTTCATATAAAAACTTTTTAATCCGAGTTCGTATGCAAAAGTTATGCCCATTTTACTAAATTCTAGAGAGATTTTGCAAATAAAGTCGAAATTCATATTTGTAAATTTTCCCAACAACTAGACCACATATCACATGGGAAACTTATTTTCTTTTATTTTGTTGACATTTTCATCATTTTCTTTTATTTTATTTTTTTAAACTGAAAAGGCGATCCAGGGGGGGTAGAGTTTGAATTTGTTGCTATTGCACCCACGCATGATAGTCCTATTATCTTTTTGTATTCTCCAAACTACATTATATCGGAGAAGTTTGTGCTTATTAAGGATTATATTGATGGGTTGCGTTTTACTACTACACATGATGATTTTGATAGATATAATATGCATGTGTTTGCTGCTCCTACTTGCAATTATTATGAGAGAGGAACTATATCTCCACCTCTCTATGTTTCCAATATGATAAAATTGCAAGAAACTGCTTATACTATGCATTGGCCTTTACTTGGTGTGCATGAATTGTTCTTTTATGACATGTCGATGCATAGGAAGAGAGTTAGACTTCGTTGTTGCTTGATATATGTTACTTTTGCTCACTACTAAATTACAAATCATTGTTAATTAAAATTGGCTTTGATATACCTTGGGATCCGTGGATTCATTACTTGAGCACTATATACCTAGCTTAATGGCTTTAAAGAAAGCGCTGCCAGGAGACAACCCGGAAGTTTTAGAGAGTCACTTATTTCTGTTGAGTGCTTTCATTTAGTTTAAAACAAAAAAATAAAGAGGGAACTGTCGGTGTCAAAACCGACGGATCTCGAGTAGGGGGTCCCAGGCTGTGCGTCTAGGCGGATGGTAACAGGAGACAAGGGACACGATGTTTTTACCAAGGTTCGGGCCCTCTCGATGGAGGTAAAACCCTACTCCTGCTTGATTAATATTGATGATATGGGTAGTACAAGAGTAGATCTACCACGAGATCAGAGAGGCTAAACCCTAGAAGCTAGCCTATGGTATGATTGTTATTCGTCCTACGGACTAAAACCCTCCGGTTTATATAGACACCGAAGAGGGTTAGGGTTACACAGAGTCGGTTACAATGGTAGGAAATCTACATATCCGTATCGCCAAGCTTGCCTTCCACGCCAAGGAAAGTCCCATCCGGACACGGGACGAAGTCTTCAATCTTGTATCTTCATAGTCTAGGAGTCCGGCCAAAGATGATAGTTCGCTATCCGGACACCCCTAGTCCAGACTCCTCAAGAGCCTCTGAACCAGGATTCAATGAAGACGAGTCCGGCGCGCATATTGTCTTCGGCATTGCAAGGCGGGTTCCTCCTCCGAATTCTTCATAGAAGATTTTGAACACAAGGATAGTGTCCAGCTCTGCAAAACAAGTTCCACATACCACATACAAAAACTTTTCGAGTAGATGATTTTTCATATAAGAAACTTTTTAATCCGAGTTTGTATGCAAAAGTTATGCCCATTTTACTAAATTCTAGAGAGATTTTGCAAATAAAGTCGAAATTCATATTTGTAAATTTTCCCAACAACTAGACCACATATCACATGGGAAACTTATTTTCTTTTATTTTTTGACATTTTCATCATTTTCTTTTATATTATTTTTTAAACTGAAAAGGCGATCCACTGGGGGTAGAGTTTGAATTTGTTGCTATTGCACCCACGCATGATAGTCCTATTATCTTTTGTATTCTCCAAACTACATTATATCGGAGAAGTTTGTGCTTATTAAGGATTATATTGATGGGTTGCGTTTTACTACTACACATGATGATTTTGATAGATATAATATGCATGTGTTTGCTGCTCCTAGTTGCAATTATTATGAGAGAGAGGAACTATATCTCCACCTCTCTATGTTTCCAATATGATAAAATTGCAAGAAACTGCTTATACTATGCATTGGCCTTTACTTGGTGTGCATGAATTGTTCTTTTATGACATGCTGATGCATAGGAAGAGAGTTAGACTTCGTTGTTGCTTGATATATGTTACTTTTTGCTCACTACTAAATTACAAATCATTGTTAATTAAAATTGGCTTTGATATACCTTGGGATCCGGGTGGATTCATTACTTGAGCACTATATACCTAGCTTAATTGCTTTTAAAGAAAGCGCTGCTGTGAGACAACCCGGAAGTTTTAGAGAGTCACTTATTTCTGTTGAGTGCTTTCATTTAGTTTAAAAACAAAAGAAATAAAGAGGGGAACTGTCGGTGTCAAAACCGGCGGATCTCGGGTAGGGGGTCCTGAATCAAGGCCCAAAGCGGATGGTAACAGGAGACAAGGGACACGATGTTTTTACCAGTGTTCGCCCTCTCGATGGAGGTAAAACCCTACTCCTGCTTGATTAATATTGATGATATGGGTAGTACAAGAGTAGATCTACCACGAGATCAGAGAGGCTAAACCCTAGAAGCTACCCTATGGTATGATTGTTATTCGTCCTACGGACTAAAACCCTCCGGTTTATATAGACACCGAAGAGGGTTAGGGTTACACAGAGTCGGTTACAATGGTAGGAAATCTACATATCCGGATCGCCAAGCTTGCCTTCCACGCCAAGGAAAGTCCCATCCGGACACGGGACGAAGTCTTCAATCTTGTATCTTCATAGTCCAGGCGTCCGGCCAAAGATGATAGTTCGGCTATCCGGACACCCCCTAGTCCAGGACTCCCTCAGTAGCCCCTGAACCAGGCTTCAATGAAGAGGAGTCCGGCGCGCATATTGTCTTCGGCATTGCAAGGCGGTTTCCTCCTCTGAATTCTTCATAGAAGATTTTGAACACAAGGATAGTGTTCGGCTCTGCAAAACAAGTTCCACATACCACATACCAAAACTTTTCGAGTAGATGATTTTTCATATAAAAAACTTTTTAATCCGAAGTTCAGTATGCAAAAGTTATGCCCATTTTACTAAATTCTAGAGAGATTTTGCAAATAAAGTCGAAATTCATATTTGTAAATTTTCCCAACAACTAGACCACATATCAAATGGGAAACTTATTTTCTTTTATTTTTTGACATTTTCATCATTTTCTTTTTATTTTATTTTTTAGACCTGGAAAAGGCGATCCACGGGGTAGAGTTTGAATTTGTTGCTATTGCACCCACGCATGATAGTCCTATTATCTTTTTGTATTCTCCAAACTACATTATATCGGAGAAGTTTGTCCTTATTAAGGATTATATTGATGGGTTGCGTTTTACTACTACACATGATGATTTTGATAGATATAATATGCATGTGTTTGCTGCTCCTACTTGCAATTATTATGAGAGAGGAACTATATCTCCACCTCTCTATGTTTCCAATATGATAAAATTGCAAGAAACTGCTTGTACTATGAATTGGCCTTTACTTGGTGTGCATGAATTGTTCTTTTATGACATGCTGATGCATAGGAAGAGAGTTAGACTTCGTTGTTGCTTGATATATGTTACTTTTTGCTCACTACTAAGTTACAAATCATTGTTAATTAAAATTGGCTTTGATATACCTTGGGATCCGGTGGATTCATTACTTGAGCACTATATACCTAGCTTAATGGCTTTAAAGAAAGCGCTGCCAGGGAGACAACCCGGAAGTTTTAGAGAGTCACTTATTTCTGTTGAGTGCTTTCATTTAGTTTAATAACAAAAAAAATAAAGAGGGGAACTGTCGGTGTCAAAAGCGGCGGATCTCGGTAGGGGTCCCGAATGCGTCTAGGCGGATGGTAACAGGAGACAAGGGACACGATGTTTTTACCTGTGTTCGGGCCCTCTCGATGGAGGTAAAACCCTACTCCTTCTTGATTAATATTGATGATATGGGTAGTACAAGAGTAGATCTACCACGAGATCGAGAGGCTAAACCCTAGAAGCTAGCCTATGGTATGATTGTTATTCGTCCCCACGGACTAAAACCCTCCGGTTTATTAGACAATCAAGAGGGTTAGGGTTACAGAGTCGGTTACAATGGTAGGAAATCTACATATCCAGACGCCAAGCTTGCCTTCCACGCCAAGGAAAGTCCCATCCGGACACGGGACGAAGTCTTCAATCTTGTATCTTCATAGTCTAGGAGTCCGCCAAAGATGATAGTTCGCTATCCGGACACCCCTAGTCCAGACTCCTCAAGAGCCCCTGAACCAGGCTTCAATGAAGACGAATCCGGCGCGCATATTGTCTTCGGCATTGCAAGGCGGGTTCCTTCTCCGAATTCTTCATAGAAGATTTTGAACACAAGGATAGTGTCCGGCTCTGCAAAACAAGTTCCACATACCACATACCAAAACTTTTCGAGTAGCTGATTTTTCATATAAAAAACTTTTTAATCCGAGTTCGTATGCAAAATTTATGCCCATTTTACTAAATTCTAGAGAGATTTTGCAAATAAAGTCGAATTCATATTTGTAAATTTTCCCAACAAATAGACCACATATCACATGGGAAACTTATTTTCTTTTATTTTTTTGACATTTTCATCATTTTCTTTTATTTTATTTTTTTAAACTGAAAAGGCGATCCACGGAGGGGGGGGGTAGAGTTTTAATTTGTTGCTATTGCACCCACGCATGATAGTCCTATTATCTTTTTGTATTCTCCAAACTAAATTATATCGGATAACTTTGTGCTTTTTAAGGATTATATTGATGGGTTTGCGTTTTACTACTACACATGATGATTTTGATAGATATAATATGCATGTGTTTGCTGCTCCTACTTGCAATTATTATGAGAGAGGAACTATATCTCCACCTCTCTATGTTTCCAATATGATAAAATTGCAAGAAACTGCTTATACTATGCATTGGCCTTTACTTGGTGTGCATGAATTGTTCTTTTATGACATGCTGATGCATAGGAAGAGAGTTAGACTTCGTTGTTGCTTGATATATGTTACTTTTGCTCACTACTAAATTACAAATCATTGTTAATTAAAATTGGCTTTGATATACCTTGGGATCCGGGTGGATTCATTACTTGAGCACTATATACCTAGCTTGATGGCTTTAAAGAAAGCGCTGCCAGGGAGACAACCCGGAAGTTTTAGAGAGTCACTTATTTCTGTTGAGTGCTTTCATCCAGTTTAAAAACTAAAAAAATAAAGATGGGAACTGTCGGTGTCAAAACCGGCGGATCTCGGGTAGGGGGTCCCGAACTGTGCGTCTAGGCGGATGGTAACAGGAGACAAGGGACACGATGTTTTTACCCAGGTTCGGGCCCTCTCGATGGAGGTAAAACCCTACTCCTGCTTGATTAATATTGATGATATGGGTAGTACAAGAGTAGATCTACCACGAGATCGTGAGAGGCTAAACCCTAGAAGCTAGCCTATGGTATGATTGTTATTCGTCCTACGGACTAAAACCCTCCGCTTTATATATACACCAAAGAGGGTTAGGGTTACACAGAGTCGGTTACAATGGTAGGAAATCTACATATCCGTATCGCCAAGCTTGCCTTCCACGCCAAGGAAAGTCCCATCCGGACACGGGACGAAGTCTTCAATCTTGTATCTTCATAGTCTAGGAGTCCGCCAAAGATGATAGTTCGGCTATCCGGACACCCCCTAGTCCAGACTCCCTCAAGAGCCTCGAACCAGGCTTCAATGAAGACGAGTCCGCGCCGCATATTGTCTTCGGCATTGCAAGGCGGGTTCCTCCTCGAATTCTTCATAGAAGATTTTGAACACAAGGATAGTGTCCGGCTCTGCAAAACAAGTTCCACATACCACATACCAAAACTTTTCGAGTAGCTGATTTTTCATATAAAAAACTTTTTAATCCGAGTTCATACGCAAAAGTTATGCCCATTTTACTAAATTCTAGAGAGATTTTGCAAATAAAGTTGAAATTCATATTTGTAAATTTTCCCAACAACTAGGCCACATATCACATGGGAAACTTATTTTCTTTTATTTTTTTGACATTTTCATCATTTTCTTTTATTTTATTTTTTTAAACTGAAAAGGCGATCCACGGGGGGGGGGGGGGGGGGGGTAGAGTTTGAATTTTTTGCTATTGCACCCACCCAGGATAGGCCTATTATGTTTTTTTTTTGTCCAAACAACATTAAATCGGAGAAGTTTGTGCTTATTAAGGATTATATTGATGGGTTGCGTTTTACTACTACACATGATGATTTTGATAGATATAATATGCATGTGTTTGCTGCTCCTACTTGCAATTATTATGAGAGAGGAACTATATCTCCACCTCTCTATGTTTCCAATATGATAAAATTGCAAGAAACTGCTTATACTATGCATTGGCCTTTACTTGGTGTGCATGAATTGTTCTTTTATGACATGTCGATGCATAGGAAGAGAGTTAGACTTCGTTGTTGCTTGATATATGTTACTTTTTGCTCACTACTAAATTACAAATCATTGTTAATTAAAATTGGCTTTGATATACCTTGGGATCCGGGTGGATTCATTACTAGAGCACTATATACCTAGCTTAATGACTTTAAAGAAAGCGCTGCCAGGGAGACAACCCGAAAGTTTTAGAGAGTCACTTATTTCTGTTGAGTGCTTTCATTTAGTTTAAAAACAAAAAAATAAAGAGGGGAACTGTCGTTGTCAAAACCGGCGGATCTCGGGCAGGGGGTCCCGAACTATGCGTCTAGGCGGATGGAAACAGGTGACAAGGGACACGATGTTTTTATCCAGGTTCGGGCCCTCTCGATGGAGGTAAAACCCTACTCCTGCTTGATTAATATTGATGATATGGGTAGTACAAGAGTAGATCTACCACGAGATCGAGAGGCTAAACCCTAGAAGCTAGCCTATGGTATGATTGTTATTCGTCCCTACGGACTAAAGCCCTCCGGTTTATATAGACACCACAGAGGGTTAGGGTTACACAGAGTCGGTTACAATGGTAGGAAATCTACATATCCGTATCGCCAAGCTTGCCTTCCACGCCAAGGAAAGTCCCATCCGGACACGGGACGAAGTCTTCAATCTTGTATCTTCATAGTCTAGGCGTCCTGCCAAAGATGATAGTTCGGCTATCCGGACACCCCCTAGTCCAGAACTCCCTCAAGAGCCCTCGAACCAGGCTTCAATGAAGACGAGTCCGGCCGCATATTGTCTTCGGCATTGCAAGGCGGGTTCCTCCTCAATTCTTCATAGAAGATTTTGAACACAAGGATAGTGTCCCGCTCTGCAAAACAAGTTCCACATACCACATACCAAAACTTTTCGAGTAGATGATTTTTCATATAAAAAACTTTTTAATCCGAGTTCGTATGCAAAAGTTATGCCCATTTTACTAAATTCTAGAGAGATTTTGCAAATAAAGTCGAAATTCATATTTGTAAATTTTCCCAACAACTAGGCCACATATCACATGGGAAACTTATTTTCTTTTATTTTTTGACATTTCCATCATTTTCTTTTATTTTATTTTTTAAAAGCTGAAAAGGCGATCCACGGGGTAGAGTTTGAATTTGTTGCTATTGCACCCACGCATGATAGTCCTATTATCTTTTGTATTCTCCAAACTACATTATATCGGAGAAGTTTGTGCTTATTAAGGATTATATTGATGGGTTGCGTTTTACTACTACACATGATGATTTTGATAGATATAATATGCATGTGTTTGCTGCACCTACTTGCAATTATTATGAGAGAGGAACTATATCTCCACCTCTCTATGTTTCCAATATGATAAAATTGCAAGAAACTGCTTATACTATGCATTGGCCTTTACTTAGTGTGCATGAATTGTTCTTTTATGACGTGCTGATGCATAGGAAGAGAGTTAGACTTCGTTGTTGCTTGATATATGTTACTTTTCGCTGACTACTAAATTACAAATCATTGTTAATTAAAATTGGCTTTGATATACCTTGGGATCCGGGTGGATTCATTACTTGAGCACTATATAACTAGATTAATGGCTTTAAAGAAAGCGCTGACAGGGAGACAACCCGGAAGTTTTAGATAGTCACTTATTTACATTGAGTGCTTTCATTTAGTTTATAAACAAAAAAAATAAAGAGGGGAACTGTCGGTGTCAAAACCGGCGGATCTCGGGTAGGGGATCCCGAACTGTGCGTCTAGGCGGATGGTAACAGGAGACAAGGGACACGATGTTTTACCTGTGTTCTGGCCCTCTCGATGGAGGTAAAACCCTACTCCTGCTTGATTAATATTGATGATATGGGTAGTACAAGAGTAGATCTACCACGAGATCGTAGAGGCTAAACCCTAGAAGCTAGCCTATGGTATGATTGTTATTCGTCTCACGGACTAAAACCCTCCGGTTTATATAGACACCGAAGAGGGTTAGGGTTACACAGAGTCGGTTACAATGGTAGGAAATCTACATATCCAGACGCCAAGCTTGCCTTCCACGCCAACGAAAGTCCCATCCGGACACGGGACGAAGTCTTCAATCTTGTATCTTCATAGTCTAGGAGTCCGCCGAAGATGATAGTTCACTATCCGGACACCCCCTAGTCCAGGACTCCCTCAGTAGCCCCTGAACCAGGCTTCAATGAAGACGAGTCCGGCGCGCATATTGTCTTCGGCATTGCAAGGCAGGTTCCTCCTCCGAATTCTTCATAGAAGATTTTGAACACAAGGATAGTGTCCGGCTCTCCAAAACAAGTTCCACATACCACATACCAAAACTTTTCGAGAAGATGATTTTTCATATAAAAAACTTTTTAATCCGAGTTCGTATGCAAAAGTTATGCCCATTTTACTAAATTCTAGAGAGATTTTGCAAATAAAGTCGAAATTCATATTTGTAAATTTTCCCAACAACTAGACCACATATCACATGGGAAACTTACTTTCTTTCATTTTGTTGACATTTTCATCATTTTCTTTTATTTTATTTTTTTTAACTGAAAAGGCGATCCAGGGGGGGTGTAGAGTTTGAATTTTTTGCTATCGCACCCACGCATGATAGTCCTATTATCTTTTTGTATTCTCCAAACTACATTATATCGGAGAAGTTTGTGCTTATTAAGGATTATATTGATGGGTTGCGTTTTACTACTACACATGATGATTTTGATAGATATAATATGCATGTGTTTGCTGCTCCTACTTGCAATTATTATGAGAGAGGAACTATATCTCCACCTCTCTATGTTTCCAATATGATAAAATTGCAAGAAACTGCTTATACTATGCATTGGCCTTTACTTGGTGTGCATGAATTGTTCTTTTATGACATGCTGATGCATAGGAAGAGAGTTAGACTTCGTTGTTGCTTGATATATGTTACTTTTTGCTCACTACTAAATTACAAATCATTGTTAATTAAAATTGGCTTTGATATACCTTGGGATCCGGTGGATTCATTACTTGAGCACTATATACCTAGCTTAATGGCTTTAAAGAAAGCGCTGCCGTGAGACAACCCGGAAGTTTTAGAGACTCACTTATTTCTGTTGAGTGCTTTCATTTAGTTTAAAACAAAAAAAAATAAAGAGGGAACTGTCGGTGTCAAAACCATGGATCTCGGTAGGGGGTCCCGAATCGTGCGTCTAGGCGGATGGTAACAGGAGACAAGGGACACGATGTTTTTACCTGTGTTCGGCCCTCTCGATGGAGGTAAAACCCTACTCCTGCTTGATTAATATTGATGATATGGGTAGTACAAGAGTAGATCTACCACGAGATCGTAGAGGCTAAACCCTAGAAGCTAGCCTATGGTATGATTGTTATTCGTCCCACGGACTAAAACCCTCCGGTTTATATAGACACCGAAGAGGGTTAGGGTTACACAGTCGGTTACAATGGTAGGAAATCTACATATCCAGATCGCCAAGCTTGCCTTCCACGCCAAGGAAAGTCCCATCCGGACACGGGACGAAGTCTTCAATCTTGTATCTTCATAGTCTAGGAGTCCGCCAAAGATGATAGTTCGGCTATCCGGACACCCCTAGTCCAGACTCCTCGGTAGTCTCTGAACCAGGCTTCAATGAAGACGAGTCCGGGCGCATATTGTCTTCGACATTGCAAGGCGGGTTCCTCCTCCGAATTCTTCATAGAAGATTTTGAACACAAGGATAGTGTCCGCTCGCAAAACAAGTTCCACATACCACATACCAAAACTTTTCGAGTAGATGATTTTTCATATAAAAAACTTTTAATCCGAGTTCATATGCAAAAGTTATGCCCATTTTACTAAATTCTAGAGAGATTTTGCAAATAAAGTCGAAATTCATATTTGTAAATTTTCCCAACAACTAGACCACATATCACATGGGAAACTTATTTTCTTTTATTTTTTTGACATTTTCATCATTTTCTTTTATTTTATTTTTTAAACTGAAAAGGCGATCCAAGGGGGGGGGTAGAGTTTGAAAATGGGACTTTTGTCCCGGTTCGTGCCATGAACCGGTACTAATGACTCAAACCCCATTAGTACCGGTTCGTGGCTCAAACCGGGACTAAAGGTCTAATCTTTAGTCCCGGTTGGTGCCACGAACCGGTACTAATGGGCATCGCACCCTTTAGTCCCGGTTCGTGGCACCAACCGGGACTAAAAGGTCCAGACGAACCGGGACAAATGGCCCACGTGGCCCGGCCGGCCCCCTAGGCTCACGAACCGGGACTAATGCCCCCTTTAGTCCCGGTTCTGGATTGAACCGGGACTAATGGGCTAACCCGGCCTGGACCAAAGCCCTCTTTTCTACTAGTGGGAGTTCATTAAATAATTTGATTAGATGAACTTAATTATCATGAACTTAGTCTAAAATCTTTGCAATATGTCTTGTAGATCAAATGGCCCACGCTAATGTTGCCCTCAACTTCAACGCGTTCCTAGAGAAAACCAAGCTGAAAGACGATGGTAGCAACTATACTGATCGGGTCCTAACTTGAGGATCATCCTCATAGCTGCCAAGAAAGCATATGTCCTAGAAGCACCGCTAGGTGAAGCACCCATTTTCCCAGGAACTCAGGACGTTATGAATGCCTGGCAGTCGCGTAGTGATGATTACTCCCTGGTTCAGTGCGGCATGCTTTACAACTTAGAACCGGGGCTCCAAAAGCGTTTTGAGCAGCACGGAGCATATGAGATGTTCCAAGAGCTGAAAATGGTTTTCCAAGCTCATGCCCGGGTCGAGATATGAAGTCTCCGACAAGTTCTACAGTTGTAAGATGGAGGAGAATAGTTACATCGTGAGCACATACTCAAAATGTCCGGGTTGCACAACCGCTTGTCTCAGCTGGGAGTTAATCTCCCAGATGACGCGGTCATTGACAGAATCCTTCAGTCGCTTCCACCTAGCTACAAGAGCTTTGTGATGAATTTCAATATGCAAGGGATGGATAAAACCATTCCTGAGGTATATTCAATGCGGAAATCAGCGGAGGTGGAGATAAAGAAGGAACATCAAGTGTTGATGGTCAATAAAACCACTAGTTTCAAGAAAGGCAAGGGTAAGAAGAACTTCAAGAAGGACGGCAAGGGAGTTGCCGCGCCCGATAAGCCGATTGCGGGAAGAAGCCAAAGCATGGACCCAAACCTGAGACTGAGTGCTTTTATTGCAAGGGAAACAGTCATTGGAAGCGGAACTGCCCCAAGTACTTAGCGGACAAGAAGGCCGGCAACACCAAAGGTATATGTGATATACATGTTATTCATATCTACCTTACCAGTACTCGTAGTAGCTCCCGGTATTTTATACCGTGCGGTTGCTCATATTTGTAGCTCAAAACAAGACCTGCGGAATAAGCAGAGGTGGCGAAGGACGAGGTGACGATGCGCGTCGGGAATGGTTCCAAGGTCGATGTGATCGCCGTCGGCACGCTACCTCTACATTTACCTACGGGATTAGTTTTAAATATCAATAATTGTTATTCAGTGCCAGCTTTGAGCATGAACATTGTATCTGGATCTCGTTTAATGCGAGATGGCTACTCATTTAAATCCGAGAATAATGGTTGTTCTATTTATATGAGAGATATGTTTTATGGTCATGCCCCGCTGGTCAATGGTTTATTCTTATTGAATCTCGAACATGATGTTACACATATTCATAGTGTGAATACCAAAAGATGTAAGGTTGATAATGATAGTCCCAAATACTTGTGGCACTGCCACCTTGATCACATTGGTGTCAAACGCATGAAGAAGCTCCATGCAGATGGACTTTTGGAGTCTCTTGATTATGAATCATTTGACACGTGCGAACCATGCCTCATGGGCAAAATGACCAAGACTCCGTTCTCCGGAACAATGGAGCGAGCAACCAACTTATTGGATATCATACATAATGATGTGTGCGGTCCAATAGCGTTGAGGCTCGCGGTGGATATCGTTATGTTCTCACCCTCACTGATGACTTAAGTAGATATGGTTATGTCTACTTAATGAAACACAAGTCTGAGACCTTTGAAAAGTTCAAGGAATTTCAGAGTGAGGTGGAGAATCAGCGTGACAGAAAAATAAAGTTCTTACGATCAGATCGTGGGGGAGAATATTTGAGTCACGAGTATGGTACGCACTTAAGGAAATGTGGAATTGTTTCACAACTGACGCCGCCTGGAACACCTCAGCGTAACGGTGTGTCCGAACGTCGTAATCGCACTATATTGGATATGGTGCGATCTATGATGTCTCTTACCGATTTATCGCTATCATTTTGGGGATACGCTTTAGAGACAGCCACATTCACTTTAAATAGGGCACCGTCTAAATCCGTTGAGACGACACTCTATGAATTATGGTTTGGGAAGAAACCTAAGCTGTCGTTTCTAAAAGTTTGGGGATGTGAAGCTTATGTCAAGAAACTTCAACCTGAAAAGCTTGAACCCAAGTCGGAAAAATGCGTCTTCATAGGATACCCTAAGGAAACCATTGGGTATACCTTCTACCTCAGATCCGAAGGCAAGATCTTTGTTGCCGAGAACGGGTGCTTTCTGGAGTAAGAGTTTCTCTCGAAAGAAGTAAGTGGGAGGAAAGTAGAACTTGATGAAGTACTGCCTCTTGAACCGGAAAGTAGTGCAGCTCAGGAAGATGTTTCTGTGGTGCCTGCACCGACTAGAGAGGAAATTAATGATGATGATCAAGGTACTTCGGATCAAGTTGCTCTTGAACCCATTAGGTCCACAAGGACACGTTCCACACCGTAATGGTATGGCAACCCTGTCACGGAAATCATGTTGTTAGACAACAAAGTGAACCGTCAAACTATGAAGAAGCGATGGCGGGCCCAGATTCCAACAAATGGCTTGAAGCCATGCAATCCGAGATAGGATCCATGTATGAAAACAAAGTATGGACTTTGACAGACTTGCACGATGATCGGCGAGCGATAGAAAATAAATGGATCTTTAAGAAGAAGACGGACGCGGATGGTAATGTTACCATCTATAAGGCTCGGCTTGTCGCTAAGGGTTATCGACAAGTTCAAGGGGTTGACTACGATGGGACCTTCTCACCCGTAGTGAAGCTGA
This sequence comes from Aegilops bicornis, assembly GCA_021605145.1. Classification (NCBI taxonomy): domain Eukaryota; kingdom Viridiplantae; phylum Streptophyta; class Magnoliopsida; order Poales; family Poaceae; genus Aegilops; species Aegilops bicornis. Next base: position 41,688,286 of record CM038673.1, on the reverse strand, counting down.
AGTCCGTCCGAATCATGTTAGCAATTGCCGCATTCTATGATTATGAGATATGGCAAATGGACGTCAAAACGACATTCATTAACGGCTTCCTTAAGGAAGAATTGTATATGATGCACCCGGAAGGTTTTGTTGATCCTAAGAATTCTAACAAGGTATGCAAGCTCCAGCGCTCCATCTATGGGCTGGTGCAAGCATCTCGGAGTTGGAACATTCGCTTTGATGAAATGATCAAAGCGTTTGGGTTTATGTAGACTTATGGAGAAGCCTGCGTTTACAAGAAAGTGAGTGGGAGCTTTGTAGCATTTCTCATATTATATGTGGATGACATACTATTGATGGGAAATGATATAGAACTTTTGGAAAGCATAAAGGCCTACTTGAATAAGTGTTTTTCAATGAAGGACCTTGGAGAAGCTGCTTACATATTAGGCATCAAGATCTATAGAGATAGATCGAGACGCCTCATAGGTCTTTCACAAAGCACATACCTTGATAAGATATTGAAGAAGTTCAATATGGATCAGTCTAAGAAGGGGTTCTTGCCTGTATTGCAAGATGTGAAATTGAGCTCGGCTCAAAGCCCGACCACGGCAGAAGATAGAGAAAAGATGAGTGTCATCCCCTATGCCTCAGCCGTAGGGCCTATTATGTATGTCATGCTGTGTACCAGACCTGATGTAAACCTTGCCATAAGTTTGGTAGGGAGGTACCAAAGTAATCCCGGCATGGAACACTGGACAGTGGTCAAGAATATCCTGAAGTACCTGAAAAGGACTAAGGATATGTTTCTCGTTTATGGAGGTGACGAAGAGCTCGTCAGAAGGGTTACGTCGATGCTAGCTTCGACACAAATCTGGATGACACCAAGTCACAAACCGGATACGTGTATATTTTGAATGGTGGGGCGAAGCTGGTGCGATTGCAAGCAAAGCATCGTGGCGGGATCTACATGTGAAGCGGAGTACATGGCAGCCTCGGAGGCAGCACATGAAGCAATCTGGATGAAGGAGTTCATTCTTGACCTAGGAGTAATTCCCAATGCGTCAGCCCGATGACTCTTCTGTGACAACACTGCAGCTATTGCCCTTGCTAAGGAGCCCAGGTTTCACTAGAAGACCAGGCACATCAAGCGTCGCTTCAACTCCATTCGTGAAAATGTTCAAGATGGAGACATAGATATTTGTAAAGTGCATACAGATCTGAATGTCGCAGATCCGTTGACTAAACCTCTTCCGCGAGAAAAACATGATCAACACCGTAACTCTATGGGTGTTCGATTCATCACAATGTAACTAGATTATTGACTCTAGTGCAAGTGGGAGGCTGTTGGAAATATGCCCTAGAGGCAATAATAAAATGGTTATTATTATATTTCCTTGTTCATGATAATTGTCTATTGTTCATGCTATAATTGTATTGACCGGAAACCGTAATACATGTGTGAATACATAGACCACAACATGTCCCTAGTGAGCCTCTAGTTGGTGGCTCATTGATCAACAGATGGTCATGGTTTCCTGACTATGGGCATTGGATGTCATTGATAACGGGATCACATCATTAGGAGAATGATGTGATGGACAAGACCCAATCCTAAGCATAGCACAAGATCGTGTAGTTCGTTTGCTAAAGCTTTTCTAATGTCAAGTATCATTTCCTTAGACCATGAGATTGTGCAACTCCCGGATACCGTAGGAATGCTTTGGGTGTACCAAACGTCACAACATAACTGGGTGGCTATAAAGGTGCACTACAGGTATCTCCGAAAGTGTCTGTTGGGTTGGCACGAATCGAGACTGGGATTTGTCACTCCGTATGATGGAGAGGTATCTCTGGGCCCTCCCGGTAATGCATCATCATAATGAGCTCAATGTGACTAATTAGTTGGTCACGGGATCATGCATTACGGAACGAGTAAAGTGACTTGCCAGTAACGAGATTGAACGAGGTATTGGGATACCGACGATCGAATCTCGGGCAAATAACGCATCGATTGACAAAGGGAATTGTATACGGGATTGCTTGAATCCTTGACATCGTGGTTCATCCGATGAGATCATCATGGAACATGTGGGAGCCAACATGGGTATCCAGATCCCGCTGTTGTTTATTGGCCGGAGAGCTTTCTCGGTCATGTCTGCATGATTCTCGAACCCGTAGGGTATACACACTTAAGGTTCGATGACGCTAGGGTTATAGGGAAGGTTTGTATGTGGTTACCGAATGTTGTTCGGAGACCCAGATGAGGTCCCAGACGTCACGAGGAGTTCCAGAATGGTCCGTAGGTGAAGATTTATATATGGGAAGTCGTCATACGGTCACCGGAAGTATTCGGGGGTTTGCCGGTATTATACCGGGACCATCGAAGGGGTTCCGGGGGTCCACCGGGAGGGTCCACCTGCCTCGGAGGGCCCTATGGGCTGTATGTGGAAGGGAACCAGCCCCTAAGTGGGCTGGGCGCCATCCCCCCTAGGGCCCATGCGCCTAGGGTTGGGGGAACCCTAAAGGGGGCGCCCCCCTTGGCTTCGGGGGCAAGCCCCCTCCCCTTGCCCCCCCCCCCCCCCTCTCGATCTCATCTAGAGGGGCCGGCCCCATTCCCCCTTCACCCTATAAATAGAGGGGAGGAGGGAGGGCAGCAGCACCTCATGCAAGGCGCAGCCCTTCCCCTCTCCAACACCTCTCCTCCTCCGTTTGAGCTTGGCGAAGCCCTGCCGGAGAACCGCTGCTCCACCACCACCACGCTGTCGTGCTGCTGCTGGAGTTGTCTCCCCAACCTCTCCCTCCTCCTTACTGGATCAAGGCGCCGGAGACGTCACCGGGCTGCACGTGTGTTGAATGCGGAGGCGCCGTTGTTCGGCGCTAAGATCGGAATTGACCGCGATCTGAATCGCTACGTGTACGACTTCTCCAACCGCGTTCTTGCAACACTTCCGTTTTGCGATCTTTAAGGGTATGAAGATGCACTCCCCTCTCTCTTGTTGCTAGTCTCTCCATAGATTGATCTTGGTGATGCGTAGAAATTTTTTAATTTCTGCAATGATCCCCAACAGATTTATACTACCACTATTTGCTATTACTCTTGTAACTAGCAAGAACAAGGGAGTGACGACCCCCTTGCCTTTGTTGGGTGCAAGCATTTGTTGTGTTTGTGTGCAAGTACTGCTAACATTATTAGTACGGTGCCTCCCACTGGTCCGATAAAGCTTTGTTCTTAATAGAGGGAAATACTTTCAGCTGTTGTGCTGCATCACCCTTTCTCTCCATCGTATCTATAATTTTTGATTGTTCCATGCCAATATTATTCAACTTTCATATACTTTTGGCAACTTTTTATACTATTTTTGGGACTAACATATCGATCCAGTGCCCAGTGTCAGTTCCTGTTTGTTGCATGTTTTATGTTTCCCAAAAAACCAATATCAAACGGAGTCCAAACGGGATAAAAACGGACGGAGAATTATTTTGGAATATTTGTGATTTTTGGGAGGAAGAATCAACGCGAGACGGTGCACGAGCGGGCCACGAGACAGGGGGCGCGCCCCAGGGAGGGAGGCACGCCCTGGACTCTCCTGGGCACCCCGTAAGGCGGTTGACGCTCTTCTTTTGCCGCAAGAAAGCTAAGCTAATTTTATGAGAAAAAACTGGGCGAAAGATTCACCCCAATCGGAGTTATGGATCTCCGGATACAAAAGAAAAGGTGAAGGGGAAGAATTTGGGAACACAGAAACAGAGAGAGACAGAGAGACAGATCCAATCTCGGAGGGGCTCTCGCCCCTCCCACGCCATGGGAGCCAAGGACCAGAGGGGAAACCCTTCTCCCATCTAGGGAGGAGGTCAAGGAAGAAGAAGAAGAAGGGGGCTCTCTCCCCTTGCTTCCGGTGACGCCGAAATGCTGCCGGGGGCCATCATCATCACCGCGATCTTCACCAACACCTCCATCATCTTCACCAACATCTCCATCACCTTCCCCCATCTATATCCAGCGGTCCACTCTCCCGCAACCCGTTGTACCCTCTACTTGAACATGGTGCTTTATGCTTCATATTATTATCCAATGATGTGTTGCCATCCTATGATGTCTGAGTAGATTTTCGTTGTCCTATCAGTGATTGATGAATTGCTATGATAGGTTTAATTTGCTTGTGGTTATGTTGCTGTGCTATTGTGCCCTCCGTGTCGTGCAAGCGTGAGGGATCCCCGCTGTAGGGTGTTGCAATATGTTCATGATTCGCTTATAGTGGGTTGCTAGAGTGACAGAAGCTTTCCGAGTAAGGGGATTGTTGCGTACGGGATAAAGGGGACTTGATGCTTTAATGCTATGGTTGGGTTTTACCTTAATGAATCTTTAGTAGTTGCGGATGCTTGCTAGAGTTCCAATCATAAGTGCATATGATCCAAGAAGAGAAAGTATGTTAGCTTATGCCTCTCCCACATAAAACTTGCTATCGATCTAGTAACGTAGTCAATTGCTTAGGGACAATTTCACAACTCCTACCACCACTTTTCCACACTCGCTATATTTACTTTATTGCATCTTTATCTAAACAGCCCCTAGTTTTTATTTACGTGTTCTTTATTATCTTGCAAACCTATCCAACAACACCTACAAAGTACTTCTAGTTTCATACTTGTTCTAGGTAAAGCAAACGTCAAGCATGCGTAGAGTTGTATCGGTGGTCGATAGAACTTGAGGGAATATTTGTTCTACCTTTAGCTCCTCGTTGGGTTCGACACTCTTACTTATCGAAAGAGGCTACAATTGATCCCGTATACTTGCGGGTTACCAATGGTTGAAGAACCACTCAAAATCTATCACACTCCTGAAGCTTTTTACTTGGATCATCTTCGATCCCTTTGTGCTCGTGCTGAAACCCCCACTAGCTTAGTTGAGGGCAAATCTTTAGATGAGCATGCTTGTTTTGTGTGACACCGTATATCTGAAAAAGGGAAACTTTTACTGGATCAAATTCATCGTTTGCAATGCTATGCTTGGACTTTATGTGAAATATATGATGTTACTTGTTGTTCTGAAAACCCTAAGAAACACCTTCCCTACCAATGTGAGTTTATTGATAATGGAATCGTATCTTCGTATGCTAAGGGTGTTTATGATTACTATGATGTTCAACAAATTGAAGAATTTGTTTCTTTTAAGGGTGCTTATGAAATTGCTTCTTTGATTGAAAAGTATGATGCTACTCTTTACAAATCTGAAAATTTTGCCATACTTGAATATTGTTATTATAATTATGATTCTAATGCCTATGTTAAACGGTATATTGAGGACTCCTCCGCTGTCCAAGAAGAGACTAATATTTTGCAGGAGTCTATGGAAGAAGAAATTGATGAAACTATGAGCTCATTGGATGAAAAAGATGATGAGGAGAGCGAAGAACAAAAGGAGGAAGAGCGGATTAGCTACCCGTGCCCACCTTCTAATGAGAGTAACTCTTCAACTCATACATTGTTTAATTCCCCTACGTGCTTAGCGAAGGATGATTGCTATGATGATTGTTATGATCCCGTTGATTCTCTTGAAATATCCCTTTTTGATGATGCTTGCTATGCTTGTGGCCAAGATACCAATATGAATTATGCTTATGGAGATGAACTTGCTATAGTTCCTTATGTTAAACATGAATTTGTTGCTATTGCACCCACGCATGATAGTCCTATTATCTTTTTGTATTCTCCAAACTACATTATATCGGAGAAGTTTGTGCTTATTAAGGATTATATTGATGGGTTGCGTTTTACTACTACACATGATGATTTTGATAGATATAATATGCATGTGTTTGCTGCTCCTACTTGCAATTATTATGAGAGAGGAACTATATCTCCACCTCTCTATGTTTCCAATATGATAAAATTGCAAGAAACTGCTTATACTATGCATTGGCCTTTACTTGGTGTGCATGAATTGTTCTTTTATGACATGCTGATGCATAGGAAGAGAGTTAGACTTAGTTGCTGCTTGATATATGTTACTTTTTGCTCACTACTAAATTACAAATCATTGTTAATTAAAATTGGCTTTGATATACCTTGGGATCCGGGTGGATTCATTACTTGAGCACTATATACCTAGCTTAATGGCTTTAAAGAAAGCGCTGCCAGGGAGACAACCCGGAAGTTTTAGAGACTCACTTATTTCTGTTGAGTGCTTTCATTTAGTTTAAAAACAAAAAAAATAAAGAGGGGAACTGTCGGTGTCAAAACCGACGGATCTCGGGTAGGGGGTCCCGAACTGTGCGTCTAGGCGGATGGTAACAGGAGACAAGGGACACGATGTTTTTACCCAGGTTCGGGCCCTCTCGATGGAGGTAAAACCCTACTCCTGCTTGATTAATATTGATGATATGGGTAGTACAAGAGTAGATCTACCACGAGATCGGAGAGGCTAAACCCTAGAAGCTAGCCTATGGTATGATTGTTATTCGTCCTACGGACTAAAACCCTCCGGTTTATATAACAGCGAAGAGGGTTAGGGTTACACTGAGTCGGTTACAATGGTAGGAAATCTACATATCCGTATCGCCAAGCTTGCCTTCCACTCCAAGGAAAGTCCCATCCGGACACGGGACGAAGTCTTCAATCTTTTATCTTCATAGTCTAGGAGTCCGGCCAAAGATGATAGTTCGGCTATCCGGACACCACCTAGTCCAGGACTCCCTCGGTAGCCCTGAACCAGGCTTCAATGAAGACGAGTCCGGCGCATATTGTCTTCGGCATTGCAAGGCGGGTTCCTCCTCCGAATTCTTCATAGAAGATTTTGAACACAAGGATAGTGTCCGGCTCTGCAAAACAAGTTCCACATACCACATACCAAAACTTTTCGAGAAGATGATTTTTCATATAAAAACTTTTTAATCCGAGTTCGTATGCAAAAGTTATGCCCATTTTACTAAATTCTAGAGAGATTTTGCAAATAAAGTCGAAATTCATATTTGTAAATTTTCCCAACAACTAGACCACATATCACATGGGAAACTTATTTTCTTTTATTTTTTTGACATTTTCATCATTTTCTTTTATTTTATTTTTTAAACTGAAAAGGCGATCCACGCGGGGGGGGGGGGGGTAGAGTTTGAAAATGGGACTTTTGTCCCGGTTCGTGCCACGAAACCGGTACTAATGACTCAAACCCCATTAGTACCGGTTCGTGGGTCGAACCGGGACTAAAGGTCTAACCTTTAGTCCCGGTTGGTGCCACGAACCGGTACTAATGGGCATCGCACCCTTTAGTCCCGGTTCGTGGCACCAACCGGGACTAAAAGGTCCAGACGAACCGGGACAAATGGCCCACGTGGCCCCTGGGCGCACGAACCGGGACTAATGCCCCCATTAGTCCCGGTTACATTGAACCGGACTAATGGGCTAACCCGGCCTGGACCAAAGCCCTCTTTTCTACTAGTGGGTGTTCATTAAATAATTTGATTAGATGAACTTAATTATCATGAACTTAGTCTAAAATCTTTGCAATATGTCTTGTAGATCAAATGGCCCACGCTAATGTTGCCCTCAACTTCAACGCGTTCCTAGAGAAAACCAAGCTGAAAAGGCGATGGTAGAAACTATACTGACTGGGTCCTAACTTGAGGATCATCCTCATAGCTGCCAAGAAAGCATATGTCCTAGAAGCACCGCTAGGTGAAGCACCCATTTTCCCAGCAACTCAAGGCGTTATGAGCACTTTGGCAGTCGGCGTAGTGATGATTACTCCCTGGTTCAGGTGCGGCATGCTTTACACTTAGAACCGGGGCTTCAAAAGCATTTTGAGCAGCACGGAGCATATGAGATGTTCCAAGAGCTGAAAATGGTTTTCCAAGCTCATGCCAGGGTCGAGAGATATGAAGTCTCCGACAAGTTCTACAGTTGTAAGATGGAGGAGAATAGTTACATCGTGAGCACATACTCAAAATGTACAGGTTGCACAACCGCTTGTCTCAGCTGGGAGTTAATCTCCCAGATGACGCGGTCATTGACAGAATCCTTCAGTCGCTTCCACCTAGCTACAAGAGCTTTGTGATGAATTTCAATATGCAAGGGATGGATAAAACCATTCCTGAGGTATATTCAATGCTGAAATCAGCGGAGGTGGAGATAAAAAAGGAACATCAAGTGTTGATGGTCAATAAAACCACTAGTTTCAAGAAAGGCAAGGGTAAGAAGAACTTCAAGAACGACGGCAAGGGAGTTGCCGCGCCCGGTAAGCCAGTTGCCGGGAAGAAGCCAAAGCATGGACCCAAACACGAGATCGAGTGCTTTTATTGCAAGGGAAACAGTCATTGGAAGCGGAACTGCCCCAAGTACTTAGCGGACAAGAAGGCCGGCAACACCAAAGGTATATGTGATATACATGTTATTCATATCTACCTTACCAGTACTCGTAGTAGCTCCTGGGTATTTTATACCGGTGCGGTTGCTCATATTTGTAGCTCAAAACAAGACCTGCGGAATAAGCAGAGACTGGCGAAGGACGAGGTGACGATGCGCGTCGGGAATGGTTCCAAGGTCGATGTGATCGCCGTCGGCACGCTACCTCTACATTTACCTACGGGATTAGTTTTAAATATCAATAATTGTTATTCGGTGCCAGCTTTGAGCATGAACATTGTATCTGGATCTCGTTTAATGCGAGATGGCTACTCATTTAAATCCGAGAATAATGGTTGTTCTATTTATATGAGAGATATGTTTTATGGTCATGCCCGCTGGTCAATGGTTTATTCTTATTGAATCTCGAACATGATGTTACACATATTCATAGTGTGAATACCAAAAGATGTAAGGTTGATAATGATAGTCCCAAATACTTGTGGCACTGCCACCTTGATCACATTGGTGTCAAACGCATGAAGAAGCTCCATGCAGATGGACTTTTGGAGTCTCTTGATTATGAATCATTTGACACGTGCGAACCATGCCTCATGGGCAAAATTACCAAGACTCCATTCTCCGGAACAATGGAGCGAGCAACCAACTTATTGGATATCATACATAATGATGTGTGCGGTCCAATAGCGTTGAGGCTCGCGGTGGATATCGTTATGTTCTCACCCTCACTGATGACTTAAGTAGATATGGTTATGTCTACTTAATGAAACACAAGTCTGAGACCTTTGAAAAGTTCAAGGAATTTCAGAGTGAGGTGGAGAATCAGCGTGACAGAAAAATTAAGTTCTTACGATCAGATCGTGGAGGAGAATATTTGAGTCACGAGTATGGTACGCACTTAAGGAAATGTGGAATTGTTTCTGGCCGACGCCGCTGGAACACCTCAGCGTAACGGTGTGTCCGAGCGTCGTAATCGCACTATATTGGATATGGTGCGATCTATGATGTCTCTTACCGATTTATCGCTATCATTTTGGGGATACGCTTTAGAGACAGCCACATTCACTTTAAATAGGGCACCGTCTAAATCCGTTGAGACGACACCGTATGAATTATGGTTTGGGAAGAAACCTAAGCTGTCGTTTCTAAAAGTTTGGGGATGTGAAGCTTATGTCAAGAAACTTCAACCTGAAAAGCTCGAACCCAAGTCGGAAAAATGTGTCCTCATAGGATACCCTAAGGAAACCATTGGGTATACCTTCTACCTCAGATCCGAAGGCAAGATCTTTGTTGCCGAGAACGGGTGCTTTCTAGAGTAAGAGTTTCCCTCGAAAGAAGTAAGTGGGAGGAAAGTAGAACTTGATGAAGTACTGCCTCTTGAACCGGAAAGTAGTGCAGCTCAGGAAGATGTTTCTGTGGTGCCTGCACCGACTAGAGAGGAAATTAATGATGATGATCAAGGTACTTGGATCAAGTTGCTCTTGAACTTCGTGGGTCCACAAGGACACGTTCCACACCGTAATGGTATGGCAACCCTGTCACGGAAATCATGTTGTTAGACAACAAAGTGAACCGTCAAACTATGAAGAAGCGATGGCGGCCCAGATTCCAACAAATGGCTTGAAGCCATGCAATCCGAGATAGGATCCATGTATGAAAACAAAGTATGGACTTTGACAGACTTGCACGATGATCGGCACGATAGAAAATAAATGGATCTTTAAGAAGAAGACGGACGCGGATGGTAATGTTACCATCTATAAGGCTCGGCTTGTCGCTAAGGGTTATCGACAAGTTCAAGGGGTTGACTACGATGGGACCTTCTCACCCGTAGTGAAGCTGAAGTCCGTCCGAATCATGTTAGCAATTGCCGCATTCTATGATTATGAGATATGGCAAATGGACGTCAAAACGACATTCCTTAATGGCTTCCTTAAGGAAGAATTGTATATGATGCACCCAGAAGGTTTTGTCGATCCTAAGAATGCTAACAAGGTATGCAAGCTCCAGCGCTCCATCTATGGGCTGGTGCAACCATCTCGAAGTTGGAACATTCGCTTTGATGAAATGATCAAAGCGTTTGGGTTTATGTAGACTTATGGAGAAGCCTTCGTTTACAAGAAAGTGAGTGGGAGCTCTGTAGCATTTCTCATATTATATGTGGATGACATACTATTGATGGGAAATGATATAGAACTTTTGGAAAGCATAAAGGCCTACTTGAATAAGTGTTTTTCACTGAAGGACCTTGGAGAAGCTACTTACATATTAGGCATCAAGATCTATAGAGATAGATCGAGACGCCTCATAGGTCTTTCACAAAGCACATACCTTGATAAGATATTGAAGAAGTTCAATATGGATCAGTCCAAGAAGGGGTTCTTGCCTGTATTGCAAGATGTAAAATTGAGCTCGGCTCAAAGCCCGACCACGGCAGAAGATAGAGAAAAGATGAGTGTCATCCCCTATGCCTTAGCCATAGGGCCTATTATGTATGTCATGCTGTGTACCATACCTGATGTAAACGTTGCCATAAGTTTGGTAGGGAGGTACCAAAGTAATCCCGGCATGGAACACTGGACAGTGGTCAAGAATATCCTGAAGTACCTGAAAAGGACTAAGGATATGTTTCTCGTTTATGGAGGTGACGAAGAGCTCGTCGTAAAGGGTTACGTCGATGCTAGCTTCGACCACGGTCTGGATGACTCCAAGTCACAAACCGGATACGTGTATATTTTGAATGGTGGGGCGATGGCTGGTGCAGTTGCAAGCAAAGCATCGTGGCGGGATCTACATGTGAAGCGGAGTACATGGCAGCCTCGGAGGCAGCACATGAAGCAATCTGGATGAAGGAGTTCATTACTGACCTAGGAGTAATTCCCAATGCGTCAGGCCCGATGACTCTCTTCTGTGACAACACTGGAGCTATTGCCCTTGCTAAGGAGCCCAGGTTTCACTAGAAGACCAGGCACATCAAGCGTCGCTTCAACTCCATTCGTGAAAATGTTCAAGATGGAGACATAGATATTTGTAAAGTGCATACAGATCTGAATGTCGCAGATCCGTTGACTAAACCTCTTCCGCGAGCAAAACATGATCAACACCAGAACTCTATGGGTGTTCGATTCATCACAATGTAACTAGATTATTGACTCTAGTGCAAGTGGGAGGCTGTTGGAAATATGCCCTAGAGGCAATAATAAAATGGTTATTATTATATTTCCTTGTTCATGATAATTGTCTATTGTTCATGCTATAATTGTATTGACCGGAAACCGTAATACATGTGTGAATACATAGACCACAACATGTCCCTAGTGAGCCTCTAGTTGGTGGCTCATTGATCAACAGATGGTCATGGTTTCCTGACTATGGACATTGGATGTCATTGATAACGGGATCACATCATTAGGAGAATGATGTCATGGACAAGACCCAATCCTAAGCATAGCACAAGATCGTGTAGTTCGTTTGCTAAAGCTTTTCTAATGTCAAGTATCATTTCCTTAGACCATGAGATTGTGTAACTCCCGGATACCGTAGGAATGCTTTGGGTGTACCAAACGTCACAACATAACTGGGTGGCTATAAAGGTGCACTACAGGTATCTCCGAAAGTGTTCTGTTGGGTTGGCACGAATCGAGACTGGGATTTGTCACTCCGTATGATCGAGAGGTATCTATGGGCCCTCCCGGTAATGCATCATCATAATGAGCTCAATGTGACTAATTAGTTGGTCACGGGATCATGCATTACGGAACGAGTAAAGTGACTTGCCGATGCTTGAGATTGAGCGAGGTATTGGGATATCGACGATCGAATCTCGGGCAAGTAACGTCTGGATTGACAAAGGGAATTGTATACGGGATTGCTTGAATCCTTGACATCGTGGTTCATCCGATGAGATTATCATGGAACATGTGGGAGCCAACATGGGTATCCAGATCCCGCTGTTGTTTATTGGCCGGAGAGCTTTCTCGGTCATGTCTGCATGATTCTCGAACCCGTAGGGTCTACACACTTAAGGTTCGATGACGCTAGGGTTATAGGGAAGGTTTGTATGTGGTTGCGAATGTTGTTGGAGACCCGGATGAGGTCCCGGACGTCACGAGGAGTTCCAGTAATGGTCCGTAGGTGAAGATTTATATATGGGAAGTCATCATACGGTCACGGAAGTATTCGGGGTTTGCGGTATTATACGGGACCATCGAAGGGTTCGGGGTCCACCGAGAGGTCCACCTGCCTCGGAGGGCCCTATGGGCTGTATGTGGAAGGAACCAGCCCCTAAGTGGGCTGGGCGCCATCCCCCCTAGGGCCCATGCGCCTAGGGTTGGGGGGAACCCTAAAGGGGGCGCCCCCCTTGGCTTGGGGGGCAAGCCCCCTCCCCTTGGCCGCCGCCCCCCCCCTCTTGATCTCATCTAGAGGGGCCGGCCCCATTCCCCCTTCACCCTATAAGTAGAGGGGAGGAGGGAGGGCAGCAGCACCTCATGCAAGGCGCAGCCCTTCCCCTCTCCAACACCTCTCCTCCTCTGTTTGAGCTTGGCGAAGCCCTGCCGGAGAACCGCTGCTCCACCACCACCACGCCATCGTGCTGCTGCTGGATTTGTCTCCCCAACCTCTCCCTCCTCCTTGCTGGATCAAGGCGCGGGAGACGTCAACGGGCTGCACGTGTGTTGAACGCGGAGGCGCCGTTGTTCGGCGCTAAGATCGGAATTGACCGCGATCTGAATCGCTATGTGTACGACTTCTCCAACCGCGTTCTTGCAACACTTCCGTTTTGCGATCTTCAAGGGTATGAAGATGCACTCCCCTCTCTCTTGTTGCTAGTCTCTCCATAGATTGATCTTGGTGATGCGTAGAAACTTTTTAATTTCTGCAATGATCCCCAACAGATTTATACTACCACTATTTGCTATTAATCTTGTAACTAGCAAGAACAAGGGAGTGACGACCCCCTTGCCTTTGTTGGGTGCAAGCATTTGTTGTGTTTGTGTGCAAGTACTGCTAACATTATTAGTACGGTGCCTCCTACTGGTCCGATAAAGCTTTGTTCTTAATAGAGGGAAATACTTTCAGCTGTTGTGCTGCATCACCCTTTCTCTCCGTCGTATCTATAATTTTTTATTGTTCCATGCCAATATTATTCAACTTTCATATACTTTTGGCAACTTTTTATACTATTTTTGGGACTAACATATCGATCCAGTGCCCAGTGTCAGTTCCTGTTTGTTGCATGTTTTATGTTTCCCAAAAAACCAATATCAAACGGAGTCCAAACGGGATAAAAACGGACGGAGAATTATTTTGGAATATTTGTGATTTTTGGGAGGAAGAATCAACGCGAGGCGGTGCAGGCGGGCCCACGAGACAGGGGGCGCGCCCCAGGGAGGGAGGCACGCCCTGGACTCTCCTGGGCACCCCGTAAGGCGGTTGACGCTCTTCTTTTGCCGCAAGAAAGCTAAGCTAATTTTATGAGAAAAAACTGGGCGAAAGATTCACCCCAATCGGAGTTACGGATCTCCGGATATAAAAGAAAAGGTGAAGGGGAAGAATTTGGGAACGCAGAAACAGAGAGAGACAGAGAGACAGATCCAATCTCTGAGGGGCTCTCGCCCCTCCCACGCCATGGGAGCCAAGGACCAGAGGGGAAACCCTTCTCCCATCTAGGGAGGAGGTCAAGGAAGAAGAAGAAGAAGAGGGGCCCTCTCCCCCTTGCTTCCGGTGGCGCCCGAGCGCTGCCGGGGCCATCATCATCACCGCGATCTTCACCAACACCTCCATCATCTTCACCAACATCTCCATCACCTTCCCCCATCTATATCCAGCGGTCCATTCTCCCACAACCCGTTGTACCCTCTACTTGAACATGGTGCTTTATGCTTCATATTATTATCCAATGATGTGTTGCCATCCTATGATGTCTGAGTAGATTTTTGTTGTCCTATCAGTGATTGATGAATTGCTATGATAGGTTTAATTTTCTTGTGGTTATGTTGCTGTCCTATTGTGCCCTCCGAGTCGTGCAAGCGTGAGGGATCCCCGCTGTAGGGTGTTGCAATATGTTCATGATTCGCTTATAGTGGGTTGCTAGAATGACAGAAGCTTTCCGAGTAAGGGGATTGTTGCGTATGGGATAAAGGGGACTTGATGCTTTAATGCTATGGTTGGGTTTTACCTTAATGAATCTTTAGTAGTTGCGGATGCTTGCTAGAGTTCCAATCATAAGTGCATATGATCCAAGAAGAGAAAGTATGTTAGCTTATGCCTCTCCCACATAAAACTTGCTATCGATCTAGTAACGTAGTCAATTGCTTAGGGACAATTTCACAACTCCTACCACCACTTTTCCACACTCGCTATATTTACTTTATTGCATCTTTATCTAAACAGCCCCTAGTTTTTATTTACATGTTCTTTATTATCTTGCAAACCTATCCAACAACACCTACAAAGTACTTCTAGTTTCATACTTGTTCTAGGTAAAGCAAACGTCAAGCATGCGTAGAGTTGTATCGGTGGTCGATAGAACTTGAGGAATATTTGTTCTACCTTTAGCTCCTCGTTGGGTTCGACACTCTTACTTATCGAAAGAGGCTACAATTGATCCCGTATACTTGCGGGTTACCAATGGTTGAAGAACCACTCAAAATCTATCACACTCCTGAAGCTTTTTACTTGGATCATCTTCGATCCCTTTGTGCTCGTGCTGAAACCCCCACTAGCTTAGTTGAGGGCAAATCTTTAGATGAGCATGCTTGTTTTGTGTGACACCGTATATCTGAAAAAGGGAAACTTTTCGGATCAAATTCATCGTTTGCAATGCTATGCTTGGACTTTATGTGAAATATATGATGTTACTTGTTGTTCTGAAAACCCTAAGAAACACCTTCCCTACCAATGTGAGTTTATTGATAATGGAATCGTATCTTCGTATGCTAAGGGTGTTTATGATTACTATGATGTTCAACAAATTGAAGAATTTGTTTCTTTTAAGGGTGCTTATGAAATTGCTTCTTTGATTGAAAAGTATGATGCTACTCTTTACAAATCTGAAAATTTTGCCATACTTGAATATTGTTATTATAATTATGATTCTAATGCCAATGTTAAAGCGGTATATTGAGGACTCCTCCGCTGTCCAAGAAGAGACTAATATTTTGCAGGAGTCTATGGAAGAAGAAATTGATGAAACTATGAGCTCATTGGATGAAAAAGATGATGAGGAGAGCGAAGAACAAAAGGAGGAAGAGTGGATTAGCTACCCGTGCCCACCTTCTAATGAGAGTAACTCTTCAACTCATACATTGTTTAATTCCCCTACATGCTTAGCGAAGGATGATTGCTATGATGATTGTTATGATCCCGTTGATTCTCTTGAAATATCCCTTTTTGATGATGCTTGCTATGCTTGTGGCCAAGATGCCAATATGAATTATGCTTATGGAGATGAACTTGCTATAGTTCCTTATGTTAAACATGAATTTGTTGCTATTGCACCCACGCATGATAGTCCTATTATCTTCTTGTATTCTCCAAACTACATTATATTGATGGGTTGCGTTTTACTACTACACATGATGATTTTGATAGATATAATATGCATGTGTTTGCTGCTCCTACTTGCAATTATTATGAGAGAGGAACTATATCTCCACCTCTCTATGTTTCCAATATGATAAAATTGCAAGAAACTGCTTATACTATGCATTGGCCTTTACTTGGTGTGCATGAATTGTTCTTTTATGACATGCTGATGCATAGGAAGAGAGTTAGACTTCGTTGTTGCTTGATATATGTTACTTTTTGCTCACTACTAAATTACAAATCATTGTTAACTAAAATTGGCTTTTATATACCTTGGGATCCAGGTGGATTCATTACTTGAGCACTATATACCTAGCTTAATGGCTTTAAAGAAAGCGCTGCCAGGGAGACAACCCGGAAGTTTTAGAGAGTCACTTATTTCTGTTGAGTGCTTTCATTTAGTTTAAAAACAAAAAAATAAAGAGGGGAACTGTCGGTGTCAAACCCGGCGGATCTCGGGTAGGGGGTCCCGAACTGTGCGTCTAGGCGGATGGTAACAGGAGACAAGGGACACGATGTTTTTACCCAGGTTCGGGCCCTCTCGATGGAGGTAAAACCCTACTCCTGCTTGATTAATATTGATGATATGGGTAGTACAAGAGTAGATCTACCACGAGATCGAGAGGCTAAACCCTAGAAGCTAGCCTATGGTATGATTGTTATTCGTCCTCGGACTAAAACCCTCCGGTTTATATAGACACGAAGAGGGTTAGGGTTACACAGTCGGTTACAATGGTAGGAAATCTACATATCCGTATCGCCAAGCTTGCCTTCCACGCCAAGGAAAGTCCCATCCGGACACGGACGAAGTCTTCAATCTTGTATCTTCATAGTCTAGGAGTCCGCCAAAGATGATAGTTCGCTATCCGGACACCCCTAGTCCAGGACTCCTCAAGAGCCCCTGAACCAGGCTTCAATGAAGACGGGTCCGGCGCGCATATTGTCTTCGGCATTGCAAGGCGGGTTCCTCCTCCGAATTCTTCATAGAAGATTTTGAACACAAGGATAGTGTCCGGCTCTGCAAAACAAGTTCCACATACCACCGTAGAGAGAATAATCTTTACACAGATCTGCTGACGTATTCCACGGCGTGACATCACACCACAGCCAGGCCTTTATTCGAATCGGTTTTTACTGTCCCACCTCAGCGCGTTTAGTGAGGTGGTTTCCCTGGCACGTCTTATCAAAGCAGAGATCGTGCCCCCTTATTCCGGGGTTCTCATCAATACGGGCGTGGGTAACCCAACCGTGCCATTGATTACGGCGCTTGGGAGATAAGCGAGTTTTACCAGGCTGGTGGGGACGCATAGCTTCGTCCGTCCATATAAGGGGATAAGGATCCACTTTTTCACCTACGCCTTCTTCCTCCTTTGCTCATCCATTTCCGCGCACTCGAGCTCCAGCGCCCAAGTCCGCACATCCCTCCTCAACCTTCTCCAGCCATGTCCGGAGCGGGAGGCAAGTGGATGGTCTCCTCCGTCACGGAGGGTCAAGTCAAAAAGCTGCGGAAGGCCAGATACTTGTCCGGCGACATCGCACATCGGCTCCCCGACGAGGGGCAGCTCATCCCCATAAGAGGGTGGTGTTCCTCACCCAATTCCTCCGCGGACTAGGTTTTCCACTTCACCCATTTGTCCGGGGGCTCATGTTCTACTATGGCCTAGATGTCCACGATCTGGCCCCGAATTTCATCCTCAACATCTCGGCGTTCATCGTGGTAATGCGAGGCCTTTCTCTGCATCCAGCCCCACTTCGGCTTATGGCTGAAGACCTTCAATGTCAAGCCGAAGGTAGTGGGCGGCCGCCAAGCGGAGTGCGGAGGCGCCATGGTTGGCAAGATGGCCAACGTCCTATGGCCCGAGGGCTCCTTTATGGAGATCGTGAAGGGGTGGCAATCGGGGTGGTTCTACATCACCGAGCCGCGCGACCCTAAATGGGCGGCGGCCCCCGAATTTCGGTCTGGTTTTCCTACGCGGCTCACCTCTTGGAAAGAGACGGGCCTGACATGGGGTAATCCGTAAGAGCTGACCGGACTCCAGACCTGCATGCAAACCCTGGTGAACAAGAATCTCAGGCTTGTCAACGTAGTCCAGGTTATGCTCATCCGCCGGATCCTCCCCTGCCAACAACGGGCCTTCAAATTGTGGGAGTTCGATCCGGCGCAGCACCAGACTCTGAAAAGGCTCTTCGACACTACGTACGAAGATGCCTGGAAGGCGCTGTTTAAGGGCGCCGAAGCTCCCACATCCGCTACCGAAGATCGCGGATTTATTCGCAGCGTCAACTACCGAGGTAAGCTATTTTGCCCTTTACGGGACTCTTGTTTTTCATAGTTTGACTCTATGCGGGATCTAAACTCCCTTACCTTTGACAGGACTGGCAGAACACGTCCGGGCAGGTTAACTGTCCGGCTCCCTTGCCAGAAGACCCAGCGGACGCCCGCTTGACGGGGCTGCTGGTTCCGGCACCTCACGTGGTGCCGGAGAAGAAGGCCACGGGAACTCGAAGGAGTGCCCGGCGCCCGGTGCCGTCGGAATCATCGTCCGATGACTCTGAGGCGGAATCCTCCCGTGAAAACGAGGAGGAGGAAAAAGAAGCCTCTCCCCCAGCGGGGGGGAGAGAAGAAAAGGAAGGCCGCCCCGACTGGGGAGGCCAGAGGGTCCAAGAAAGGAAGGACGCTTCCTCCGAACTTCTCCACCAACGCCAACGACGGCGAAGAGGAGTGGCCATTAAGGGCCAAGCCCCTGGCGAGATCCTAAGTGTCCGGATTCCGGAATACCTCATGGCTTTTCATTTGTCGCATAGTGTCTCCTAACGCCGAATACAACTATGCAGCCTGCCCAAGGACGAGCTGGCCGCTTTGTCGAGCGGGTCCCTAGATCCGTTGGATGTGGAAAGCGCTTCACTTCCGGCCGCCTCTTCTCCTCGCGCCGCCGACGACACCGAGGTGGGGCCCCAAGAGGGGCCCGGTCAGGAGGAGGTGGCCCAAGAGGTGCCGCAAGGCAACCTCCCGGACTCCAGGCGCGAAGGGGATGAGACCCCCAAGGGCTCTAAGTCCGACCCTGGTCCGGACTCCGTACCGGAACCTTCAGTGGTTCTGAAGTCCAGGAGGCGGCCCCTTCGTAAGAAGGGCAAGACTGCGACGCCGGTGACCTCCGTCCAACCGGAGGCACCGGATAACTCTTTGCAGCTTAACAGCGCCTCCATCGACGAGGAGCACCGCCTTTATTATGAGTGTGGTGATCCGAAAGTTCAGTCCGCCAAGAGCGGGCTGATTGAAGCCTGCAACAGCCTTTTAACAGGCTTTGAGGTAAGTTTTTAAGATATGTAAGAAGATTACCGCATAGACAGTAGCCCCTGATGCTTAGTTCGGTGTTCGGAAAGAAAAGCCGAACTGAGGATCTAAAAAGATATCTGTGAGAGTCTAACATAAGTATGTCAATATGGGAATGCAGGCTGCGCTGACCTCTGCCCACCGACTCATGGAGGTCAATGCATTGAAGGAGAGCCTCGGCGGTCCGAGAACGAGCTCGGCCTTGCCAAGAAGCAGCTCGAGGACAAGGAAGATAAGTAATACCTTATGGGATTATATATATAAGAAATGTGGTTGCAAAAATAACAGGAATAACGTGGAGTGCTGCGGGGCCACGAGCGAGGTGGCGACCACAGAAGGAAGCGGTGTCCATGACCCAAAGCTCATGACGCGAGCGCTGAGAGAGAGAAACAGGAGGCGCGGATGGCGGAGGTGCGGCAAGAGCTCCAGGCTCTCGTGGAAAAACACGAGAGTTTGGAGCGTGACTCGAAGACTCGAGAGTTCGAGCTTGCCTCGGCCCTTGAGAGTGCCAAAGCCGCTAAGGCCGAAGCCCAAAAAGCCCTCCGGAGATTGAGGCGATAAAGAAGATAGCGGCGGGTAAGGCATTCTTTATGCAAAGCAAGCACGTGAAAGTCAATTATCTCATTACTTACCCGAATCCGGAGCTCTCCAGGAGCCTTCACAGATCTGCCCCGCAGTGTGTCCGATGCCGCCGCGTTCTACCGAGCCGAAGAAGGGAGCTCGACGGAGAAGGTGTTCTGGTCTCAGTATGCTGAGGCCGAACACCCGGTGCCCTTGAGCGACCAGCTGAAGCAGCTGGTCGAGCTCCACAAGGTCGCCGAACAGGCCATGAAGGGCCTCATAGCACGGTTGTGGCCTAAGAAAGCCATGCCTGGGAGCTACTTCGGGCTAGTGCGGCGGCTGGTGGACGCCTGTCCATGGATTGAAGTCATCAAGCGCTCCGTCTGCATTGAAGGTGCCCGTAGGGCCCTTGCCCGTACTAAGGTGCAGTGGGGCAAGCTGGACGCTGAGAAGCTTGTGACGGACGGACCACCGCCGGGCAAGGATTATCGCAAGCCCGAGATGTATTATGAGGGCGTCCTGAAGGGTGCCCGCCTTATAGTGGGTGAATGCTCCAAAGATGTAATTTTTTAGTAGACTCGCATTTGTTATCATGTACGCTGAAAACTTGTTCATATGCGCTAAGCAACGCTTTTGAATTTTAAATATTACCTTCTGTGCGGCCGTTTATCAAATTTGAGAGATGGCGAGTCGTTGGCTTCAGCCCCCATGCCACGAGTGCTGGGGTGTTCGGGATAAACTTGAGCGCTCTTGTTCCCATTCTTGGGTCCTTGAGGAGGCGCTCAACATAACGAACCAGGCAACCGGACTATAATGCTTGAACACTCTCACTTAGCCATAGAATTCTATAATTTTAAATTTCGGCGAAGCCCCTAGTATTCGGAAGACCGAGTTCGGGGCGCTATCCACGCCTAGGTCGGACAATGCCGACTCCTCGCTCTAAGCGGCATAAGTCTTTAGGGACTCGGAAAACCTCTCGAACAGCGACCGGCTCTCGCCCTATCATGACGGTCAGTTTTAGCTTTCTCCACTGAAGTGCTTAACCCAGCTCAACCGGGGCACAGTCGCAGTGGTTCTCCCAGCGCTACCTTAGCCGATATAACGGGCGTAAGGTACCAAAACATGGGAGCCGGGCAAACCCAACTATTGACCCAAGACATGATTCGGAGCCGATGCATATAATGCTATAAGTTCGGGGTGCCGCACTTGTGAAAGTGTTTGGACTTATCACACCATATTTTGGGGTACATAAGCCCCTGGTGTATTGGCCGTACCAAAGTGTACGGTTGCACAATGTCATAACTGAACATATATAAGAAAAAGGAATGCAATAATAGGCAAAAGCTATGTATTGTTTATTCAAAAGGTACTGCAATGAAAGCAGAACGATACAAATAGTGCGATAAGCAAGGAACGGGACTTTTGACATGTCCCCCTCGAGGTAAGCTTGCGGGATGGTATGTAAAACAGGTATACCGCTCGTAATAGAGACCACTGGACACTCGGCGTAGCTTTCTGCTTCCACGGCTGTTGCATCGTGTGTTCGCGATTCTAACGCCGGACAGGCTTCTGAGACCGGAGTCCCTGAAAGTAAAAGAAAAAAGAATGACACAATCGGGAGCCCCTAGTGCGGTTAAGCCGCATCTTTGGGCATCTGCCGTGGTCGTGCCGCCCATATGCCCATGGTATTTCCGGGCGTAGTTATGTACGCGTAATCTTGGTTCGCAATTTCGTGAGGGTTGGGGTTGGGGCCGCATTGCTATGCGTGTTCGGAACGTGCCAGGCGGTCTTGTTGTAGGTTACTCTGGGCGCGCTTGACGGTGTCCGGTCGTTTAATAGCCGGACTCGAGAGTTGCCTTGAGAGGCTGCTTTGCACTTCTGCCGCGAGGGCCGCCGTATGCTCCTCCGTTCAGAGAGAGCGTTCGGTGTTTCCATTGACCGTGATTTCTCATCGAGGGCTGGCATCTTGAGCTTGAGGTATGCCAGCGTAGTGCGGCACCGCATTGAACTTTGCTAATGCGGTTCGTCCGAGCGGTCGTGATAGCCGCGGAGCGGGACTATGTCGAAGATTAACTCCTCGCCCGGAAGTTATCCGGGATCCGAAGACCACTTCGAGTGTAATCGAGCCTGTCATGCAGTTGGCCTCTACACCTGGTATGACACCTTTAAAGGTCGTCTTTGTGGGTTTAATCCTTGAGGGGTCTATGCCCATTTTGCGCACTGTATCCTGATAAAGCAGGTTCAGGCTGCTGCCGCCGTCCATCAGGACTCTAGTGAGGTGAAATCCGTCAATGATTGGGTCTAGAACCAACACGGCGAATCCGCCATGACAGATGCTAGTGGGGTGGTCCCTTCGATCGAAGGTGAACGGGCAAGAGGACCACGGGTTAAACTTTGGGGCGACTGGCTCCATCGCATATACGTCCCTTAGTGCACGCTTCCGCTCCCTTTTGGGTATGTGGGTTGCGTATATCATGTTCACCGTCCGCACTTGTGGGGGGAAGCCCTTCTGTCCCCTATTGTTCGTGGGCCGGGGCTCCTCCTTGTCATCGCTATGCAGCCCCTTGTCATTGTTTTCGGCGTTTAACTTGCCTGCCTGCTTGAACACCCAACAATCCCTGTTGGTGTGGTTGGCTGGTTTTTCGGGGGTGCCGTGTATCTGGCACGAGCGATCAAGTATTCGGTCCAAATTGGACGGGCCCTGGGTATTTCTTTTGAATGGCTTTTTCCGCTGACCGGGTTTAGAGCCTCTGAATCCGGCATTGACTGTCGTATCCTCAGCATTGTCGCCGTTAATGCGGCGCTTATGCTTGTTGCGACGCGACCTGCCATTGCTGTCCTTGGTATCCGAACTACCAGGGTTTTTGGTCAAGTTGTTACTACGAGCTAGCCAGCTGTCCTCTCCCGCACAAAAGCGGGTCATGAGTGTGGTGAGGGCTGCCATGGATTTCGGCTTTTCCTATCCTAGGTGCCGGGCTAGCCACTCGTCGCGGATGTTGTGTTTGAAGGCTGCTAGTGCCTCTGCATCCGGACAGTCGACGATTTGATTTTTCTTTGTTAGGAACCGTGTCCAGAATTGTCTGGCCGATTCTTCTGGCTGCTGAATTATATGGCTAAGGTCATCGGCGTCTGGTGGTCGCGCATATGTGCCCTGGAAGTTATCAAGGAATGCGGCTTCCAGGTCTTCCCAACAACCAATTGATTCTGCTGGCAAGCTGTTAAGCCAATGCCGAGCTAGTCCTTTAAGCTTAAGTGGGAGGTCTTTGATGGCGTGTAGATCATCACCGCGGGCCATGTGGATATGAAGGAGATAGTCCTCGATCCAAACCGCAGGATCTGTTGTGCCATTGTATGATTCGATGTTTACGGGTTTGAAATCCTCAGGGATTTGATGATCCATCACTTCGTCTGTGAAGCATAGTGGGTGTGCGGCGCCTCTGTATTGGGCTATATCACGACGCAGCTCAAATGAGCTTTGTCTACAGTGTTCGGCCCGGCTGGAATTGCTGTGTCCGGCGTGATGGTAATCATCTCGTGTCGTGGGGCGCCCACGCGATCCGTAGATCGATCTTGTTTGCCTTGCCTTGTCCTCCAATATATCTCGCAGGTCAGGCGCATTTCCCCGTGCCTTGGTACTTTTTGAGCAACGCCGGGGTGCGGCTTGACTGGAGGGTCGAGAGGCCTCTCTGTCGCGGCCACGAGGTGGCCGGTCGGCCACGTCATGCGCTGGTGATGTAGGTTTGGGTGCTTCCTCCTCTAACCGGGGTAGCAGCCTGCATTTTGGGTAGCTCTTGGAAGGGCGTTCGAGTTCATACTCTTCGGCTGCAAGGACTTCAGTCCATCTATCAGCTAGCAAGTCTTGGTCAGCTCTAAGTTGTTGCTGCTTTTTCTTGAGGCTGCTTGCCGTGGCCATAAGCCTGCGTTTGAAACGCTCTTGTTCGACGGGATCCTCAGGCACGACAAATTCGTCGTCGTCGAGGCTTGCCTCGTCTTCGGAGGGAGGCATATAACCTCTCTGTCTGCCGCTCTATCATGCGGGCTGGCTTCTCCATCCTCCTGTGCTGAATCCTGCTGGAGGAGGTTGTCTTCGGCACTGTCCGGGGTGTTATTATCTCCCGTGCCGGAATCACCGTTTTTGCTGTGGCGGGATTTAGAGCGGCGCCGCTGACGCCGGCGCTTTGGCTGTTTCTTGGAGGGGTCATCCTCCGCTGTTCCATCGCCATTCCCATCTTTTGGGATGTCCACCATGTATATGTCGTATGACGAGGTGGCCTTCCAGTGCCCTGTAGGCGCTGGTTCTTGGTTGTATCCGGCATCGTCGTCCATACTGTCGATGTCTTCGGAGTCAAAGTCGAGCATGTCAGTTAAATCTTCGACAGTGGCTACAAAGTGGGTGGTGGGTGGGCGTTGAATTTCTTCGTCGTCCGCATCCCAACCTTCCTGACCATAGTTCGGCCAGGGCTCTCCTGATAAAGAGAGAGACTTCAGTGAGTTCAGGATGTCACCGAAGGGTGAGTGCTGAAAGATGTCCGCGGTAGTGAACTCCATAACAGGCGCCCAATCGGATTCGATTGGCAGGGGCGCGGAAGGTCCGGAGTCCGGCACCTGGGAGTCATGAGCTTCGCAAAGGACAGGGATGGTGTTCGGCTCGATCGCCGTAGAGATCGTAGCCCCCGAGGCGGTGTCTAGCCACTCGTCCTCGATCGGCGAAGTCGGCTCCGAGCTACAGGTCGGAGCGGACATTGGTGCGGCCTCCAGGGCACTGTTCGGCGGCAGAGCTAGATCGTGCCCATCGAGGACAATCTGCGGCGCTTGGCTGTGGCTCGAAACCGTCGAAGACCAAGTCTCCGCGGATGTCGGCCGTGTAGTTCAAACTCCCAAATCTGACCTGATGGCCAGGGGCGTAGCTTTCGATCTGCTCCAGATGGCCTAGCGAATTGGCCCGCATTGCAAAGCCGCCGAATACGAAGATCTGTCCGAGGAGAAAAGTCTCACCCTGGACCGCGTCGTTGTTGATGATCGAAGGAGCCATCGGGCCTAAAGGTGACGACATAGAGGAACTCTCAATGAAAGCACCAATGTCGGTGTCAAAACCGGCGGATCTCGGGTAGGGGGTCCCGAACTGTGCATCTAGGCGGATGGTAACAGGAGACAAGGGACACGATTTTTTACCCAGGTTTGGGCCCTCTCGATGGAGGTAAAACCCTACTCCTGCATGATTAATATTGATGATATGGGTAGTACAAGAGTGGATCTACCACGAGATCAGAGGCTAAACCCTAGAAGCTAGCCTATGGTATGATTGTTGTTCATCCTCTGGACTAAAACCCTCCGGTTTATATAGACACCGAAGAGGGTTAGGGTTACACAGAGTTGGTTACAATGGTAGGAAATCTACATATCCGTATCGCCAAGCTTGCCTTCCACGCCAAGGAAAGTCCCATCCAGACACGGGACAAAGTCTTCAATCTTGTATCTTCATAGTCTAGGAGTCCGGCCAAAGATGATAGTTCAGCTATCCGGACACCCCCTAGTCCAGGACTCCCTCATGAACCTAAAAAATGTTCAGAAAGGAAAGTGAAAGTGAGAAAGACAAGCATTGTTGAAGTGGGAGCTAGCCTTGAACCTTGTTCATGCTCACGGAAACTTTGTGAATATTAATTACAGAAACTTTTCATCAAGAATAATTATCCCCTTGTACAATTCCATTGTATTATAAAAATAATGTGCTAAGGTTTGCCTTTAGGATGTTTACAATGCTTGTTGGTTTGTACGGTGCAGGACAGAAACTTTGGCTGTAGTGCGCGATTTTACATTTTTTACTGGAAGGTCAAATGGTTCTGATTATTTTTACACTGTCTTTCTGTACAAATTGTTTATTTTTACTAATTTTGGTAGAATATTTGGGGTAACAGAAGTATGGTGAATGTTCAGATTTCTACAGACTGTTCTGTTTTTCACAGATTCTGTTTTTGATGCATAGTTTGCTTGTTTTGATGAAACTATCAATTTCTATCAGTGGATTAAGCCATGGAAAAGTTATATTATAGTAGACACAATGCAAAAATAAAATATGAATTGATTTGCTACAGTACTTAGAGTAGTGATTTGATTTATTATACTAACGGATCTTCCGAGTTTTCTGTTGAAGTTTTGTGTGGATGAAGTGTCTAATCGAGGAGGTTTCGATATGAGGAAAAGGAAGAGAGGCAAGAGCTCAAGTTTGGGGATGCCCAAGGCACCCCAAGTAAATATTCAAGGAGACTCAAGCATCTAAGCTTGGGGATGCCCCGGAAGGCATCCCCTCTTTCTTCAACAAGTATCGGTATGTTTTCGTATTCGTTTCGTTCATGCGATATGTGCAAGTCTTGTAGCGTCTTTTGCATTCAGTTTTCACTTTTCTTTTATGCACCATGCTGGTATGAGATAGTCCTTGGTTGATTTATAGAATGCTCATTGCACTTCACTTAAATCTTTTGAGTATGGCTCTATAGAATGCTTCATGTGCTTCGCTTATATCATTTGAAGTTTGGATTGCCTGTTTCTCTTCACATAGAAAACCGCCATTTGTAGAATGCTCTTTTGCTTCACTTATAATTGTTAGAGCGTGGGCATATATTTTGTAGAAAGAATTAAACTCTCTTGCTTCACTTATATCTATTTAGAGAGATGACATGAATTGGTCATTCACATGGTTAGTCATAAAATCCTACATAAACTTGTAGATCGCTGAATATGATATGTTTGATTCCTTGCAATAGTTTTGCAATATAAAGGTGGTGATATTAAAGTCATGCTAGTGGGCGACTGTGGATTAGTAGAAATACTTGTGTTGAGGTTTGTGATTCCCGTAGCATGCACGTATGGTGAACCGTTTTGTGATGAAGTTGGAGCACAATTTTATTTATTGATTGTCTTCCTTATGAGTGGCGGTCGGGGAATGACGATGGTCTTTTCCTACCAATCTATCCCCCTAGGAGCATGCGCGTAGTACTTTTTTTCAATGGCTTGTAGATTTTTGCAATAAGTATATGAGTTCTTTATGATTAATGTTGAGTCCATGGATTATACGCACTTTTACCTTTCCATCATTGCTAGCCTCTTCGGTACCGTGCATTGCCCTTTCTCACCTTGAGAGTTGGTGCAAACTTCACGGTGCATCCAAACCCCGTGATACGATACGCTCAATCACACATAAACCTCCTTATATCTTCCTCAAAACAGCCACCATACCTACCTATCATGGCATTTCCATAGCCATTCCGAGATATATTGCCATGCAACTTCCATCATCATCATATACATGAGTTGAGCATTCATTGTCATATTGCTTTGCATGATCGTAAGATAGCTAGCATGATGTTTTCATGGCTTGTCCGCTTTTTGATGTCATTGCTACGCTAGATCATTGCACATCCCGGTACACCGCCGGAGGCATTCATATAGAGTCATATCTTTGTTCTAGATATCGAGTTGTAATATTGAGTTGTAAGTAAATAAAAGTGTGATGATCATCATTATTAGAGCATTGCCCCAGTGAGGAAAGGATGATGGAAACTATGATTCCCCCACAAGTCGGGATGAGACTCCGGACTTAATAATAAAAAAAAAAGAGAGGCCAACGAAGCCTAAAAAAAGAGAGAGGCCAAAGAAGCCTATTCAAAAAAATGAGAGAAAAAGAGAGAAGGGGCAATGCTACTATCCTTTTACCACACTTGTGCTTCAGAGTAGCACCATGTTCTTCATAGAGAGAGCCTCCTATGCTTTCACCGTCATATACTAGTGGGAATTTTCATTATAGAACTTGGCTTGTATATTCCGATGATGGGCTTCCTCAAATGCCCGAGGTCTTCATGAGCAAGCAAGTTGGATGCACACCCACTTAGTTTTCAGTTTGAGCTTTCATACACTTATAGCTCTTAGTGCATCCGTTGCATGGCAATCCCTACTCACTCACATTGATATCTATTGATGGGCATCTCCATAGCCCGTTGATACGCCTAGTTGATGTGAGACTATCTTCTCCTTTTTGTCTTCTCCACAACCACCATTCTATTCCACCTATAGTGTTATGTCCATGGCTCATGCTCATGTATTGCGTGAAAGTTGAAAAAGTTTGAGATTACTAAAGTATGAAACAATTGCTTGGCTTGTCATCGGGGTTGTGCATGATTAAATACTTTGTGTGATGAAGATAGAGCAACAGCCAGACTATATGACTTTGTAGGGATAACTTTCTTTGGCCATGTTGTTTTGAAAAGACATTATTGCTTTATTAGTATGCTCGAAGTATTATTGTTTTTATGTCAAATGATAGACTATTGCCTTGAATCACTCGTGTCTTAATATTCATGCCATGATTAGACATATGATCAAGACTATGCTAGGTAGCATTCCACATCAAAAATTATCTTTTTTATCATTTACCTACTCGAGGACGAGCAGGAATTAAGCTTGGGGATGCTGATACGTCTCCGTCGTATCTATAATTTTTGATTTTTCCATGCCAATATTATTCAACTTTTATATACTTTTGGCAACTTTTTATACTATTTTTGGGACTAACATATTGATCCAGTGCCCAGTGCCAGTTCCTGTTGGTTGCATGTTTTATGTTTCGCAGAAAACCAATATCAAACTGAGTCCAAACGGGATAAAAACGGACAGAGAATTATTCTGGAATATTTGTGATTTTTGGGAGGAAGAATCAACGCGAGACGGTGCCCGAGGGGGCCACGAGACAGGGGGCGCGCCCTGGACTCTCCTGGGCACCCCGTAAGGCGGTTGACGCTCTTCTTTTGCCGCAAGAAAGCTAATTTTATGGGAAAAATCTGGGCGAAAGATTCACCCCAATCGGAGATACGGATCTCCGGATATAAAAGAAACGGTGAAGGGGAAGAATGCAGGAACGCATAAAAGCAGAGAGACAGAGAGCGGATCCAATCTCGGAGGGCTCTCGCCTCCCACGCCATGGGAGCCAAGGACCGGAGGAAACCCTTCTCCCATCTAGGGAGGAGGTCAAGAAAGAAGAAGAAGAAAAAGGGGCTCTCTCCCCTTGCTTCCAGTGGCGCGGAGGCGCTGCCGGGGCCATCATCATCACCGCGATCTTCACCAACACCTCCATCATCTTCACCAACATCTCCATCACCTTCCCCCATCTATATCCAGCGGTCCACTCTCCCGCAACCCGCTGTACCCTCTACTTGAACATGGTGCTTTATGCTTCATATTATTATCCAATGATGTGTTGCCATCCTATGATGTCTGAGTAGATTTTTATTGTCCTATCGGTGATTGATGAATTGCTATGATTGGTTTAATTTGCTTGTGGTTATGTTGTTGTCCTATTGTGCCCTCCGTGTCGTGCAAGCGTGAGGGATCCCCGCTGTAGGGTGTTGTAATATGTTCATGATTCACTTATAGTGGGTTGCTAGAGTGACAGAAGCTTAAACCCGAGTAAGGGGAATTTTGCGTATGGGATAAAGGGGACTTGATGCTTTAATGCTATGGTTGGGTTTTACCTTAATGAATCTTTAGTAGTTGCGGATGCTTGCTAGAGTTCCAATCATAAGTGCATATGATCCAAGAAGAGAAAGTATGTTAGCTTATGCCTCTCCCACATAAAACTTGCTATCGGTCTAGTAACGTAGTCAACTGCTTAGGGACAATTTCACAACTCCTACCACCACTTTTCCACACTCGCTATATTTACTTTATTGCATATTTATCTAAACAGCCCCTAGTTTTTATTTACGTGTTCTTTATTATCTTGCAAACCTATCCAACAACACCTACAAAGTACTTCTAGTTTCATACTTGTTCTAGGTAAAGCAAACGTCAAGCGTGCGTAGAGTTGTATCGGTGGTCGATAGAACTTGAGGGAATATTTGTTCTACCTTTAGCTCCTCGTTGGGTTCGACACTCTTACTTATCGAAAGAGGCTACAATTGATCCCGTATACTTGCGGGTTATCAGAGACGTCACCGGGCTGCACGTGTGTTGAACGCGGAGGCGCCGTTGTTCGTCGCTAAGATCGGAATCGACCGCGATCTGAATCGCTACGTGTACGACTTCTCCAACCGCGTTCTTGTAACGCTTCCGTTTTGCGATCTTCAAGGGTATGAAGATGCACGCCCCTCTCTCTCGTTGCTAGTCTCTCCATAGATTGATCTTGGTGATGCGTAGAAATTTTTTAATTTCTGCAACGATCCCCAACAGATTTATACTACCACTATTTGCTATTAATCTTGTAACTAGCAAGAACAAGGGAGTGACGACCCCCTTGACTTTGTTGGGTGCAAGCATTTGTTGTGTTTGTGTGCAAGTACTGCTAACATTATTAGTACAAAGCCTCCTCTTTGGTCCGATAAAGCTTTGTTCTTAATAGAGGGAAATACTTTCAATTTGTTGTCTTTGCATCACCCTTTCTCTCGAGGGAATAAAAAACTCCCATGGGAGTAGTAGTGGCGGCGGCTCCGTATTGTAAAACGCATGAAACTTTCGCCCTAATTTTTTCTGGGAGGATGTGAATTTATAGCGCTGGAATTAGGTCGAGGCAAAGGTCCAAGAGCCCATATGCCCAGGTGGTGTGGCTAGGGTTGGTCGCGCCCTACCCTTGTGCCCCCTGTGGATCTTCTATCATACTTCTTCATTCTAATATTTTTATATATTTTAAAATAATTCTTCAAAGATCCCCGACCAATTCTGATAACTTTTATTTCTGCACAAAAAACAACATCATCTTGGGTGGTCTCAAGAAAGGCATCATCTTGGGCGCACCAGGGACGATGTACATAGCGCCCCTGAAGATCAACCCAGGACAGAACGAGCACCAAAGAAACACAACACAGTACCCCCCCAAATAGTGTCTCTGTACACGATGCTCCCTACAAAGAACGACATCGAGAAGACGACCAGCACCGAGTCAGAACCGAACCTATGCTTTTTTTTCCAGAGACAACAATCAAACACAAATGTTAGGGGGGGGGGGTGTTGACACACCTCAGTGACGCCTCCAAGAAGAGGAATGATACCAACACACATCATTGCCACCGACGCCGACCGAAGACGGCGTAAACGTTCATCCATGACATTGTACACCTCCATCCTCGCCCACCGGATTGAGGCAACACCGTCCATGTGGGATCACATTGCCGCCGCCGCAACACCTTGTCAGTGTAGTCGGAACACCGTGGTCCGCCAACGACCCGCACGAACGAAAGCACGCAACCCGTCTTTCCACCTCTAGCATGACTAAGAACCCGCAAGCCCGAGCCATCTTCCTCCATGCACATAGTCGTGGGCCCGCCAACACACCACGACTGTTGCACCAACTCCAAACGTACAATCGTACACAAAGGTGGCCAAATGGGCCAGTCCTGGCGTGCTGGCCCGATAGCTCGCGTGCCCGGCCTATGGTGGGCCAGGTCGACGCATTTATAATCAGGCCGAGTGCATGCACAGCACGACCCATTTACTTTTTTTCAAGAATAAATATATATTGCCCCCCAAAACAGCCCGAATAGGCCTAAAAACAGCCCAAAATCAGACGGGATGGTGGGTTAAACATGTTAGTAGGACGACCCATTTCCTTGATGTGTCTGTGCCTGGGCCAGGAAGTGCGGCACGAGTGCCGGCCCGGCATGGCCCGTGTACCAGGCGTTTCTGGGTGGGTTTGTGCCGATCCTGGCCTGTTTAGGCCAGGGCGAGTCGTCCCGGCCCATCTGGCCAGGTCTGGCCGGCCAGCCAGCGTGATCCTGATCAGGCCCGGGCTGGGTCCAGATCTAGCCCGCGCCGCGGTCTCTTCACAGAAACTAGCTAGCACCACCACGGCGGCCGGCGGCGGCGGCGGCGGCGGCGGCGCGATTGCGAGAGAATCGGTTGATTCCTCGATCGGGTCGAGGCGATCCAACAACGAAAGGAGCATGGCGGCTTATCCGACCATACGAGATGATCCCTTGGCGGAGAAGAAGAGGAAGGTGGGTGTGTGGAGCGAAGAGGAAGAGGAAGATGATTCCTTGGCCAGACGCGACCAAGAATCAGGTCCGTCTCATCCATTCTCTCTTTTTTTTTTTCCTTTTTTTTTCCACCAATCAATTATTTATTTATTCCCACGCTCCCCGCCTGTAGCTCCCCGCCCTGTGAAAATCCCCACGCTCGATCGCTTCAAGCCCCCGACCCGGTTCCACATTGCCGAGCTCTTCTCCGTCCGTGAATCCGGAAGCCAGGCCGTGCTCTCCGCCGCCAAATTCCTTCTAGGGGTTTCATCCTCCCTTGGTCTGTAGTACCCTCTCTGTTTTCGATTGATTAATCCATTGTCCGTTGCACAACTTAATCATCCATTGATTAATCCATTGTCCGCTTCCACCCCCAAATAAATAAATAATTTAATCCCCATTGTGTAAATCTAACTAGTTGCAATTCAAATGTTTTTTCGTGTGCAATTAGCCCTTTATAATACCAAGATGGAAACGGCATATGCGATTTGCTCACTAAGCATTGTTCAAAAGTCTTGTATAATCTGTTCCGGAACTTTCTTTAGGTCGCTATTCATTTGCTAGACCGCACCAGTGCAGAGGACATGTTTTTGTGCTAGCTAATGGCCTTTTCTAGTTGATAACAAGATGGAAACGGCATATGCGATTTGCTCACTAAGCATTTAAAAAATCTACATTCTGTTCTGGAACTTTTTTTTAGGTCACTGTTCATTTGCTAGACGGCACCAATGCAAATGACATGTTTTTGTGCTGTTGGCCGTTTCTAATAATAACAAAATGAAAGCATCATATGTGATTTTTCTTACTAAGCATTGTTCAAAAATCTTATACATTCTGTCCCAGAACATTTTTCTTAGGTCACTGTTCGTTTGCTAGATGGCACCAGCACAAAGTACATGTTTTTTGTGCTAGCTATTGGCCTTCTCTGATAACAAAATGGAAACATCATATGCCACTTGCTTACTAGGCATTGTTAAAAAAATCTTATAAAATCTGTTCTGGAACTTTCTTTTAGGTCACTGTTCATTTGCTAAATGGCACTAGTGCAAAGGGCGAGCTGGTCTACTATCAGCCCCATTACGATATCGCTTTCTTGAATGTTGAGGTGGATCAACCAATCAAGTTAGCATCTCTTTGTGAAAAAGATGTAGAATTTGCTCAAGAGGTTTTTCAGCTAGGAAGAGACAATTCCTTAAATCTAAGGATAACATATGCTAGGGCAGAATATCTGAATCCAAACTTGTTTGAGCGGCACCACAACGTGTACTTTTGTTCTCCAGATGGCCCTGACGATGATAATAATGAGGTAATATCTTATCATGAGATAGTTATATACATTACAACTTTGAGTTTTCTATGTCATTTTATGTTATATATTGCAAAATCTCATATTTTGTCCATATGAATTGTTGTAGTATGACAATGGGGGGCTAGTTATTGACTCGAATGGAAAAGTTGTTGGAATGGTCAACGACCCTGAGAGATTTGGGTCTTTTATACCTTCCTCCATTTTGCTCAATTGTTTGGATTCATGGAAGAAATATCGGTGCGTTTTTCCTCTCAGCTCTTTGATAGTATCTATTATTGTTTGGTAATGTGTTCTCCCCTATTTTTTTGTTGTTGTTATTAGTGGTCGAACTAGTGTCTATTTTCTCACTTTTACGCAATTTAATGGCCATAAGATGTTAAGATTTTGGAGGTCATGCCTGGCCCAGTGGTAGTCTCTCCACTTGTGGCCTGGAGGTCTTGGGTTCAAACCATCCTCCTTGCAAAATTATTATGCAAGGGTAAGGCTGTCTAGAAATCGCCTTCCCCAGACCCCACTTTGTTTGTGAGCTTTGAGCACTGGTATGCTCTTTAAGTTATGTTATAAGATTTTCAAAATAGTATAGTCATTGTCGTGTTATATATATAGTGATCTGTTTCAACAAGTGGCTGCAATAGATAATATAGCAACAATCATTTATAAGCGAATCAAGCACTGGATCTGTGATGGGGCCTAGACAGAAAGAAACAATTAGAACCACTCTTATAGACTATAAAATGTTTCATCATGACAACTATTTATAAGATACAACTGATAAGACTTTATAATTTTGCTTCGCATGTCTTTAGTACTATATAACCATAGAGTAAAGTTAAATGGAAAACTTTGTTTTAGTTCATTTTTCCTGAACCCATCTTTTTTTAAGGATGGCTTGAATTTAAACCTAGGAGATATTTATGAACAAATCTTTTTGTGATACTCAATTGATCTCATCTAAATTTGATGTTTCAGTTTTACGTAAAATCATGAAAAATCTTCATTGAGCATATCTAATCTAACTATTATTAATGATTCATCCCCTTTGGGACTTTTTGAAATCTATTTGAATCAAAATATTTGGTTAGTGATGGGAAATTTTAAACGTGTTAGATAGAAGTCCTTGTTCAAATAAAAAAAGATAGAAGTTGGATTCCACTAAAATGGCTTATTTTGGAAGCGTTAATTACCCATGTATACCTTGCTCGAAATATGTTAAATGGTACCTGATTTGGTGTAGGTACATTGGTCGGCCCCATCTTGGGATGAGGTTTGAGGCCATCAAGCTTCTAGAGCCTGCTCATGTTGACATGTTATGTCGTATGTATAACATTGATGACGGTCTTGTTGTTAGAGAGGTATATAATGCCTTCCTGAAGGTGCTCTTTTTCCCATGTGCATATGGTATAATTATTTGGCAATTGAACCTTAGGTGTCGAAAGGATCTAATGCTGAGAAATGTGGAATCCAAAAAGGTGATCTTATTGAATGTATTGAGGGAAAATGCATTTCTACCACAGTTCAGGTGGGTGTATTAAGATTTGTTAGGTTAATAAAGTGAAAATAAATTACACTTGTGATATTCGGTAGCTTCATGCTCTTGACTTCTATGTTCTTTTTTCTGAAATTATCAGTTGGAAAATCTGTTGATGAGCATATGCAAAGGCCCTTCAGATAGTAAAAATGGCCGCAATACTGAAGTTCATATTTCTGTAAGTTCAGTTCTATCTTATAACGGTAGTTCGCTTGATCCTTGCCATCCATTCCTTTGTACAGAAGTATTATTAGCAAAATGTTAGCACTGAGAAATGTGTTATGCTAACTCCATAGGTTGGGTTATTTCAAACACTCAAAAATGCGAAGGACCGTAGAGTTGACTGCAACTGTATCAGACCTTGGAGAAGTTATTGCAAGAGGTACGTGTCTCCTCTTTTAACTAGTCCCATGATCCCATCTACAAATTATCTAGATTTCAGTTCGATTCTCAAGTATGTATATTCCAGTTTTGTTAGATATATTATATTTTAATTCAATTGTGTAAGCTTATGTGCATTGTGCAATACACTATTATGTCATCCATGTGATGCTCACAATATCATACCACACTATAAATATCCATGTTTACAGCACTATAAATACCACACTATAAATATGCTCACAATACACTCTTATGTCATCCTGGGAGTTTACATGGCTTTGGTAAATGGGCGTGTGCAGCAAGTAAATTGTTGAGAACAGAGTTCATCCATGTTTCTGTCACCAAAGCATCCATGCTCCATGTTTCTTCGCTTTTACGTGCCGCTTTCTTCACTGGAGTTATCTTGTCATTTCCTTTGGCTGTGGGCTTCTTCATAGGAGTCATGTTGACAGAAGTTTTCTTCCTAGAGTTAAAAAGACAATATAATATGGCCCACTCCCTTACATCTTCTGCACCTGACCACCTTTCTACCAGGTTAAAAAACAATCTCCTAATTCTCTGCTTCCTGGGTCTGCCTGGAGGCCTTTTTAGAGTTGGTGGGTGTACTTTGCATCCCGAGTGTCTTATCTAGTGAATTTGCCATGGATGGTACTGACCCAGCATATGATGCCCTAAACATCTGAATGCTGTAGTAGTAATCGGCATGTGCTTGGATCTCAGCTCCCCTGATTGAGCATCTGAAGGCCAATGCATGAAGGTATGGCTTCCCAAAAATTTCCCAGACTCTGCATGAACATGTCTTATCTTTTATGTCTATGACTTGTCGTGTATCACGCCCTTGTGATTCAAGCATACTTACCTCTGCTTCAAACTCATTTCTCCAAGCAACTGTATGGATCCCAATTTTTTTGCTCAATGCATTTACTTGTTTCATTATACTTAGCAAGATTCGGCCTTCCAAACCTCCTACTTGTTTGTCCCCTCACATTAAACTTACCCATAATGAGCTCTCTGATGCAGCCCCTTTAGGTCCTTAATTTGATTGCTTTTTTTTTCTAACCATGCAAAAGGGCTGCATATTTTAGTACAAGAAAGAAAAGAGGTTTAGTACATGAAGACCAAGGAAGAAACAGCCTTGACGCGGGCTGCAACATTTTACGGCCCAAACTAAACTGAAACAGGCAACTTGCGAAGTTACAAGCCTTTAACACTGGCCAGACTCCACAAGTTGTAAACCACTGAGCTTTATTATCCATGCCCTGAAGAGCTTCTAGTCAAAACAAGAAGTTCTGAAGAGCTGCAGCCTGACAGTTAAATTCCGATAGTTTCTTTCCCACATGAAGACCAAGCTCACAGGAAACATAGGCTATAAAAAACCTTTTCTCTTGTTTCCTGAAATCGAAAGGCGAGCAGAGAGCCACCAGTCTTTGAAGCTCTTATGTTGGGTCCTTCATTTGATTGTTAAAACTTTCAGATATGTTATTTATGAGCTATTAGCTTCAGAGAACCCACATCTATACCATATTTTCTTGTGGCGATTCTAGAAACTACTCCCTCCATCCCAAAATATAATGTGTTTTAGTATTTCAAAAGTCAAACATGTGCATGTTTATCAAGTTTTTAGGAAAAAGTACTTCAATATCTACAATAAAAAATTTGTATGACCACGAAAATATTTTTCTTATTTTATTTATTTTGTATTATAGATGTTGATGTTTTATTCTATAATCTTGGTCAAACATACATAAGTTTGACTTACTTGCAAGTCGATGCACCTTATATTCTGGAATGGAAGGAGTATATAGCATTTGGATTTGCCGCATATATCTTCTCCATGTGGTACCATGATGAAGAAGTTTGGTGGTGCAGGGTACAAGTGCCGTGTGTACACTTCACCACGAAACATTTTCATGAAGTTGCCATATCAATTCCTCGTACACTCCCTATGTTAACAATCATGGAATGCATCTGCAAACAGCAGTCTCTAATCCCTTGTAAGCATCGGTTGATATTGTTTGTTTATATATTTAGGAGTTTCTCATTTTCCTAAATTGCTGGTCCAGCATTAAAAAGTAAATTGTTGAGTACAGAGTTCAGCCATCTTTTTTTTCACCAAAGAATCCATGTTAGGTTGTCTGTAAAGTTGTAAATTTTAGGGGGAAAATCGGCTAAGAGATCTATGTTTGTGTCTACGCTTGTGATTTATGTGGCACTAAGTTTGAGTTGTGTGACATCTTGCAAAGAATACAAATTAAATCATTTTAAAAAAGTACGTATTGGATATTACTTGCATGCTGTAGAGGAGTTTTCCATGCAGAAGAAGGCTCACTCATGTTGTGTTATTCTTTATAACAGGTACTAGAGTCTCTTGAACTGGCTGCCGGAAAAAGAAAAAGATTCCATATTAGATGTAGTGTGATTGACCATATGTAGTAGTCTAGTGGATATTAGAAATAACTTGTGTAAATGTAATTTAGTGCCTTGTTCTGTTTTGCTAAAAAAAAGAGCACAAGAACTACCTTGCTACTGTCATGTGAAGATAGTATCTCAGAGGGCTGTTAGACTCGAAGAAAGGCTATGTATGATCTCAGATCGATACACGAGGAATAGCAGCTGGGGAGGTCATAGTGGGCAAGTGAATGCCCTTTCATCATCTCTTCAAGGCTCCTTCCTGCATAAAGGGTTTGAAACAGATTTGATGTAGGGACCATCTTGGAATGATTTCTGAGGCCCCATGTTAAATACGGAAATATGTTAATGTTGTTGGAATGATTATTTGCTTGATCTCTGGCAAGTACCAATCCAATCCCCCAGAACACTGGTCGCCAGAACAGTGCATTTGCCCTCGTGATATGATGGAATCACCGCTGCCTCGTCAGCCCCTATATCGCACGACATCCCACGACATCCCTTGTCGTAGCAATCCTGCACCAAAGTTGGGAACCGAGATGTCACCCGGATGACCCGTCCTGCAAGGAACTAGATCGATCCACTCTCGTTGTTGTGCCGCCATCATGCAATATCCAACCCGCCAAGATGTCAACATTTGCGCAGTCTGTGAGTGCGAGCCGACCGGGACCGAGGCCGAAAACCGAGGTCGATGGGGGCGATTACTGGGCTCCCTCCCTTTGTGGATGCTGCCCGCCTGAAGCATTCTGATGGTGATGGGGATGTTGAGGCCCTTGTGGTGAGGAACCCGTGGGTGCAGACCCTCATCGTGTGGGAATAAGAGAAAAAGATGAGCGCGCCAGCTCTGCCGTCGTCGCCCCAAGAGGAGGAAAGATGGGCCCCCGAAGATTTCATGGAAGGTGGTCCTCAGCAAGGAAGGACCCGAAAGATTTGGTGTCCAAGATGATGAAAATGGTGTTCCAGAAGGACTCCTCCACCGCCTTGTAAACCTAGGCCTCGACACCCTTTATAAGTCGAGGCCGGGCTAGTCACAGAGGACCTACAATCTTACCCCCCAATAGCCATTGCACCATGTACACCCCTAGACATTAATACAACACAAGCAGGAGTACGGTTTTACCTCCATCGTGACGGACCAAACCTGGGTAAACCGATCTTCCATTTGCTCTATGAGCTTTTCGGTTAGCCATGGTACTATGTCGATGGGTATGTCAGAATCTACACCGACAGTGGCGCGCCAGGCACATGCTACGCTTTCCAGAACCGAGAGTCGTCAGATGGGATCTCACGATGTGAATAACACCTATACTCCGGGTCTTATATTTGGCTTTGACTCACCGAGTTTTGTTGCTAACCCGGCGGGTCGCCTAGAGCCTGTCAGGACCTTTGTTCCAGGATGAATTTTTATCTTGGGACAACTTGGGGTTCTTCATGCACGGCCTACCGCCTTGCTGGCCTCGGGAGGAAGCAGCGGTCTTCATCAACCCACCCGCCTCCCACTCCATCGCCGTTGTCGAATGAATCCACGACATCATCGTTGACATCGACGAAGCCGTGAAGGAAGAAGAAGCAATGTCTCATCAAGTTGTCCAGAAGCGATCCCGGCACCGGCAGGAAATGACCTGCTACATGGTTGACGTTGTCTAAAACAATGCCGACGCTGGGGACGGCGCTAAAGATGAGGACGCCCTCGAGCTCATGATGACTCTCTAGCGGTGATCAATACACCACTTCATGGTACCAATGCTGCCACGATAAAAGCTGGAAGCTGGACAACAAAAAATTCAGAAGGCTCTCTCCTGCCGAAGGTAGAACTAGCTCCTGGCCTTCATGGAGCTCGTCCGGGACTGGCCATCATGATTCACGATGGGCGTGTTTGGTTGCCGTCGGCTACAGTACCCGCATTGCATACAATTCTCCACTCAGCCTGGCTCTCGACAAACAGCCTCATATGCGACATCTGCAACTTGTTTGGTTGCCTGCATATGGACTGCCTGCATCAGTGGATCAACTTTGGCATGTTGTTTGGTTGCCTGCATTGTCTCGACGCATACAACTACACGCTATTTGGTTGCCCGCATGGGGTATGATTAAGAGCTAGCACTTGTACTTAGCACACAGGGTTAAGAGCTAGCAGAGGAAGGGGGGAGAAGAAATGCAGTGTGCGCCCGACCATGGCTACTGCGGGGGATAGTGGCCATGGCGCCTTATCCGACATGACGAGCATGGATTCGTGGACGAGCGACCCCGTCGGCGGCACGGCGTGCTCGCGCAAAGATAGTCGACAGAGGAGGAGAATGCAGTGCCCGCGCCATGGTATCGTCAGTGCAGTGGACGAGATAGGAGGCTGAGATGATCGACACCGGAAATGACTCGAGTGTAGTAGGGCGAGGGAGAGGAGGCCAAGATGATGGACCCCGTCGGCGGCGCAGCGAACTGCAGTGTGCATGGAGGCAGTGGACACAAGAAGCCGTGTGCGCGCCATTGCAGCGTCAGTGCAGTAGGAGGACGACAGAGAGTAGGCCGAGATGAGCGACGCCGGAAACGACTCTAGTGTAGTAGGACGTGGGCAAGGAGATCAAGGGGAAGGGCTTCGGCGTCGAGAGGGACGAATAGGAGGGCTCTGAGCAGAGGACAGAGGAGCTCGACATGGCGGCGTCGGTCAGATGACCTGCTGCTCAAAGAGAGATGAAGCTACGATCGTCGAAACCAAAAACTTACAACACGAATGTTGTGAGGAACTGCGAGATTAGGCTGCTGGTCAAAGGAAATTTCAAATGATTGATCGTGCGCGACGAATTTGACAAAATTCTTCCAGAATAGCTCCAAACGGGAAGACGAGATTAAGAATTTACGGCCGACGAAACTACGAACCGATCCCCTGAATGGAACCGTAGCATAGAGGTGCATCTTTTTTGTGTAGAGCTTACCTCAAATTGAAGCACCGTTGTGTAGATCAGAGAGAGGAGATTAGATAGGAGCTTACTGAAGGTTTAAGAAGAACTCACGTAATCACCTCGCATCCCTCCCGTCTCCACTAGTGCAAGGGCCCGCTGGTTTGCGCTTACCTCCGCCTGGCTTGCGAGAAACTGCCGATTCCTGCGTTTTCAACGAGCCAGCCTCTGGGCTGCTTTTAAGAAGTGTGCGATGCAGGTGAAACCAGGCAACCAAACATGCCTCTTACTTCCCGCGCGGGCCTGGTTGGGCTCTATGTGGGCAACCAAACACGCCCGATGCTTGCTGTACTGATGTCGTGGCCGATCTGACGGCCTCTGG
Organism: Aegilops bicornis; assembly: GCA_021605145.1. Lineage (NCBI taxonomy): Eukaryota > Viridiplantae > Streptophyta > Magnoliopsida > Poales > Poaceae > Aegilops > Aegilops bicornis. The sequence continues at coordinate 41,647,565 of CM038673.1, read as the reverse complement.
CAGGAACAACTGCAAACACTATCAGGGGCGGGGACCCCCAATCTAGCTAGACTAGCAGTTGCAAAAATGAATGAAACATCGAAGATGCATATGAAAGCAATCCTAACCAGTTTGTATCACAAGTGCCGAGGAACTCCCTTGCTATTGCACGAAATGCATTGTTTGCTTCCAAGCAATGTGCTTCTGATCATGGAAGGAAATTGTTGTTTTGCTCTGAATGCGAAACGGTTGGTTACAGTGAGAAATCTCTGGAGAAATGCATAAAACCCTGACTGGCACAATTGACATCCATGTCTTTTGTTGCTGTTGTTGTTCATGATATATATTATGAAATATAAGCTACCCAACATTCACATAGTGAAGATCTCATCATTAGATAAACAGGCGCCAAGCTACTTGTGGGCCGGAGCAAAGACTCTATGCCACTTCATCACAAGCACTAATTCAACAGGAGTCTACACTAGGATGATCTTATCTGGCATGAGCTTCTATGTTTCTTTCATCTTATTGCAACAGCATCATCACGTACCATTTATTCTGTGTAGAATGTGCCACGTATAGGGCTGGACTAACGAGCAGCTCAGCTCGTTAAGCTCGTACTCGTTAAGCTCGTGCTCGTTAAGGCTCGGCTCGTTAAGCTCGTTAAGATTAACGAGCAAAAAACCCTGCTTGGCTCGGCTCGTTTGAAGCTCGTTAAGCTCGTGAGCGCTCGCGAGCGCTCGTTAACAGATTATAATGTGTTACAATATACATGATGAATGCGTAGGTATGGTTTTCAAGATAAAATATTATGACTAAGAAAAGAAATGAAGTAGTATGTTGCCTCATATGTCGATTAGATTAAATAGATGGGCTGGGGTGCTAAAAAAGTTTGTCACATAATATGAAAATATATGTTGTGTTGTTACTAACGAGCTTACCGAGCTACTCGTGAAACTCCTTAGCTCATCGTTAAGCTCGTTAAGCTTAACGAGCTAAAATCAATGATTGGCTCTGTTCATTAAGAAGTGAGCTACGAGCTTAACGAGCCGAACTATCGAGTGCTCATTAAGCTCGCGAGCTATGAGCTTTTGGTCCAGCCCTAGCCACGTACAACAAGAATAAACGATCCTTATCAAAAATGTACTATCAACGTGTGAAACATGCAGCCTGCATGATGGAAATAAGTATGCTTCTTTCCAACATATCTTCCTACGTCCACATTTTTTACATACATGATTCACGCATTTTAAACTAATAACACTTATGATAGGCAGTTAACACAATCCGTATGGACAGACCTTATTGACAGGCGCGGCGTGCCGCCGCGCGGGCTCTGCTAGTAAGTAACTATGCCGGCTCAAAATGGAGCGCTCTCCTTCACTCGGCTGCGTGGAGTCATCTCCTTGCTCGATGAATTTACCAACTACTCCCTCCGTCCGAAAATACTTGCCGCAGAAATTGATGAAAATGGATGCATCTAGAACAAAAATACATCTAGATATATCCATCTCCATGACAAGTATTTCCGGACGGAGGGAGTATTTGTTTGTTTTTCCTTTTTTCACATTTTCATTCATGAACATTTAATAAATATCTTTCAGATTTATGAACATTTAATACATATCTTGCTGATTTTATGAAATTAAAGAAAAATTTTTAATTTTGCAAATGTATTTAAAGTTCATGCACATTTTTTAAGTCTATGAATATTTTCTAATTTCTGAAGCTTTTTTTTTCTAATTCACGAACATTGTTTGAGATCCACTCATATTTGTAAGTTCACTAATATTTTTTAACAATTATGGTTTTGTTAATTTGCAACATTTTTAAAAATTTATGAACATCTTTTGATTTAACGAGCTTTTTCAAATAAATAAACAATAGTCAGTTTTTTCTTAGCTAGCATTGGAGTGAGCTGAGAGCCGAGTGGAGCGAGTGAGGGCTTCATGTGACCACATTATAGCAACAATTTCATCGTTTCAATATAAAATAGGAGTTCCCAAGGGATGTCGAAGGACGCTGACGCCGAAACGTGTAAGGACACTACAACCACACACCAAACAACCTCATTCTCTTATCAGAACAAATAATGTCTTCAACAGCAGTCCAACATGATATATGTATGAAAAAACTCCACTAGAACATAATTGAAACTCAAGTCAACGCAGATAAAAACCAGGAAAAAACAACCTACAACAATAACATACTAGAAAAAAAAAAGGTATTCTCACATGGATGAAATAAGATGGCGACACACAGGATCATCGCGAGTAAGCCGGCCCATTAGCGCTCGATACCGACTCGAACAACCTATTGTAGGGAATGCTCTTTTTTTCATTCTAGTTTCCAACTTTTTTTTGTTTGTACTTATTTTTTCATTCTTTTTTAGAAACACGTCAAAATTCATTTTGTTTTGAAAGTAACAATTTTTAAATCTGAATATTTCCTTCCGTCTCCTCCACCCTTGCATCACCCCACCCCTCCCCGCCCGGACTGTTGGTTCACTTCGGAGTCAGTCAGCGGCCACCGTGCGAGGCTGCGGCCATGCGGCGGCACTACGCCGCGCTCCTCTCCTCCGCGGCGCCGCCTCGCTGAGGTCTCTCTCTCTGGTGGCCACCCTCCACGCTGCCGCGCTCCGGAGAGGCGCGGTCCAGCGAGATGTCCGGCACGGGTCGTCGCCGGACTCCGTGCGCATACTGTTCGACGAATTGCCCGCACCACGGACGGTGCCGGGTGGTGCTCGGCACTGTTCCGCCGACGGGAGGGGGAGATGGATGACAAGGCGTGCGCGAGGGCCGGGATGGTGGGCGAGGGGAGGGAGGTGTTCGGGAGGATGATGAGGCCGGCACTGCAGCACTATAAGTCTAGTCTACGGTGGAGATGCTGGGGAGGGCAGGCGAGGTCGAGGAGGCAGAGGGGCTGATGAAGCCGATGGAGGCGCCCCCGGACAGGGTGATGTGCATGGTGCTGCATTCCGCCTCCGGGCGCATGGCCGTGTCGATGTTGCTGAGAGAGCGGCCAAGTCGATGTATGCAATGCATGAATTTGGCCAACTGAAGATCAGAGGTCTCTGACACGGTTGGGTTGGTTCCTTGCTGGTGGTGCAACATGATCCTTGGTTTACCTGCATGGATCTGTCCTTCAGCAACCTGATTGCCCTGTTTGTCGTCGCGCCATTGCTGTGCTGGTACCTTCTGAAGTTGCTTCCCTGCTGCGTGCTGAACAAGAAATCGCTCCTATCGTGAACTGAACCGAGCAACACAATGGCCATTTTGCTATAGCTCCTCACAGTATACCTCAGGTAAACCTGCCATATCTTCTGGACATAGTCTCTTGCACATGTCCAGTGCCATTGGAATTTGGATTGCATCATTGCAAAAGCCCTAACAGCCATTGGTTTATTAGCTCTTTTGCCACTTTCAGATTGTTGGCCTAATGCCAATTTATACCTCTGAGAATAGAACTAAAGGCATACAGAGTTGTACTATTTTAGTTTTTTCTGGCGAACTCCTTATTAGCTGATCTGGATCAGGCTATAGTAGCAGTTGTATTATCTCCACATACCTGTATCTGTATGGTACAATGTCCTCAAATTTGCAAGAGTAACCTGTTGAATATTTTTAGAAATAAATCCAGGGAAGGAGACTGAATTGTCTATCAGAGCGTACAATTGAACTCACCTGATGATATACTGTAGTCACACCTAACTAGTTGGGTAAAATACATTATCAGAAATATTCTTGGTAAACTGGCTTGTGCAACATTTTTTGAGTTGAGAGATATATATGTTATTTGACCACATGTTAATATGTTGAAAGACTTCAATGTAACAACAACTGTTCTGTCCAGCTAGGAAATTTTGCACCCCTCCATGTAGTCCACCGAGTTAATAGATGTTCAAGTACATGCAACCCTCAAAGTAACTAGTTCCCTATTTGGGGACGGGCTTGCTTGGCAATCCATGGCCACTCTTGTCTATCGTGAAACACTAGTACACAAGTGGTTTTGTGCCGTAGATGAGTGGAGGTTGTGCCCTAGATCATAGCAGGAAGCCTAAAGGCTTCAACGTATGAAGTATTGCAGTAAGACTTAAGAGTTAACTACAAATTGCTTCCAAAATCTTAAACTCTAATTTCACCTGGCATTTTGAATTTCTTGCCAGCTGCTTACATTTTCCCTTGCCGTCTTTAATGTTTTCTATAGAGCTGAGATGGTCAGAAGACATGCTGTTTCCCCGGGTGACTCCGAGTTGCAGCGACCGCTTCAAAATTCCAGGTTTTCTTTGTCCTGCTTCTCATGTATACTGAGAACTTGTGATTATCAACCTGTCATTATAAAACTACTTTTGTTAGTTGCAAGGATAGCGTGTCAGTAAATAAATTGAGAACAATCTTACTTGTTGTCCTGATCTGTTGAAAAAAAGCATGCTGTGTTTTCCATGGTTTACTGATGGTTGCCATGGTCTGAAATGAAAATGTAACCAAACTTGTGAGTCCCAGTTTGAGATCCCTGGGCTTTGTCAAACTGTTCTCCCGTTATACTCTGCTCCAATCATTTGCTACTACAGATTCATGCTAGATGAGCTAAACATGCTCTTGTCGTATAAATTTGTCTTAGGGTTGTTCTGTTTCTCATCTTATGCAAAAGGCAATGCTTTGACAAAACATGTTCATGATGTCGTGAGGCTGTATTGCAGTTTAGATGGCCCTGATGAAGCGAATTCCGAGCTAGCCAAACGGAGAAGCAAAACACTGGCCGTGCACTTGTATACGTACAGAAGTTCCATCTGGAACTCCTCTTTCGTGGCTTCTCTTCCCAAACCTAGCACCAACGGTTCGCATGGATGTTTGTAGTGAAGTGAAGCGTCCGGTATTATATTAGACGAGGGTCGCGGCTCTAGGTACGTAGTTTGGATTTGGTCCCTGCTGTACCATTTTATGAGTTGTTCGCAGTCTCTAAAGGCAACTCGCGTCGTGCCTTCCTGTTTTTATGTGACGGACGACCTCTTGCTGATAATTTTGGTAATGTAATCATGCTTTGATTTTCTGCTCGAAAGACGTTGGAACTCCACTACGCAGTGTTGAGTTATTTCTTTTGTCGGAATGCGTAGTGTTGATTTGCCTCACAAGTTTGTCAAAATTCAAGGACTGAGAGTTGCCATCAAAACATAACAGAGCCTGGCATGCACTTCTTCTTGATGGACAGCTTTACCTGAATTGACATTTATATGAATCATTAATTATTGGCAAGTTAAATAGCGGTAGTTTAATACGTATCACGCGTGCAAGAGTTTCGTTAGACAAGATTGATGAAACTTATACCCGTGTTAATTAGCTCGTGATTGCCCATTGCACAAAACTGAAGTGGTGAGCTGGCTGCTACTGGAATTAATTTAAGATAGATGCAGCTTGCGTTAGTTGGTGCATGGTGTGAACTTAAGAGGAGAGGGAATGGCGATGATGGTGTCAAGTAAGTGAAGAAGGAATCCATCCATACTCCTACTTGTCTCTCTGAAAGCTTTACATGACTGACTGCAATACATGCAAAACAAGCTTGCAACATCGGGAACTGCCATTTGCAGCAGTAGAATAGACGTCCAGTACCATGGCAACAAACAACAGATAGACTATATATATAGTTTGTGCTCCCAGCTAATTAACGCCACGACGCAAACTCATGAAATTGCGCTGGCTCTTTTGCTAACCAAAAAGATATATGCATGCACAAATTAGTTACGTATACATTCTGCAATCGTCCCTACAACGTAATGCACAGTTAGCTAGCTTTGGATTAATGTTGCTGTTGGCCGGCCGGCTAGTCCTACTGGACGACCACGACTCTGCGTGTGCGGGCTCGGGTCTGCCTCACCCACTGGTAGAGATGAGGGGATGCCACGAAGTAGGAGTGGGTCCCGCCAAACCCACCGTGCAGCATCCCGACCACCATGCCGTCGGCGTCGACAAGTGGCGCCCCCGACATCCCGGCCACGCTGTCCACGTCGACCTCGACGAGGATCATCCTATATCCCAGATCGTTGGTACTCATCATCTCCACGCCCCTGGGGCAGCTCGTCAACCCCATGGCATCCCCGTTCACCGCCGGCCAGGCCACGAGCATGCACCGGATGGCCGCCCTCGGCATGCTCGGAGCCACGGGGAGGGTCGGGTGCGGTCCGGGGCAGACTTGGCCGACGTGGAAGTCTCTGAGAGCCCCGACTCGGACCGTGAGCACAAGGATGTCGTGCACCCATGCCGACGCGATGATCTTGGCGTCCACGTACCTCCTGGCTTCTACGGGCAATCCGGCCAGCCGGCGAGCTTCGTCGTGGTGGTAGCAGACCACCGATGCGCGGAAGAGGCGTGCCTTCTCGATCGTCAATGGGTCCGCCCAGCAGTAGACGTGCTTCAAGGCATGGGCGGTTGTCATCACGTGACATTTATCGCCGACCACATTGTGGACGAAGCCCACGCAAGCGCTGGGGCTCTGGACGGCCAGTGCTCTCTCCTGCACGTTCTCGATGCTTCGCACTCGGTTGGCGATCCTCCGGATCTCGTTCACCTTGCCGGGCATCGGGGCAAACTGGATGTACATCACCGAGTGCTTGGCCGCGTCGAACCTCGCCCTCCACGGATCCGGCTCGGCCATCGGGCTATGTATGTATGTTGCTGCACACACAACACAGGAGAGTAGGCACGAATGAGCAAATGTGCTGGCCACAGGATTTTCTTTCCCTACGGAAAGTTCCGTACAAAAGAAACGAAATATCAAAGCTGCAATAGCTAGCCCAGCACATCTAAAATTTCACCACTATACTTGAAAAATATATAAATAACCTATTTTTTATATGGCCCCAAAAACGCCTCCAACAACACACCTAAATATACATGTGCGGGGATCAAAAAATGTTAGGTGGTCACATATATTTTACTACCAAGAACCTATAGTTGGATACGTACAACCTATCACAAGATCCAAGCAATGCTAAAGCATAGCACCAATACCGGCCGTCGCATGGTCAAGTTTCACATTCCACGGGACACCCCAAGCCCCAGCGCCCAATTGTGATGCCCAAGGCCTAACTTTACCACAAGAGATCCTTCTAAAAAAAAAACTACCCCAAGAGATAAAAAAATAAATGAAATTTTGTGTTTTTTTCGAAACAAAAAAAAGCACCAACGTCACGTCCAAATTTGCATGGAGACAAGAAAAATGTAGATACCCATATTTTGGGTCCAACCAACCACAAGACCAAAACACGCGGCACCAACCCCAATCACCACGTGGTGAAACTTCTTTGCCGGCGCACCCCATGTTTGCGTTGCCCGCTTCCGACCGCCAACCACAACAATCCCCGCCGCACAATCCCATCGCTAAAGGCAGTAAACCGTAACCCCCGCCAACCACCACGATTCCCGCCGCTTAAGGCCCTAAACCGCAACCCCCGCCATGCTCGCGACGCTACCACTTGAACCCACGGATTCTGTTCAAACCCGACACCACCCTAGATGGTCGCCGCCGTTTGCTGAGCTCGACTACGAGCCTGCTCCATTCAGCATTGGGCCTCCCTTGCGTCTTGTGAGAACTTGAACCAAAATGTTGTTCTGGTTATTATTATTATTGTCTAAAAAATGTTGTTCTGGTTCACGTGGTCGGCAGATGATCCAGCAGTTAATAATCGACTCGGAAACTTTTTGTAGAATTTTTTTTTGGTTGGGTGAAATTCTACTCCAGTTCGTAACCATTTTGTAGAATTGTTTTAGCTGTTCTTCTGTAGAAAAATGACGCCCAAACTAAAAAAAGCGGGAAAATGGAATCGGAAAAGGGACGGGGAGAGAGGGGGAAAGAAGAGGAGGGGGGCGAGGGCGGCGACGCACCGAAGGCCGACGGCAGGGAGGGAGGTGGAGGCCCCGGGTCTGGATTTCGTCGGTCCTTTTCTTGCCCGGCCGCCGGCGGGGAGGGGGAGGGGGAGGAGGGGCAGGCTCGCGTTTCTTGGCTCGGCGCGTTCTTGAATTGGCGGCGCCGGTTCTTGTCCGGCCGCCGGGGGGGGAGGAAGACGAGGGGCGGGCCCGTTCTTTAATCGGCGGCGCCGGTTCTTGTCCGGCCGCCGCGGGGGAGGAAGACGAGGGGCAGTCCCGTTCTTGAATCTGCGGCCCCGGTTCTTGTCCTGCCGCCGGGGGGGGAGGAAGACGAGGGGCGGGCCCGTTCTTGTCCTGCCGCCGGGGGAGGGAGGGGGAGACGCCGGTGTTGATTTCGTCCGTTTGCTTCGGGCGGGGCCTCTCCGTTCGGCTTGATCTGGTTGCTTGCTGCAAGCGAGTCCTGTTTATCTAGTAAGTACTTTGATTTGATGAATGCGGCTGGGATCTATATCTTATATAGTGTACCGTCTTAAAGGGAACTGGTGTGTATTACCGCTGCCCATCTTCGTTCAAATAACTACGGAGTATTTGGCAGACATGTTTCTCAGCTCAGCTGTACCACTGTATGTATACAAGAATCGGTGGAACATGGCGATGAAGGGTATAAGAATTCCTTGCAACTAGTCAGTTGTATACAAGTATCTTGCATTCTCAGTTTTGCTGAAAATCATCTGCATTTCCTTGCTACTAGTCAGTTGTTCAAACATATGAACGCCTACCACTTATAATGGGTGAACATGGCGATGAAGGGTATAAGAATTAAGAATAGTTAGTTGTAGCTGTGAGGAACTTATTGTTGCTATTTATGTGATGCTGAGTTGCTGACTCCTACTTACTGATACTTGAGCTCTTGTTTTTCCCCTAGGTTTGCTTCGTTATTCTCGGAAGCGCGGACGCTCACCGAAGACGAGTTGGGGAGAACTAATGCATCTTTCTTTGAAAAGTAGTACTTCAACCGTTCAGAACTTGTAGTTTAAAATCATGGACCTTCTGATTGCAAGGTTGCGATCTTCTGATAAACTGTTCCTTTTCATCTGCAGGTTGTCCAGCTATATGGGTTGTATTTTGTATGACAAGAAGAGGGTAGAGCATCCTATTTGCAATTTAGTCACAAGCACTGCTCCTCTGGATAAAAAAGAAGCACTCAAGTAGAAGGACCTTCCTTGAATCCAAATGGATCTCCTTTTTCTGCTGATCAATCCCACACTTTGATAGTACCCCCGACTGCTCCCAAGCTCTCAACAGTCAAAACAAACTGCTCTGCTTCTACAAGCATGCGCCCAATTGTACCACCTAGTACTTCTGGGACATGGCCAAATGTGTCGATGCCACACTGTTGGTAACTAAACCTTTTGGTGTCCAAACTGTTCCCAATCCACGGCAACTGAATAAAATTACCTTACCAAATGAGTCATGAACATCTTTCAACAGTGGATGCCACCTCAACTCAACTGTCTGCTCCTTGTACCACTGAGATCAGTTTGTCGCAAACCAGTCATACCCATTTTCTCATGATTATCCGCGCAATATCTTGTCTTCTGGATGCATGACACAACACCCAACTGAACTGATGGAATTATGTCGTCAGTAGAGCAGCCATTTGGATTTTGGAGGCAGCAGCTTGTTATGCGCTCCCATATCTAACTCAGGTTCCAACGACGATAGAAGCTATCTGTGCTCAGCTAGCTCCGTATGTCCCCTTGTTTTTCTCTGAAAAGTGCACAACACAATGCTAACTGGAAGGATATTTGTGGCATCCACTGCGACCAATTCGTGCCAGGGATCCCGATTGTGATGCTCTGTTCTATAACCAATTCCAGCATTGTACTTATGAAGAGATTCTCAAGATGAATAAATTCAAAATGGCTGCCATCGGAGTTTGGACCTTGAGTACATCCGCACCCCTGATGATCTATTATCCTTATGTGCCAAGGGTCCTCAACAAGATGGGATTGATTCCTTTTCTGCAGTTCAACAAGGCCTATAATGAAGTCCTTGTTCAAAGATATTTATGCATCTGAGCACCAGCATTTAAACACCGCCACCCCTCCGAAATAAACTCGACAAGGTATTCTGGTATACCCTGAAGCTCCTGAATCATCGGCAATTTTTTTTTTCGAAAAGGGGGAATTCCCCGGCCTCTGCATCAGAATGATGCATACGGCCATCTTATTAACCAAGCAAGGATAGTGTCAACAAAGGTTCGAAGGTCTCCAAAGCAGAAAAAGTAAAACAAGCTCACACAGAGCCAAAGGTCGGCTAGAGACCACAACTAGCCAAAAACAAGAGGCCACAACCGGCTGGCTACGAATGGATAAGTATACTAGATGCCTATCCTATTACATGACCGCCATCCAAACCGGTTGAATATATCCCGAGCTACCATCTCCCAACGGATGGATCCAATAACCAAATGCTCCTTGGCCTCCGTCCGAGTGAGTGGCGACCACAAACGGATCCGTGCCGTAGTTCTGAATATAACCTGCAAAAAGTGAATACATGATATTCTGTTAAAGACCAAATCATTTCTGCAAGTCCAGATAGTCCACAACGCACAAACCCCAACCCGAATGTGTTTCGCTAAGTCGATCAACCCCATTCAGCCAAGTCCCAAATAAGGCGTTAACAGAATTCGGTGGTTTGATATTAAAAGCAATGTGAACCGTCTGCCAAAGGACTTTTGGCCAACGGGCAATCAAAAAAAGGTGTTTTATAGTCTCATCCCGATCACGTAAGCTACACCTAGTAGGTCCTGTCCAATTACGCTTTAACAAATTGTCCTTGGTTAAAATAACTTGTTTGTGGACAAACCACATAAACACTTTTATTTTCAAAGGAACTTTGACATCCCAAACATGTTTGGAAGTAGGAATGGAGCTCGAATTAATAACATCAATATACATTGATTTAACTGTGAATACTCCGGAGCTAGTCAGTTTCAGCGTAATTCATCGGGTTGTTGGGAAAGCTGGACCTCCATCAGTCTCCTAACTAGACGGAGCCATTCTTCCCAACGATTGCCCGCCAGCGTCCGTCGGAACTGAATATTAAGGGGGATCGATTGAAAAACAGAATCTACGAACACCTCGCGTCGTTGAACAATACGGTACAGCGAAGGGTACTGGATGGCCAAGGGCGTCTCGCCAAGCCAAGTATCCTCCCAGAAACGTGTGCAAGTACCGCTGCCGACAACAAACTTTGTCCTATTAAACATAAGTTGTTTGACTTTCATTAGTCCTTTCCAAAGGGTGAATCAGTCGGCTGGCCCGAAACACAGAGACAGAGTTTTTGATGGAGATACTTGCTGAAAGGATTTGAGCCCACGTGGCATCGGCCTCCTAATAGAGTTTCCACAGCCACTTGCTAAGAAGGCATCTATTCTTAACTTCAAGGTTTTCTATACCAAGACCCCTTGGTCTTTAGGTCTACAAATGATATCCCATTTAGCAAGCCTGTATTTTCTTTTGGTCTCATCACTCGCCAAAAGAACTGCGATCGATAGAAGTCCAGCCTCTTCCGAACACCAATCGGGACCTCAAAGAACGATAGGAGAAACATAGGCATACTCGTGAGTACCGAGTTAATCAGATCAACCGCCTCCGTATGACATGAGCTTACCCTTCCAAAGAACTCAGTTTCTTCTCAAATCGGTCCTCGATGCACTTCCATTCCTTGTTTGTCACCCTACGATGGTGGATTGGGATACCTAAATATGAGAACGGTAACTCTCCCAACTCGCACCAACAATTGCCTATACGCCTCTGCTCGCTTTTTGGCTCTACCAAAACAGAACAGCTCACTCTTATTAAAGTTGATTTTCAGCCCTGTCAATTGTTCAAATAGGCATAACACCAGCTTCATATTTCTCGCCTTGGCCAGGCCATGCTCCATAAAGATGATCGTGTCATCAGCGTATTGAAGAATGGAAACACCTCCATCAACAAGATGAGGTACTAGTCCACCTACTTGACCACTTTCCTTAGCCCTACCTATCAAAATAGCCAGCATATCTACGACAATGTTGAACAGGATAGGGACATCGGATCTCCTTGTCTTAGGCCTTTATGTGTCTGGAAATAATGACCGACATCGCTATTTACTTTAATTCCCACACTACCTTTTTGCGTGAAGGATTCAATTGTTGCACTAAGCTTCATCAAAACCTTTCATACGCAAGGACTGTTGGAGAAATGGCCATTTGACCTTATCATACGCTTTCTCGAAATCCACCTTAAAAATTACTCCATCTAATTTTTTGGAGTGAATTTCATGGAGCGTTTCATGCAGGACTACCACCCCTTCAAGGATATTTCTGTCCGGCATGAAAGCAGTTTGGGACTGTTGGACCACAGAATGCATAACTGTGTAAGCCTATTAGTCCCGACCTTGGTAAAAATTTTGAAACTAACATTGAGGAGGCATATTGGTCTGAACTGCTCAATCCTCACGGCATCCATTTTCTTAGGAAGCAAAGTGATAGTTCCAAAATTCAGATGAAATAATTGAAGCTGTCCTGAGAATAAGTCGTGGAACATAGGTAACAAATCCCCCTTAATAATGTGCCAGCATTTTTATAGAATTCGCCGGAAACCCATCCGTCCGGGCGCCTTATTGTTTTTCATCTGAGAAATTGCCTCAAACACCTCCTTCTCAGAGAACGGTGCGACCAGAATATCATTTTCGGCATCCGAAAGGTGAGGCACATCCTCAGTCCTAGACTCATCGAGGGACACACAATTATCCTCCGGCGGTCCAAAAAGCTGCTTGTAATACTCGGTAATATATGTTTTTAGGTTATCCTGACCTAAAATCGTGCCCTCATCTTGTTCAAGTTGGAAAATGCGCTTCTTTCGATGCTTGCCATTAGCAATTAAATGAAAGAATTGAGTATTGGCATCCTTGGACCACTTTGCGAACTTTAGCACGCAAAGCCCACTTCAACTCTTCTTCACGGAGCAGCTCTTTCAGCCTCTTCTCCGCCTCAAATTTAACCTGAAGCTCAGTTGGCAGCAAAATCGTGGATTCAGCCTTAATGTCTAGGGCCTGTATAAGAGAAAGAAGTCTATCCTTTTCAAGCTTATACACACCACTTAGGTGTTTAGCCCAGCCCCGCAAGAAGCTTCTCAAGTGCCTAATCTTATTCTGCCAAGCTCGACCGCAGTCCTACCGGCAGCACCTCTATCCCATTCCCTGGCAATCAAGTCCAAAAACCCCTCTCGTTCGAACCAAGACATCTCGAAAGAAAAGGTGTTTCTGTTACCCATGTGGTTAGGCTCCCCTGAATCCACAAATAAGGGTGTGTGATCTGATATTCCCCTCGAAAGAGCCTGCACTGTAACCAGAGGGAACTTTTGTTCCCACTCTACGCTTGCTAGAACTCGATCAAGTTTCTCAAAGGTTGGGTTAGGCAGAGCATTTGCCCAGGTAAACTTTCTGCCCGAAAGCTCAATCTCCCTCAGATCCAAGCTTTCAATAATGGTATTAAACATAAACGACCATCGGCCGTCAAAGTTATCATTATTTTCTCCTCTCTCCTCCTAATGATATTGAAATCCTCCAACCAAAAGTGGAAGCTGTTCCGATCCACAGATTCGAACAAGGTCCGCCAGAAACTCTGGTTTAAGCTCAGCCGCGGCACCATACACCGCCACCAACGCCCATTGAAACCATCAGATTTAGACCTGACTCGAAACTTGACCGAAGTCACCCATCACTACACTTCGACCTCAAGCGAATCGCATCTCACACCAAGTAAGATACCACCCGATCTTCCTCAAGGGGGAGGCAATGCCAATCGAAATCAATACCACCTACAAGAGAAGACAGAAACTGGGCGCAAAGTTTTCTACCAGTCTCCGAAAGAGCAATGAAATCTAGTCTCTCGCTCTAAAGCAGCCTCAAGAAGAAACCTTCTTTAGCCAAGTCCTTTAGACCTCTGCTATTCCAAAAGATTCCTCTCATAATTCGTCATGGAATTTTTTAGTAGTACGAATTCTAGCACTCCTACGAACTGCGGAATCGGGATAAATCTTCCGTTTCCACTTACGCTTTGGCTTAGTGGGTTGAGACATCCGGTCCTCACAACCGGGTCTCTTGGAGTACCACCCTCATTCTCTATGGTCCCATCATCGTCCCGGACTCATGGGTAGAGGGTACTAGATCCGCACACGCACTATGAAGCACTCGCACCCTAACGCATCAATCTCAACATCATTCATCGGCTTAACCGCTGCTAGATTACGAATAGTCTCTAAAGCCCGTTCCGCCTCTAAGTCTAATAGATCATTTACCGAGTTTGAAATCTCACTATCAGTATCTCCTAGAGAAACTCCTAATTGTTTTGCATTGTTTATAATCTCCTCATTAGAAAAATGCAATAACGAATTGGAGATATTGACGGACATACCAGAGGAAATCGCAGCATCCTCAAGCTTGGCCGCCCTCATAGCGCACCGCTGCATATCATCCACCTCCGGGTCCTCGAGGACGCGAGCGCTCATCCGACGTCCCAAGAGTCGGGATCCCACCAAAAGCAACGACCTCCTCCCTGGTAAAGCCTCGCGCTGAATCCCTCAAAGAATCAACCGAAGGTACCAAAGGAGGCGGCTGCGGGCTCCCAGGCCCCCCAGCCACAAGGTCCACGGGAACGCGAGGGAAGGATAAGGCGGGGGCCTCCTGCCCGCACCCTCCTCCCGCCCCCCTAGCTGGCGCGGGGGAGAGAAGTGTCGGCGAAGGAGACACGGTCTGCCTGACCGCCGGAGAGGAAGGGAGAGCCAAGGCCACCTGCCCCAACTCCCCCTCCAACACGTCAGAAAACGCAAGCGTTGCCTGCCCAACCGGGGGGGCCAGAGCCAAGGCCGCCTGCCTCGGGCTCACTCCCCGGCCGCCACGCCCACCGGACCCAAGGAGAAAAGGCCAAGCAGCCCCCACCGCCGCCATCAAGTGACTCGCCAGTTAAGAGAAGGAGAGGCCGGGCCACCTGCCCTGCACACTCCTCCCCACACCGAACTGCCGAGACTGCCGGGCATATCTCGGTCTGAAACCAAGGTAGGAGAACATTAACTGAGGCTCCACCTCCCTAACCTCACCCACCATCACAGGGCTAGCCACGTAATCAAACTCCAAAGGCGGAAGCATACACTCAAAACTGTCACCAGAGTCCACTCTGTCACTCCAAAGCCTGGGAGGAGCCGAAGCTGGCCCAAAGGACCCAAAACGTAGCGTGTTCATCGGCACCGCTGGATTCGACGTGGGCTCAACTCCGGACCCGTCACTAGGTATCTGAGCACCCAAACTCGACCCATTGGCCCTCTCCTCAGATGCATCATTCTGCTTCCCACGAGCACCTGCATCACCATCCCCCTCGTTCAAATCCATGTCAACTGTAGCACCCCCCTCGGCAAACAGCTCCGGATCCTCAAACTCGATCTCAAGAGGAAACACTTCTCCCCGATAAAACCAGTTAACCACGTCCGGGATAAACGCAATGTCCAAAACACCCACTAAGAGCCTGGCCACCCCTCATGCTCTTAAAAGCCATGTCCACTTCCTCGGTCTTACCGACTAGCGTGCCTGCACTAGCCACAACTCTAACATCGGTCAAAGCTTCAGATGGGGCCCCTGAAAACCGCAGCCACACCTTTGTCAGCGGTTTGCCCTTAGGCTCCACCTTTTGCCACTCTTGAAATTCCAGGATGCACTTAGTACCAGGCACCTTACACAGCCCAAAACTCAACAGCTTCTGCAAATCATCTACCGTTGGGAAATCAACCCTATAGACATTGTCCTCGATCTGAAGGAGCTCCCACTGAAACTCGCAGAGCCAGTTCACAAGCCTCCGCACAATCTGAGCTTGAGACACCACCTCATGAGTAACTTTCACAATGCCAGTAGTCAAACTCGGTCTCAACAGGAATTTCCCTCGCTGCCGGGGACTCAAAGAAAGTGAGCTCGGCGCAATAAACTCCATACATCGTTAGCGCAGCGCTGATCACGCATGGCTGGGCAATCCCACAGCATGAGCAATCTTACCACACAAGCTGCAGAGTTCGCCAAGCACTCGGAATAATGTGGCCTTTCTCACCACAACGATAACACATCATCTTTTCTTTCTTGCGCGCCCCTTTGGACGCCCTCTCAGACTCAGCACTATTTCCTGCCTCCGCATTACCACTAGGAACAGGAACCTCCACATTGGCCAAAGCCGACACAACCTCCATAGCCTGGCTAGGCAACTCAGCCGACTGCACTGGATCAACGACCATATTCGCGTCTTGATGAGCAACCACGGGCGGTGGTGGGGGTTGTCTGTGGAACCGACCACGACCACCACCACGCCCACCCCACGGCCGCCACGATGGCCACGGTAACCACCTCTATGCGGTTGTTCGGGCCCGAAGCCCTCGACGAAACCACCCGTCGGGCCAAGGAAAGGTCTCTCCTCGGATCCATCGCTTTGCCAGCGTATCCGCGTCCACCTCCCGTGACGCATTTAACCACGGTGTTGGCCTTTTCCGTAAACGTCGTAACCATCATCTCCCCACTTTCCTTTGGGCGGCCCATAAGCTCCATCATTCCTTGTATCCGATAGAACCTGCGGCGGTTCCGAACGTTGATGCGTCGGCCTCGCAACATAGTGAGGCGGTGGCGCAGCACGAGGCCCTGACGACATAACACTCCGCCCCGCGGCAGCTGGCACCGTAGGTCTCAGAGGAGGTGCACTGCTCCCCGCAGCAGCAACGTCCGGCGCGGAAGGCCGCATTCCGCCTCGACCGGCCGCCGGCACCTTCCCAGATAGCCCCGCCGGACGCGGCAAAGGCGGCCGGGCACCAGTACCACTGGCCCGACCCGCGGCAGGCAGGGACCCCGGAGCGGGCGGGCGGATGGATCCACCCCTACCAGCGGTCGAAACCATCACGGGAGCCGGAGGGCGGGCAGAAGGAACTCCCGCTCCGCGGCCAAGCGTTGCCGGTGCCACCCCCCGAGCCGCCGCCGGCAGGGCGCGGCCATTCCCCGGAGCGCTGGCGCCGCGACCAACACCCAGAGTAGCCTGGGGCACCACCACGCCGTGACCACCACCAGAGGCAGGCGGCACAACTCCGGCCCTAGCCGACCCAGCCGGCACCGCCGCATCCTTTCCCGCGGCCCCCTGACTCGCCATGAGAAGCGGGAAGATTCGACGAGCACGTTCCCCACGATCGGCTAGCCGATGAGGAGAGCGGCGACAGAAAACCCTACGGCGGTCGACGGGATCAGCGGACTCGGTGCATGCCTTTCGCACGTAAACGGAGTCCTCCTCCGATGGCCCATCAGTGACCAGCCCAGGAACCACCAGCCACTCGTGACCCCTTCGCCTGGGCCTCATACCCAGCCGGCGCGCCCAGCCACCAAGGCCCAACAGCGCCAATCGTGGAATTCAAACGAGCCGCCCTAGCCAGCGCTGATCGGGATCGGCGCCGCCGCGCCGTCACCGCCGTCGACCACCGCACGGCCGCCCTTCTTCCTTCTCTCTACCACTGTCCACGCTTCCGGAGGAATCAAATCAGAAAGAGTAAGTTTTGGGAGACTTACCTTGGGAATTGGTCCCTTCCATGGTCGAGATGCAGACGCGGCCGTCCTCCGGTGAACCACGCGCCGGAGCAGCTCCAGGTTCTCTCCGGGACGCAGTCCAGCCCTCGCCGGATCCTCTGGAGGGATCACCGCCTCCACAATCTGCGCCACCTCGTCCTCGTCGTAGCCGGGATCGAACGCTTCACAAATCACATCTGAGGGCGTCGGTGAATACTCCGACGAGCTGCCGGAACGTTCGCCGTCTTCGTCCTCATCGCCGCTATCCTCCTCCGCTAGCGCCCAAAAACGTCCGCCCACCTTCCGGCGATCACCGGAGGTGACATCCGTTCTCACGGCCGGCGGCATCGGGTCGCCTAGCGGTCGCCTGTCGCCAATCATCGGCAATTATTCAACAGAGAGAAAGCTTTACTGACAACATCACAATCTGCATTCAAACAGAGAGCTGCTCCATGAATTCGTGGCTCTATGGCTCAGGAGCTTCACCCAGGGAGGTGCAGCTCACCCCTGTAGACGCTGTACGCTGGTGCTGGACGGCCAAATTGGCATACAAAGCCATGTTGTTCGTTGGGTCTTTTGCTCGTCTGGAAGCCATGTTGTTGAACGCGGTGAAGTTAGGCAGAGGGCGTTCGCCTTTGAAAGAGTGGTTCAAGACGATGGATCCAAGTCGATGTTTAGAAATTGAATTGAGTAGCTATGGAATTCAGACACAACCGATCCGATTACAACAAAAAATGGCCGAAGCCACCATCTACTTCCGTTCCAAGTCAAAACGAAATGAGAGCAACGGCTATAATTATTGTGATGATGCTACACCCGCGATGCAAACTGACAGCTACATGAAGAAGTGAGTAGTTTACAAGGGTGTCAATCTTTCATATGCTTGCATCTCAATATTATTTGATTTAGCAAGCAGTTTAGTTATTTAGTTATTTGTGTGTCATTTAACAGCAGACTGCTGGACTATGTAAATCATAATTTCCAGCTTTATGGATTCTGTTCATATCTCAAGCAGACAGTTGTTTGATCCTTGTTACTATTATTCATATATAATTAGGATGGAACCTTAATCTTAACTTAAGATATAAGTATTATATATGAATGTTTGACAAGTAAATTTTTTATCTGAAAATTACGAGGATGTACTGTAACTAGTTTTGTAAGTCCTGGTTAAAGATTGACCTTATAGCACAACATTGTATGCCGCAATGAGTTATGCGTATGACGTCGCGAAGTTGAATGGGTAGCAAAAACAGTATTGGAACTATATGGCACCTCTTGATTTATTAAATTATGTTTTAAGAATATCTTAAATATGATAAGAAGTATGAAGAAAAACTATTGAACTAGTTCAAAAGTTCGTAATACCGCATTTGAAAATGTTTAAACGTGAAAGTACAACGGAGAAAAGGACAAGAAAACATAAAAACCATAGTTTTAAATAGCCGGCTATAGCTCTGCTATAGTCCGCTATAGCCTTTTCAGCAGGGTGCCGCTAAATGGTCGCCTTCACAAATAACCCGCTATAGCCCGCTATTGCTCCGCTATAGCTTATTTGGAGGACCGCCGCTATTTTCCATAGCCTGCTATTTGAAACATTGATAAAAACACAAGGATATACAATTAAGAGTGTAAGAGAGTAGTGTCTCACGAAGCAAGAAAGGTAATGAGATCCAATAGGAGTAGTGAAGAGTACAAGATGAGATTTTTCCATCAGAAGGACATGTCTACAAACAGTTCAATACAACACGATCAGGTACAGTGGGCAGATCATTAGATAAGCTTAAGTTCAAGCTCCAATCCGAGTGAGAAACAGGAAACCCCTTGACTATTGTTGTGGTTCATGAACATGAGCTTGCCTTGAACTTCGAATGTGGGCTCCTTTAGTATTCCTGGCCAGCCATTAATGATGACGCGATCATCGATATAAGATGTGTGCGTACATGTGAAGTTGATAGTGGGATGCAGAATAATCCCGATGAAAACTACTTCATCTATCGGGTAAGGCATGGCACATTTCGGAAGGTATTGTTGCAAGAAAAGAAGTGTTAAGAAACCAATGATTATATATACAATAAGACAAGTGTATTGAAAACATAACATTCAATAGAAATCTTACCAACGGTTGTTCTTAATGTAAGACTTCATGAAACTGTGCAGGAGTGGAGCATATGGATGATTGGGATATTGAATTCGTATCCGTTTAGAAACCACTGAATACACTTAATAAACTTAATTGAATGGCCAATGTCTTCTCAAATTTTCATTGTGCCACATGTAGTATCATTTCTCTTCACAATTTGTTTGTGTGTTTTATCCAGTTTGAAATAAGGTATGACATGTATATAAGAAAAGTTAGTTACAAGGTAAGGAGGAACTTCAGCGCAAGGAGTAAGGAATGTTGTATCAGTGCAAGTAGTAAGTAATGATAATACTATACAAAGGTGGATGTACAGGAGAAGGAAATAGTCAGAACTATGGTAAAAGATGGTTCACTGGGTTTTTTTTAGAATCTAAAAGATGGTTCACTGGTGGCGTTGATGGTGCCTTTTTTTAGGGTAAAGGCCTATTTATTGCTCAAAATCCACAGAGAGTGGGATACAAACTTAGTCATGTGGCTGGCCAAACCACACATGACGCCTCGGAACTAAGGACAAAGCAAATTTAGCTAACTTACGAGCTTCGACATTAAGCTCACGTCTCTCAAAAGTATAGTTACACGTAAGTGGTGGCGATCTTGATTTTATCTCTCTGATGGTGACTCCATAGGACCCCTGATTACCTTTAGCAATGTCGTCAATCACCTGTTTGCAGTCGGACGCAACAATAAATTGTTGTTGATTAAGATCCTCCGCCAAGGCAATGGCCTCCACGCAGGCTATGGCTTCCAGTGTAGCTGTGTCCATACTCCTACGATGACTAGGGCTGAGCTTCCCATAAAAACGCCTTGGCTGTCTCTGCATATGGCCACCGCCGAGCCTCCCCTTTGTGCTCTAACACCCGCATCTACGTGTATCTTGGCATAATTTGCAGGGGGGGCCTTCGGTCGTAGGACCAAGGAACCTGTGTTTGCCACTGCAGGGCGCGGTTGCCTGGGAGTTCGGACTGCCTCCAGATCTGAAATAAAATGGGTTATGAAAGACTTTATTGCATGTGGAGTTTGGAATATAGCCTCATGGATGGCCTTTCTTCGAGATGTCCAAATAGCCCATAATGTCACCGCCGTCAGGATGAACTGCTTGTGCGGTAGAGACTCCATTAGACTAAAGATCCAACTCTTTGCTCGTGTTTCTGTTGTAGCCACCAAGTTGCCGCCCAAGTCCTCATCAACTAAAGCCCATGTGCATCTAGAGACAGTGCACTCGAGGAGGGAATAATGCCAAGAGTCCGATGCTCCACAGAGACCGCAAGAACCGGTTGTAGACATTTTCCGATGTGCCCTAACATCCTCCGTTGGTAGTGACTGTTTTGAGAGTCTACATAAGAACATGCACACTTTCGATGGTACCTCCATCTTCCAGAGAGTCTTCCACGAACCCCCGTCTATAAGTGTAGTTGAGGATCCCGCCGATCCTTCCAGCCAAGCTTCCCTCCGCTGCCTCGTTGCTACTAGCATGTTGTATGCGGACCGTACCGTGAACTGGCCGGTCCTTTCATGAGCCCAGCTCCATAAGTCATGCATAGCAGTAGTACAGAGCGGGATACCCATTACAACCTTTGCATCAAATGCCAGGAACATGGAGTCTTTCATATGCTTATCCATGTGGCACTAGCAGTGTGGTCTATCAATTCTGACACTGTGACCAGAGGAGTACATGCAATGCAACCATATGGTCTCATCATATCCGGACGAGGGAGCCAGTTATCGTTCCAAATGTTGCCACCTGCAAGCTACCGTCTTGTAGCTGGGCCAGGTCCGGTCCGCATAGCCAATTTTAAAGAGAAGGCCCAGGAAGAAGGGCATAGGGGCCATAGCCAACCGCAGGAGCTATCTATCGTCTGTACTGACTTGTAATATATTTCGCCTCTGGTTTTCTTTGTTTGGGACGGTCCATTTTGGCGCTTATGTTCGCTCGCTCACTGTCAGTGGCCTTCGCTTCGCTACCCTTGTTCGCCTATTTTCTTCGGGTTTTTCTTGGTTTTCTTCGATTATTATTTGTTTTTTCTTGGTTTCTTCAGTTTTCTTCTGATTTTATTCTTCCTTCGTTTTGCCTTTCCTTATTCTTTTTCTTTTTTTTCTTTCGTGTTTTCTAGGTTTTCCTGGGATTTTTAATTTTCTTTCTTTTTTCTAGATTTTTTTGGTTTTGCTTGATTTTCATTGTGGTTCTTGGTTTTCTTCCATTTTTGTAGGTTTTTCAACATATCTCTACTTTTTTCCCATATATGTCAAAAACAATTATGCATGTTTTAACATTTATAAATAAATGATTAACATTTTTTATATTATATGTTCTGATCTCTAGTTTTTTCATACACATACATTCTTTGTAAACATATGAAACATTTTTTTAATAAATGCTAATATTATCTAAATGCATGATTAACATTTTTTATATTTATGTTCTGATGTCTACTTTTTTTCATACACGTTGTACACCCTTTAGTATGCACCTGAAATATTTTTATGCACATTAATTTTTTCCAAATACATGATAAAGAGTTTTTTAAATATATATGTTTGTGGTTTTTTTTGTTTTGTTTTCTAAACTCGGGTCTATGTTTTCTCGGTACACATGTACATTTTTAGAGCACATGTGAAACATTTTTCTGATACACGTTGGACATTTTTCAAATACATAATAAAGATTTTTTTAAATATATGATTTTTCTGCTTTTTATTCGTTTTTCTGAACTCATGTCTACTTTTTCTCGGTATACGATGTACATTTTTTTGAGCACACATGAATTGTTTTTCTGATACGCGTTGGACATTTTCAAATACATGAAGTACAATTTTCTATATCATTTTAATAAAAATACCTTTCTGAACACTTTTTATAATACATGATAATATTTTCCAAATACAGTTGTACATTTTTCCTGAACTATGCAGAAAATTTCATTGTATAAACATTATTAAAAACATGTGAACATGACTAACATTTTTTTACAATGTACAAACATTTTCGCACACTTAATTAACATTTATCGTTCAAATTATTAACATGATCCACTTTTTTTTGTTTCACTTTTGTACAATTTATTTGTGCATTAAAAAACTTAGTACACATGATTAACATTCTTTTGCACACATGAATCATGTTTTTAATTACCTGAACATTTTTACAATGTGTAAATATTTTTCGCACACATGATTAACATTTTTTCGTACACATGATTAACACGTTCCAATTTATTCGTTTCACATTTATACATTTCTTGTGTGCATAGAAAAACATTTTGATACACATTTAATTTTTAAATGCAAGACTAACATTTTTTTCGCACATACGAATCATTTTTGTGAATTACATGAGCATTTTTTATAATGTATAAACATTTTTGGTACAGATGATTAACATTTTCCGTAGACATTATTAACATGTTGTACATTTTTTTATTTCACATTTATACATTTTTCATGTGTATTTAAAACATTTATATATACTCCCTTCATCCGGTTATAAGTGTGCATCTAGCATACAATATTTCCGCAGAAAAAGGGTACATCTACACTTCTTATGCAGTTAATAAATGCAATCGCCTCCTAGTAATCACTGCCCCCACTCTATCCTCCAATCCCATTCTTCTCCCCGCATCCCCCGCCCCCCCCCCCACCCAATCCTAATTCTTCTCCTTTTAATTAATTGATGGAGACTAATAAGAGGAGAGAGAACTAATATGTCACCCTTTTCTAGATGTACACTTATCACCGGACATAGGGAGTACACATTTAACATTTTGAAATGCAAGATTAACATTTTTTAGAACTTTATATAAATTTTATTTTATAGTATACATATTTAGAATATATAAAATAATAAAAAAAGTTAAAAATAAAGAAAAAAAATCAAAAACAAAAAAGTGAATACAAAAGAAAAGAAAAACAAATAAAAAGTGGCCAACAAGCGAGTGGTGGCCATTGGGCCGGCCCAATACGTGCGCCCCTGCAGGCGAGCCGTGATATGGCTCACACCAGACGCCACATAGCCACGCCCATAGCCAACCCCGTCAAGAGCTCCCTTAAAATGGAATTCACCACGAACATGTTCAGGAAAATTTTGAACTGGATCGATCAGGCGATGAAATCCCGGTCCCCGACCCAGCGGTTGGCGACAAGACCCCGGAGCTGATCCCGCGACCCATCACCCGATGATGAAATCCCGAAGCTGATTCTGCGACCCATGACCAGTGACGAAATTCTGCAATCGACCCACATGTTGCCGATGATGAAATCTCAAACTCGATCTGCGACCCACGGGCCCGTGACTCCTGCCGTCTTCGTTGAGTACGTCCTCCTCCACCCATTGGCACATCTAGAGATGTGCCTGGTGTGTCGTGGCACAGCCAAAGTGACATATAGTTGGATGATTAGGAGGACATTGTCCTCAACCCACCAGAGTTTAAATCTTAGATTTTTCACCGGTGCTTGCATTTCTCCTGTCGAGTACGAAAATGTCTGTGGCAACTATGTCTATCCAAGATGATGTGCCGGCTCAGTCTCTTGGAGATGCTCATAGGGGTGGAGTGTGCGTCCATTCATAGGCATGATTGTATGTGCGTATGTATGAGCGAGTCTGCGTGTGTTAAAAAAAGAGTTGCGAGTTTTTTATCATATATTAAATGTCAGCCCAAACTGAATTGAGCCGAGGCCCAGCTGATATTCTGCTGTCACATCACATGTGAGTGAACCAGAGCGACGCGACCTAATCCCCCTCGCGATCTTCAAAAAAGAAGAAGAAGAAGTGTTAAGAAACCAATGATTATATTGAAGGAAATATGCCCTAGAGGCAATAATAAAGTTGTTATATTTCCTTATATCATGATAAATGTTTATTATTCATGCTAGAATTGTATTAACCGGAAACTTGATACATGTGTGGATACATAGACAAAACACCGTGTCTCTAGTAAGCCTCTACTAGACTAGCTCGTTAATCAAAGATGGTAAAGTTTCCTAACCATAGACATGTGTTGTCATTTGATGAACGAGATCACATCATTAGGAGAATGATGTGATGGGCAAGACCCATCCGTTAGCATAGCATATTGATCGTTTAGTTTTATTGCTATTGCTTTTTTCATGACTTATACATGTTCCTCCGACTATGAGATTATGCAACTCCCGAATACCGGAGGAACACCTTGTGTGCTATCAAACGTCACAACATAACTGGGTGATTATAAAGATGCTCTACATGTGTCTTCGATGGTTTTTGTTGAGTTGGCATAGATCGAGATTAGGATTTGCCACTCCGTGTGTCGGAGAGGTATCTCTGGGCCCTCTCGGTAATGCACATCACTATAAGCCTTGCAAGCAATGTGACCAATGAGTTAGTTGCGGGATGGTGTATTACGGAACGAGCAAAGAAACTTGCCGTTAACGAGATTGAACTAGGTATGAAGATACCGACGGTCGAATCTCGGGCAAGTAACATACCGATGACAAAGGGAACAACTTATGTTGTTATGCGGTTTGACCGATAAAGATCTTCATAGAATATGTAGGAACCAATATGAGCATCCAGGTTACGCTATTGGTTATTGACCGGAGATGTGTATCGGTCATGTCTACATAGTTCTCGAACCAATAGGGTCCGCACGCTTAACGTTCGATGACGATTTGTATTATATGAGTTATGTGATTTGATGACCGAATGTTGTTCGGAGTCCCGGATGAGATCACGGACATGACGAGGAGTCTCGAAATGGTCGAGAGGTAAAGATTCATATATAGGACGATAGTATTCGGACACTGGAAGTGTTCTGGGGTACCGGGTACGTATCGGGTCACCGGAAGGGGTTCCGGGACCCCGGCAAAGATATGGGCCTTATTGGGACAAGGACGGGACAGACTAGCCCCTAGTGGGCTGGTGCGCCCCATATATGCCAAATAGGAGGAGAAGGAAGGAAGGGAAGAGAGAAAGGAAAGAGGAGGATTCGGCCTCCCCTTCCCTTCTCTCCCCCTCTCTTTCCTTCCCCCTCCAACACTTTTGGAAGGGGGGAGGCCGAATTGGACAATGCCCCCAAGTAGGATTCCTCCTACTTGGGCGCGCCCTTGCTGCTCCCCTCCCCCTCCCACCTATATATACATGGGGAGGTGGTGCCTAGAACACACAACAAACATTGTTAGCCGTGTGCGGCGCCCCCCTCCACAGTTTACGCCTCCGGTCATATTCACGCAGTGCTTAGGCGAAGCCCTGCACGGATTACTTCACCATCACCGTCACCACGCTGTCGTGCTGACGAAACTCTCCCTCGACACTTTGCTGGATCAAGAGTTCGAGGGACATCATCGAGCTGAACGTGTGCAGAACTCAGAGGTGCCGTACGTTCGGTGCTTGATTGGTCGGAACGAGAAGAAGTTCGACTACATCAACCGCGTTGTAAAACGCTTCCGCTTTCGGTCTACGAGGGTAAGTGGACACACTCTCCCCTCTCGTTGCTATGCATCTCCTAGATAGATCTTGCGTGATCGTAGGAATTCTTTTGAAATACTGCGTTCCCCAACAGTGGCATCCGAGCCAGGTCTATGCGTAGATGTTATATGCACGAGTAGAACACAATGAGTTGTGGGTGATAATAGTCATACTGCTTACCAGCAACGTCTTACTTTGATTCGGCGGTATTGTTGGATGAAGCGGCCCAGACCAACATTACATGACCGCGTTCATGAGACTGGTTCTACCGATGTGCTTCGCTGCAATTGGCTAGTGGGTGTCTGTTTCTCCAACTTTAGTTCAATCGAGTTTGACTACGCCCGGTCCTTGTTGAAGGTTAAAACATCACACTTGACGAAAAATCGTTGTGG
This sequence comes from Aegilops bicornis, assembly GCA_021605145.1. Taxonomy (NCBI): domain Eukaryota; kingdom Viridiplantae; phylum Streptophyta; class Magnoliopsida; order Poales; family Poaceae; genus Aegilops; species Aegilops bicornis. Next base: position 41,621,129 of record CM038673.1, on the reverse strand, counting down.
TTTTGATGCGTAGGTAAGAACGGTTCTTGCTAAGCCCGTAGCAGCCACATAAAACTTGCAACAACAAAGTAGAGGACGTCTAACTTGTTTTTGCAGGGCATGTGGTGATGTGATATGGTCAACACGTGATGATATATAAATTGTTGTATGAGATGATCATGTTTTGTAACCGTTATCGGCAACTGGCAGGAGCCTTATGGTTGTCGCTTTATTGTATGAAATGCAATCGCCATATAATTGCTTTACTTTATCACTAAGCAGTAGCGATAGTCGTAGAAGCAATAGTTGGCAAGACGACAACGATGCTTCGATGGAGATCATGGTGTCAAGCCGGTGACAATGGAGATCATGACGGTGCTTTGGAGATGGAGATCAAAGGCACAAGATGATGATGGCCATATCATGTCACCTATTTTGATTGCATGTGATGTTTATCCTTTATGCATCTTATTTTGCTTAGTACGGCGGTAGAATTATAAGATGACCCCTCACTAAATTTCAAGGTATAAGCTTTCTCCCTGAGTATGCACCGTTGCTATACAGTTCGTCATGCCGAGACACCACGTGATGATCGAGTGTGATAAGCTCTACGTTCACATACAACGGGTGCAAGCTGATACGTCCCCAATGTATCTACTTTTTCTCGTGCTTTTCCTCTTGTTTTGGACTCTAATTTGCATGATTTGAATGAAACTAACCCCGGACTGACGCTGTTTTCAGTAGAACTACCATGGTGTTGTTTTTGTGCAGAAATAAAAGTTCTCGGAATAAAACAAAACTTTGTGAGGATTTTTTATGGAATAAAAGAGGTTTTTTGGAGCCAACAACCACCAGAGAGGGGCCCTTGGATGGGCACAACCCACCAGGGCGCGCCCCCCTCTCCTGGCGCGCCCAGATGGGTTGTACCCACCTGGTGGCCCCACAGATGATCCCCCTGATACTACAAAATCACATATTTTCAGAAAAAAACCAGGGAGAAAGAATTATCGCGTTCCATGAGATGGAGCAGCCGCCAAGCCCTGTTCTTCCTCGGGAGGGCAGATCTGTAGTCCGTTTGGGGCTCCGGGGAGGGGGATCTTCGTTCTTTGTCATCACCAACCAATCTCCATCGCCAATTCCATGATGCTCCCCACCGGGAGTGAGTAATTCCTTCGTAGGCTCGCTGGTCGGTGAGGAGTTGGATGAGTTTCTTCATGTAATCGAGTTAGTTTTGTTAGGGCCTGATCCCTAGTATCCACTATGTTCTTAGATTGATGTTGCTATGACTTTGACAAGCTTAATGCTTGTCACTTTGGGCCCGGGTGCCATGAACTCAGATCTGAACTGTTTATGAATTCATCACTATATCCAAGTTTTAGATTCGATCTTGCAAGTTATAGTAACCTACTACGTGTTATGATCCGACAACCCCGGAGTGACAACAACCGGGCCCACTCTCGGTGATGACCGTAGTTTGAGGAGTTCATGTATTCACTATGTGTTAATGCTTTGTTCGGTTCTCTATTAAAAGGAGGCCTTAATATCCCTTAGTTTCCAATATGGACCCCGCTGCCACGGGAGGGTAGGACAAAAGATGTCATGCAAGTTCTTTTAATAAAGCATGTATGACTATTTACGGAATACATGCCTACATTATATTGATGAACTGGAGCTAGTGTCGTATCGCCCTAGGTTATAACTGTCACATGATGAATATCATCCAACAAGTCACCGATCCAATGCCTACGGATTTATTTACATTGATCTTGCTGCATTACTATAGCTATCATCACTGTTATAGTTGCTACAAACTACTGCTACCACTATTACTGTTACCGTTGCTGCTGTCACTACTATATATCAAAACTATCAAACTACTTTGCTACTGATCACTTTGCTACAGATAATTAATCTCCAGGTGTGGTTGAATTCACAACTCAGCTGCTAAAACCTTCAAATATTCTTTGGCTCCCCTTGTGTCGAATCTATAAATTTGGTTTTAATACTCTACCCTTGAAAACTGTTGTGATCCCCTATACTTGTGGGTTATCAAGACCTTTTTCTGGCACCGCTGCCGGGGAGCATAGCAATACTTGTTGGGTCACTTGGGATTATTATCATATTATCACTATGAAGAATCTGAAGGATCCAAAGACTAAGATATTTCCCTCAAAGACGAGGGGAGGTAAGGAACTACCATCCAGTTCTGCTTTAGATTCACCTTCTGTTATAAGTAAACTTGCAACACCACCACATGCTATCAATTCTAATATGTCGTAAGTTATTGATGATGCTACTTCTACTATGGATAATTGAGGGAGTCCTGGACTAGGGGGTGTCCGGATAGCCGAACTATCATCTTTGGCCGGACTCCTGGACTATGAAGATACAAGATTGAAGACTCCGCCCCGTGTCCGGATAGGACTTTCCTTGGCGTGGAAGGCAAGCTTGGCGATACGGATATGTAGATCTCGTACCATTCTAACCGACTCTGTGTAACCCTAACCCTATTCGGTGTCTATATAAACCGAAGGGTTTTAGTCCGTAGGACGAACAACAATCATACCATAGGCTAGCTTCTAGGGTTTAGCCTCTCTGATCTCGTGGTAGATCTACTCTTGTACTACCCATATCATCAATATTAATCAAGCAGGAGTAGGGTATTACCTCCATCGAGAGGGCCCGAACCTGGGTAAAAACATCGTGTCCCTTGTCTCCTGTTACCATCCGCCTAGACGCACAGTTCGGGACCCCCTACCCGAGATCCGCTGGTTTTGACACCGACATTGGTGCTTTCATTGAGAGTTCCTCTGTGCCGTCACCGTCAGGAAGGATGCCTCATCCCGTCTTTAAAGACGACATTATCGCCAAAGGAGCCTTGGCCGCCGACTCTTCGCTAGGTGGTTTCCTTATGACCACCGGTTCGCCGCCACAGCGGCGATGACTTCTCGGTTCATCGAAACCAATCTTCGTGTTAACTCGGAACTTGCCGAGCAGCTAGATCCGATCGAGCTCTCCTCCGTGAACGAGCTCTTGGATCGCATCGCCGCCCTGGGAGTCGTCACTGACTACGACCAGATCGGGCCCAAAACCGATCAGAGAGATTAACTCTCCCCAGGCTACCCACCATGTTGCTGTGGTAGAGGAACAATACGGCGACTCTTCTTCTATCTTAAGGACTACCTATGTCCGGATTCACGACCCCTCCATGCCGGATTCCCGCGGAGGGACGGATGTCGATCAAATCCTGAACTTAAAGTCAAGTGGCGGGTTGGATTCATTGGATAACATCCAAAAACCCAAACTTCCAAGTTCGGAAACTTCTCGGCCCCTGAGTCTTAGATTGGACGGGGTTCCGGATCTAGTTCCACCTGCCCACCCAGACATTAGCGATCTATCCCGAATTCGCAAGAGCCCGCTGAAACAAGACATCATTATCGGGCCAGATTCCTCCCGGTTATGGACAGGATAAAGGATCGCCGAGAGGAGGACGCAATCCCACTCTTCTCGCAATAATTGCACGGACGAAGGAATCCTAAACGCCATAAGTCGTCGTGGAAATTACACGCTTTGCTGACTTGGTGACCATAGTACAAAAGTACTGTGCGATGGAGAGTGCTTGGAAAACCGAAAGTAAATTTTGGGATAATCCGGCCCCGAACACAGCCCTAGTCCGAAATAAAAGGGTGCATCATCACCAACCGCCGGGGTTAAATACCAAAAAACAAAAAACCCCTAAAGGGCATGGAACCGTACTGGAGGGATGGCTCAACGGACCCTGCAAAATTCATAGCACAGAGGATGCCACTCCAACTCATAGCCAGTTGGAAATATGCCCTAGAGGCAATAATAAAAGCATTATTATTATATTTCCTTGTTCATGATAATTGTCTTTTATTCATGCTATAACTGTATTATCCGGAAATCGTAATACACGTGTGAATACATAGACTACAATACGTCCCTAGTGAGCCTCTAGTTGACTAGCTCGTTGGTCAACAGATAGTCATGGTTTCCTGACTATGGACATCGGATGTCATAGACAACGGGATCACATTATTAGGAGAATGACGTGATGGACAAGACCCAATCCTAAGCATAGCACAAGATCGTGTAGTTCGTTTTGCTAGAGCTTTTCCAATGTCAAGTATCTCTTCCTTAGACCATGAGATCGTGTAACTCCGGATACCGTAGGGAGTGCTTTGGGTGTAACAAACGTCACAACGAATCGGGTGACTATAAAGGTGCATTACAGGTACCTCCGAAAGTATCTGTTGGGTTGACACGGATCGAGATCGGATTTGTCACTCCGTGTTACGGAGAGGTATCACTGGGCCCACTCGGTAGTGCATCATCATAATGAGCTCAAAGTGACCAAGTGTCCGTCACGGATCATGCATTACGGATGCGATTAAAGTGACTTGCCGGTAACGAGACTGAACGAGGTATTGGGATACCGACGATCGAGTCTCGCAAGTAACATACCGTCGACAAAGGGAATAGAATACGGGGTTGCTTGAACCCTTGACATCGTGGTTCATCCGATGACAACATCGAGGAGCATGTGGGATCCAACATGGGTATCCAGATCCCGCTGTTGGTTATTGACCTGAGGTCGTCTCGGTCATGTCTGCATGTCTCCCGAACCCGTAGGGTCTACACACTTAAGGTTCGGTGACGCTAGGGTTATTAGGAAGACAAGTATGTGATTACCGAATGTTGTTCGGAGTCCCGGATGAGATCCCGGATGTCACGAGGAGTTCTGGAATGGTCCGGAGGTAAAGATTTATATATGGAAAGTGGTTAAACGGACTCCGGAAAGTTTCGGGGGCATGCCGGTAAAGTACCGGGGCCACCGGGAGGTTTCCGGAGGTCCACCGGAGGGGCCACCTCGGGGGCCACATGGGCTAAGTGGGAGAGGGAGCCAGCCCCTGGTGGGCTGGGCGCCTCCCACCTAGGCCCATGCGGCTAGGGCTTGGGAGGGAAACCCTAAAGGGCAAAGGGGCGCCTAGTTTTGGGGGCAAGCCACCCCTTTCCTCCTCCTTGGCCGCCGCCCCTAGGGTTTTCCCTAGAGGGCCGGCCCCTGCCCCTCTCTCCTATATACAGAGGGGTGAGGGAGGCTGCAACACACAATTGAAGGCGCAGCCCTCCCTCCCCAACTCCTCTCTTTCTCCGTGTGAGCTTGGCGAAGCCACAGCCGGAGAACCTCCACCAATTGCACCACGCCGTCGTGCTGCCATTGGAGTTGTCTTCCTCAACCTCTCCTTCATCCTTGCTGGATCAAGACGGAGGAGACGCCATCGTCCCGTACGTGTGTTGAACGCGGAGGTGCTGTCCTTTCAGCACTTTGGTCATCGGTGATCGGAATCACGTTGGGAACGTCTCCATCATCACCACTCCCTCGAACGCTTCTGCATCGATCTACAAGTGGTATGTAGATGCAAACTCTTTCTCTTGACTCGTTGCTTAGATGAACTCATAGATAGATCTTGGTGAAACCGTAGGAAAATTTTAATTTTCTGCAACGTTCCCCAACATTGGCATCATGAGCTAGGTCTATGCGTAGTTCTCTTTGCACGAGTAGAACACAATTTTGTTGTGGGCGTGGATCTTGTCAACTTACTTGCCGTTACTAGTCGTGTCTTGCTTCCGCGGTATTGTGGGATGAAGCGGCCCGGACCAACCTTACACGTACGCTTACGTGAGACCGGTTCCACCGACTAACATGCACTAGTTGCATAAGGTGGCTGGCGGGTGTCTGTCTCTCCCACTTTAGTTGAAGCAGATTCAACGAACAGGGTCCTTATGAAGGGTAAATAGAAGTTGACAAGATCACGTTGTGGTTATTCGTAGGTAAGAAAACGTTCTTGCTAGAACCCAATTGCAGCCACGTAAAAGATGCAACAACAAGTAGAGGACGTCTAACTTGTTTTTGCAGCAATTGTCATGTGATGTGATATGGCCAAGCTGTGATGAATGATGATATATTGTGATGTATGAGATCATGTTCATGTAATAGGAATCACGACTTGCATGTCGATGAGTATGACAACCGGCAGGAGCCATAGGAGCTGTCTTTATTTTTGTATGACCTGCGTGTCATTGAAGAACGCCATGTAACTTACTTTACTTTATTGCTAATCGCGTTAGCCATAGAAGTAGAAGTAGTCGTTGGCGTGACAACTTCATGAAGACACGATGATGGAGATCATGATGATGGAGATCATGGTGTCATGCTGGTGACAGGATGATCATGGAGCCCCGAAGATGAAGATCAAGGAGCTATATGATATTGGCCATATCATGTCACTACTTTATAATTGCATGTGATGTTTATTATATTTATGCATCTTGTTTACTTAGAACGATGGTAGTAAATAAGATGATCCCTTAAAACAATTTCAAGAAGTGTTCTCCCTAATCGTGCACCGTTGCTACAGTTCATCGCTTCTAAGCACCACGTGATGATCGGGTGTGATGGATTCTTACATTCACATACAACGGGTGTAAGACAGATTTACACACGCAGAAACACTTAGGGTTAACTTGACGAGCCTAGCATGTACAGACATGGCCTCGGAACACGGAGACCGAAGGTCGAACACGAGTCGTATGGAAGATACGATCAACATGAGAATGTTCACCGACGATGACTAGTCCGTCTCACGTGATGATCGGACACACGGCCTAGTCGACTCGGATCGTGTAACACTTAGATGACTAGAGGGATGTCTAATCTGAGTGGGAGTTCATTTTAATTTGATTAGATGAACTTTATTATCATGAACTTAGTCTAAAACTTTTGCATAATATGTCTTGTAGATCAAATGGCCAGCGCTCATGTCACCATGAACTTCAACGCGTTCCTAGAGAAAACCAAGCTGAAAGATGATGGCAGCAACTATGTGGACTGGGTCCGGAACTTGAGGATTATCCTCATAGCTGCCAAGAAACAATATGTCCTAGAAGCACCGCTAGGTGAAGCACCCATCCCTGAGAACCAAGACGTTATGAACGGTTGGCAGTCTCGTGCTGATGATTACTCCCTCGTTCAGTGCGGCATGCTTTACAGCTTAGAACCGGGGCTCCAAAAGCGTTTTGATCAACACGGAGCATATGAGATGTTCGAGGAGCTGAAACTAGTTTTCCAAGCTCATGCCCGGGTCGAGATATGAAGTCTCCGTCATGTTCTATAGTTGTTAGATGGTTGAAAACATTTATGTCTGTGAGCTCATACTCAAAATGTCTGGGTTGCAGAACCGCCTGTCCCAAATGGACATAAACCTCCTTGACGAGGCGGTCATTGACAGAATCCTTCATCGCTCCCACCAAGCTACAAGAGCTTTGTGATGAACTACAATATGCGTGGATGGTGAAAACCATTCTAAGTATTCTCAATGCTGAAATCAGCAGAGGTTGAAATCAAGAAAGAACATCAAGTGTTGATGGTCAATAAGACCACTAAGTTCAAGAAGAGCAAGGGCAAGAAGAACTTCAAGAAGGACGGCAAAGAGGTTGCCGCGTCCGGTAAGCAAGTTGCCGGGAAGAAGAAGTCAAAGAATGGACCCAAGCCTGAGACTGAGTGCTTTTATTGCAAGGGAAGGGCCACCGAAGCGGAACTGCCCCAAATACTTAGCGGACAAGAAGGCCGGCAACACTAAAGGTATATTTGATATACATGTAATTGATGTGTACCTTACCAAGACTCGTAGTAACTCCCGGTATTTGATACCGTGCCGTTGCTCATATTTGTAACTCACAACAGAGCTGCGAATAAGCGGAGATCGGCGAAGGACGAGGTGACGATGCGCCGGGAATGGTTCCAGAGTCGATGTGATCGCCAAGCACGCTACCTCTACATTTACCTACGGGATTAGTTATAAACCTTAATAATTGCTATTTGGTGCCAAGTTTGAGCATGAACATTGTATTTGGATCTCGTTTAATACGAGATGGCTACTCATTTAAATCCGAGAATAATGGTTGTTCTATTTATATGAGAGAAATGTTTTATGGTCATGCTCCGATAGTCAATGGTTTATTCTTAATGAATCTCGAACGTAATGTTACACATGTTCATAGTGTGAATACCAAAAGATGTAAAGTTGATAACGATAGTCCCACATACTTGTGGCACTGCCGCCTTGGTCACATTGGTGTCAAGCGCATGAAGAAGCTCCATGCTGATGGACTTCGAGTCTCTGGATTATGAATCATTTGACACATGCGAACCATGCCTCATGGGCAAGATGACCAAGACTCCGCTCTTCTCGAACAATGGAGCGAGCAACCAACTTATTGGAAATCATACATACCGATGTGTGCGGTCCAATGAGTGTTGAGGCTCATGGAGGATATCGTTATGTTCTCACTCTCACGGATGACTTGAGTAGATATGGGTATGTCTAATTGATGAAACACAAGTCCGACACCTTTGAAAAGTTCAAGGAATTTCAGAATGAGGTAGAGAATCAACGTGACCGAAGATAAAATTCTTACGATCAGATCGTGGAGGAGAATATTTAAGTCACGAATTTGGCACACACTTAAGAAAATGTGGAATCGTTTCACAACTCACGCCGCCTGGAACACCTCAGCGTAACGGTGTGTCCGAACGTCGTAATCGCACTCTGTTGGATATGGTGCGATCTATGATGTCTCTTACTGATTTACCGCTATCATTTTGGGGATACGCTCTAGAGACAGCTGCATTCACTTTAAATAGGGCACCGTCTAAATCCGTTGAGACGACACCGTATGAATTATGGTTTGGGAAGAAACCTAAGCTGTCGTTTCTAAAAGTTTGGGGATGCGATGCTTATGTCAAGAAACTTCAACTTGAAAAGCTCGAACCCAAGTCGGAAAAATGCGTCTTCATAGGATACCCTAAGGAAACCCTTGGGTATACCTTCTACCTTAGATCCGAAGGCAAGATCTTTGTTGCCAAGAACGGAACCTTTCTCGAAAAGAGTTTCTCTCGAAAGGAGTAAGTGGGAGGAAAGTAGAACTCGATGAAGTACTACCTCTTGAACGGGATAATGGTGCAGCTCAGAAAATGTTCCCGTGATGCCCACACCAACCAAGAGGAAATTAATGATGATGATCAAGGGACTTCGGATCAAGTTGCTCTTGAACTTCAGAGGTCCACTAGGACACGCTCCGCACTGCAGTGGTACGGCAACCCTGTCCCGGAAATCATGTTGTTAGACAACGGTGAACCTTCGAACTATGAAGAAGCGATGGCGGGCCCGGATTCCAACAAATGGCTCGAAGCCATGAAATCCGAGATAGGATCCATGTATGAAAACAAAGTATGGACTTTGACAGACTTGCCCGATGATCGGCGACGATAGAAAACAAGTGGATCTTTAAGAAGAAGACAGACGCGGATGGTAATGTTACCGTCTATAAAGCTCGACTTGTCGCTAAGGGTTATCGACAAGTTCAAGGGATTGACTACGATGCGACTTTCTCACCCGTAGCGAAGCTTAAGTCCGTCCGAATCATGTTAGCAATTGCCGCATACTATGATTATGAGATATGGCAGATGGACGTCAAAACAGCGTTCCTTAACGGATATCTTAAGGAAGAGCTGTATATGATGCAGCCTGAAGGTTTTGTCGATCCTAAGAATGCTGACAAAGTATGCAAGCTCCAGCGTTCCATTTATGGGCTGGTGCAAGCATCTCGGAGTTAGAACATTCGCTTTGATGAGATGATCAAAGCGTTTAGTTTATGCAGACTTATGGAGAAGCCTGCGTTTACAAGAAAGTGAGTGGGAGCTCCGTAGCATTTCTCATATTATATGTAGATGACATACTTTTGATGGGAAATGATATAGAACTTTTGGACAGCATTAAGGCCTACTTGAATAAAAGTTTTTCAATGAAGGACCTTGGAGAAGCTTCTTATATATTAGGCATCAAGATCTATAGAGATAGATCAAGACGCCTCATAGGTCTTTCACAAAGCACATACCTTGATAAGATTTTGAAGAAGTTCAAAATGGATCAGTCCAAGAAAGGGTTCTTGCCTATATTGCAAGGTGTGAGATTGAGCTCAGCTCAATGCCCGACCACGGCAAAAGATAAAGAAGAGATGAGTGTCATCCCCTATGCCTCAGCCATAGGATCTATTATGTATGCCATGCTGTGTACTGCATCTGATGTAAACCTTGCCGTAAGTTTGGTAGGAAGGTACCAAAGTAATCCCGGCAAGGAACACTGGACAGCGGTCAAGAATATCCTAAAGTACCTGAAAAGGACAAAGGACATGTTTCTCGTTTATGGAGGTGACGAAGAGCTCGTCGTAATGGGTTACGTCGACGCTAGCTTCGACACAGATCTGGATGACTCAAAGTCACAAACCGGATACGTGTTTATGTTGAATGGTGGAGCAGTTAGCTGGTGCAGCTGCAAGCAGAGCATCGTGGCGGGATCTACATGTGAAGCGGAGTACATGGCAGCCTCGGAGGCAGCGCATGAAGCAATTTGGGTGAAGGAGTTCATCACCGACCTAGGAGTCATACCCAATGCGTCGGGGCCGATCAAACTCTTCTCGTGACAACACTGGAGCTATTGCCCTTGCCAAGGAGCCTGTGTTTCACAAGAAGACCGAGCACATCAAGCGTCGCTTCAACTCCATCCGTGAAAATGTTCAAGATGGAGACATAGAAATTTGTAGAAGTACATACGGATCTGAATGTCGCAGATCCGCTGACTAAACCTCTCTCACGGCAAAACATGATCAACACCGTAACTCTATGTGTGTTCGATTCATCACAATGTAACTAGATTATTGACTCTAGTGCAAGTGGGAGACTGTTGGAAATATGCCCTAGAGGCAATAATAAAAGCATTATTATTATATTTCCTTGTTCATGATAATTGTCTTTTATTCATGCTATAACTGTATTATCCGGAAATTGTAATACACGTGTGAATACATAGACTACAATACGTCCCTAGTGAGCCTCTAGTTGACTAGCTCGTTGGTCAACAGATAGTCATGGTTTCCTGACTATGGACATCGGATGTCATTGACAACAGGATCACATCATTAGGAGAATGACGTGATGGACAAGACCCAATCCTAAGCATAGCACAAGATCGTGTAGTTCGTTTTGCTAGAGCTTTTCCAATGTCAAGTATCTCTTCCTTAGACCATGAGATCGTGTAACTCCCGGATACCGTAGGAGTGCTTTGGGTGTACCAAACGTCACAACGTAATCGGGTGACTATAAAGGTGCATTACAGTACCTCCGAAAGTATCTGTTGGGTTGACACGGATCGAGATCGATTTGTCACTCCGTGTTACGGAGAGGTATCACTGGGCCCACTCGGTAATGCATCATCATAATGAGCTCAAGGTGACCAAGTGTCTGGTCACGGGATCATGCATTACGGTACGAGTAAAGTGACTTGCCGGTAACGAGACTGAACGAGGTATTGGGATACCGACGATCGAGTCTCGGGCAAGTAACATACCGTCTGACAAAGGGAATAGAATACGAGGTTGCTTGAACCCTTGACATCGTGGTTCATCTCATGACAACATCGAGGAGCATGTGGGAGCCAACATGGGTATCCAGATCCCGCTGTTGGTTATTGACCTGAGGTCGTCTCGGTCATGTCTGCATGTCTCCGAACCCGTAGGGTCTACACACTTAAGGTTCGGTGACGCTAGGGTTATTAGGAAGACAAGTATGTGATTACCGAATGTTGTTCGGAGTCCCGGATGAGATCCCGGACGTCACGAGGAGTTCCGGAATGGCCCGGAGGTAAAGATTTATATATGGAAAGTGGTTAAACGGACTCCGGAAAGTTTCGGGGGCATGCCGGTAAAGTACCGGGGCCACCGGGAGGTTTCCGGAGGTCCACCGAGAGGGGCCACCCCTCCCGGGGGGCCACATGGGCTAAGTGGGAGAGGGAGCCAGCCCCTGGTGGGCTGGGCGCGCCCCACCTAGGCCCATGCGGCTAGGGCTTGGGGAGGGAACGCTAAAGGGCAAAGGGGCGCCTAGCTTGGGGGCAAGCCACCCCTTTTCCTCCTCCCTTGGCCGCCGCCCCTAGGGTTTTCCCTAGAGGGTCGGCCCCTGCCCCTCTCTCCTATATATAGAGGGTGAGGGAGGGCTGCAACACACAATTGAAGGCGCAGCCCTCCCTCCCCAACTCCTCTCTTTCTCCGTGTGAGCTTGGCGGGCCCTGTCGGAGAACCTTCAGACCAATTGCACCACGCCGTCGTGCTGCCATTGGAGTTGTCTTCCTCAACCTCTCCTTCATCCTTGCTGGATCAAGACGGAGGAGACGCCATCGTCCCGTACGTGTGTTGAACGCGGAGGTGCTGTCCTTTCAGCACTTTGGTCATCGGTGATCGGAATCACGTTGGGAACGTCTCCATCATCACCACTCCCTCGAACGCTTCCGTACTCGATCTACAAGTGGTATGTAGATGCAAACTCTTTCTCTTGACTCGTTGCTTAGATGAACTCATAGATAGATCTTGGTGAAACCGTAGGAAAATTTTAATTTTCTGCAACGTTCCCCAACATAGCCTTCGAGCATGTTGGATACTACGGCAGGTGGCCAAAAGTGGCGAAGAGCTTCTAGCTTCAGAATCCCAGCCCAACAATACCAGTACGGTATTAACAGTCTTCGAGACTTTCGCATCAAATAACATGCGGAAGCAAACACTCCGCAACCTTGCCGAAGTCTACCAAGTAGCAACAATAAATCCATGGAGCGACACGGCTATTACCTTTAATGCCGTGATTTAACCCAAATTCCGAACAGCCCGAGAACCAGCCGCATTGGTCCTCAGTCCAATAGTGGACGGCTTTCGCCTTACTAAGGTACTCATGGATGGCGGCAGCGGATTGAATCTCATCTATGAGGAAACCCTCCGAAAAATGGAAATAGACTGGAACCGCATTGAGCGAAGCAGCACAACCTTCAGAGGAATAATCCCTAGCCGGGAAGCATGCTGCACAGGAAAAATCACATTGGACGTAGTGTTCGGCTCACTGGACAATTACAGGTCCGAGGAGGTCACATTTCAAGTGGCCCTGTTCAGCAGCGGATATCACGCCTATTAGGGCGAGAGGCATTCACAATTTTTCAAGCTATACCCCATTATGGGTACATGAAGCTTAAAATGCCCGGACCTAACGGAATCATCACTCTCGCTAGTGATCCGAACATAGCACTCCGCGCCGAAAACAAGACAGCCACACTAGCCCTTGAGGCACTATCCGAAGCCCTAGCGGCTGAACTCACTGCGATGCGCTCCACGGTGAACAGGGACGATGTGATACTTGATAAAAGATCCAAGTCCACCTCTTTTAAACCAGCGAATGAAATAGTCAAATTCCAAGTCCACCCAACGGACCAAAAGACGGCCTCCATCGGGCACAATTAAACCCCGATGTAGACGCCCACTACGAGAATTTCTACGAGAAAATCGACATTTTTGCCCGCACCCTTCGGACATGCCAGAATCCCACGTCGGCTGGCCGAGCAAGCCTAAATATCCTAAAAGGATTTAAGCCACCAAACAGGCTCTTCGGCGTTTTCGAACCCAAGAGACAGGCCATGGGAGAGGAACTAGCCAAACTTCCGGAAGCCGGATTCATCGTAGATATAAAACATCCGGACCGGCTAGCAAATCTGGTGATGGTACCAAAGAAGGACAAATCCTGGCGCCTATGTGTTGATTTCAAAGACCTTAATAAGGCTTGCCCAAAGGATCCCTTCCCTCCCTCGCATTGATCAAATTATCGACGCCACAAGAGGACACGATTCATTGTGCTTCCTCGACGCATACTCGGCTACCACCAAATTAAGATGGCGGAGCTGCACCAAGCCGCAACGGCATTCATCACTCCATACGCCCATTCTGCTTCAACACAATGCCCTTCGGGCTCAAAAACGCCGCGCAACATATCGCGCATGATTCGTATATGTCCGGCAAACCAGATGGGCAAAACAAGGAGGCATATGTAGATGACGTGGTCACAAATCCAAGCATGTCTAAACTCTTGTAGAGGACTTGAGGCTCACATTCGACAATTTCCGAAAATATGACATTAAGCACAATCCGGAAAAATGCGTCTTCGGCGTTCCAGCCGGAAAGCTCTTGGGCTTCATTGTGTCTGGTAGAGGAATTGAAGCAAACCCAGCCAAGATCCAAGCTCTGTCACAATTGGATATTCCAAAAGACCTCAAACAAATACAAAAATTGATCGGATGCGAGCGGCTCTAAGCTGCTTTATTTCCCGTTTGGGAGAAAAGGCGTTACCCTTTACCGCCTCCTCCAAGACCGAACACTTCGAGTGGATTTGATGCCGCCACGGCTGGACTCGAGGAAATAAAAGCCATATTGGCAACAAATCCGGTCCTGGCCGCGCCCAACATGGGCGAACCAATGCTATTATATATCGCCGCAACACATCAGGTTGTTAGCGCGGTACTCGTCGTCGAACGAGAAACGGACGGACACAGGTTCCCTCTTCAAAAACCAGTTTACTACGTGTCCACTGTCCTAACTCCATGCAAGTCCCGGTACCCACATTATCAAAAGATAGCATACGCGGTGTTCATGGCATCCCGGCTGCGACACTACTTTCAAGAGTGTTCGATTACAGTAGCCTCCGAAGTACCTCTTAACGACATTATAAACAACCGTGACGCGACGGGCCGGATTGCCAAATGGGCCATCGAGCTCCTCCCATTCGACATAACCTATAAGCCACGACGAGCTATTAAGTCACAAGTGTTGGCCGATTTCGTTGCCGAATGGACCGGAGCCGAACTCCCTAAAGAGTACGGCGCATATTACAATTGGATCATGCACTTCGACGGCTCCAAAATGTTGGCCGGCCTGGGTCAAGCGTTGCCCTGACGTCCCCAACCGGGGACACAGTCCAATACGTCCTTCAGATAATGTACACGGACTCCAACAACAGCCGAATATGAGGCCCTTCTGCACGGCCTCCGGATGGCAGTCTCCATGGGTATTAAACGCCTAGAGGTGCGCGGGGATTCAAACCTCGCGATATCTCAAATAAACGGAGACTTTGATGCCCTAGATCCGAAAATGGCAGCGTACTGCAACGCGGTCCTAAAAATGTCAGCACGGTTTGAAGGGCTCGAATTTCATCATATAGCCCGGGATAACAACCAGGCGGCGGACGTATTGGCACGCATCAGCGCAAAACGCGGTGCCGTCCTGCCCAACATCTTCCTGGAACGGCTGTTCAAGCCATCCGTACTATGGGAAGGGGAGTCCGGAAATAACAATCCGGACCCAACCGTACTGCCTGACACCGAACACTCTGACACAATCGGGGGTCTGCCAACGAGATAACAACCTCCGCCCATGAAATAATGGCGGTTATTGCCCCGTGGACGAAGCCATTCCTAGCCTACCTAACTAGGCAGGAACTCCCCGAAGACCAAAATGAGGCTTGTTGCATAGTACGGCGATCCAAAGCCTATAAAGTCCATGAGGGAGAGCTCTATAAGAAAAGCACAACAGGAGTCCTTCAAAGGTGTATCTCCGAAGAGGAAGGGCGAAACCTCCTGGCTGAAATTCATGCCGGACTGGGTGGGCACCACGCCGCAGCCCGGGCCCTTGTAGGCAAGGCCTTCCGTACAGGATTTTATTGGCCGACGGCCCGGCAGATGCGCAGGATTTAGTCCAACGATGCGTCGGTTGCCAGCTTTTTGCTAATCAAAGCCACATGCCACCCACCGCCCTCAAAACTATACCCATCACCCGCCATTCATGGTCTGGTGGCTTGACATGGTTGGACCCCTTAAGGGAGGAACCCACAAGCAAAAATACCTATTGGTCATGGTGGATAAATTCACCAAATGGATAGAGGCCAAGCCCGTTAAAACGGCCTAATCCGGACCGGTGATAGACTTCATATCAGGCGTAGTGCACCGTTACGGCGTCCCCCACAGTATCATCACTGATAACGGCACCAACTTCATAGCCGATGAGGTCAAACTATGGTGAAAAACCATGGGCATCAAGCTCGACACGCCTCGCCTATCACCCTCAAACTAACGGTCAAGTCAAGCGGGCAAACGGTCTAATCATGAGCGGCATTAAACCCAGACTAGTGCGGTCCCTTAAGGAATCTAACACGCACTGGGTAGAGGAGCTCGACTCCGTACTCTGGGGGCTGCGGACCATGCCGAATCGCACTACCGGATTCACACCATTTTTTATGGTGTACGGCGCAGAGGCAGTCTTGCCCTGCGACATAATTCATGACTCACCTCGAGTGCGCATGTATGAAGAAAGAGAAGCCGAACTCGATCGGCAGGACAGTCTGGACGCCTTGGAGGAGGAGCGCGACGTGGCAAAAGCTCGCTCCGCATTTTATCAACAGCAGGCTCGAAGATATCAAAGGAGAGAAGTACGGGCCAAAGCTTACAACGTTGGCGAACTAGTTCTACGCTGCCGGACAAGAAAAAGGACAAACTCAAGCCCAAATGGGAAGGTCCCTTCATCATCGACCAGGTCCCGACCGGCGGGCATACCGTCTGTAAACGCATCGGATAACCGACTCGAGCCAAACCCATGGAATGCAGCCCGTCTCACGAAGATTCTACGCTTAGCGCCGACTCGAAGTTCGCCTCCTTCCTCCGTCCAAAATTTATACTTTAGCTGTCTTTTATTTCTCTCCTTCCTCCTCCTTCTTCTTGAAGCCTTTAGAGGCTCGCTTACTCTTTGTTCAAGACATACTTGACGCGCCACCCGCTCATTATACCTGGGGCTTCTTTAATGTAAGCTTATTTATATGGGCTTCATGCCCAACACATGTGTCAAACTTCCGCATGTACCTTTTATTCACCATTATATGCATCGATATGACTTAAGTTTTGGCCAAGCTGGGTTGCCTGGCTCCTGTGCTTACCCCCTACGTTCCCAATTGTTCGGCTAGGTGGTAAAGGGAGCACCTCTGTGATTGTTACTGCCAGGTCAGCCGGATGTGTACCTCAGACTGGGTGAAGCTGAAAGCTAGCATTCTTAAGGGAATATTCGGTCGGTGAACTGAAAGATGATTTTTAACTATTTATCCATCTGCCCCCAGATGATTTTTGCTTTCTTAGCAGTTTGGACATGCACTTTAGGGCATGCCTCCCAGGGAAAGGAACCCTTAACGGAACTATTCTCCCTGGAAGATGTTTCTTACTATCCATGTAATATAACATAACTAGTTGGGCACTTGTATGATACAGCAATAATGACCCCTACGCCTTGTCTCCATGCATGCCCCGGTTCTTACATAACCGCGAGGGTATTCGGACACACTCCGGACTATTGGGTCCTGAGGTCGGGTTAAAAGGTCCGCTATGACAAACGATCTACAATCCGGCTAGAAGACATTTTTCATGTCATATTAAATTACATAGTCAACTCGACCGATTGTATTCCTCCTCAATGCCATCTAATAGGCTGTCTAATTTACAATCTTCTTTGGGAATACTTGGCGGCCAATTCTACTTGGCCGTACACTAAGCTTACAGGATCTCCTTCCCATCGTACCCCACAGGTCCGACCTCGCCATGTGGTTTGGGTCAGCCTTCGTACCGCTGCCTTTACCATGGCCTGTGCCTCCTCGGCGCCTTTGACGGCAGGCCGATATCTTCCATAGTCGAAGCGCCGCCATGCTCCTTGAAGCCGCCTCGCCAGCTCCCCAATGCCTTCGGGCAGGGAGATAGATGGCCACAAGGCCCGGGCGACGCCTTTCATCACCTGCCGAACTTCGTTTGCAGGTAGCCGACATTCGGGAAGAAGATCACCCGAAGAACTGGGTATCTCCTCCTCAGGACGACCTGTGAGCAAACCTACATACATGTTTATGTTAGTCGCCTTCCTGGCTGAACTCTTTCAAAGTTCGTTTAAGCACTTATCGAAAATGCCGCGAAGCCGCCGATTCTCCTTTACGGAGTCGCATAACCGGGCACGAACATCCTTTAGTTCCTCACCCAGTTGGGTGTTGGCATCTTGGAGGTTATTTTTCTCCTGCCGCACCCTCGTAAGCACGCTCGCCGGCCTTTAGCTGGCGCGCAGAGCTGTTGCTTGTCCGGATCCATCCCGACGCTTATCTCTGACCGTTAATGTCTGATTTATGCACACGCCGCACTTTGCGTAAACTACTTCTACTTTGAAGGGCATATATTACCGTAGGGAGTGTTCATGGCTTCCCTGTCGCGCCAAGGCGGCCTCAAGTTGGGCCTTGCACTCTTCAAGCCCCGGGACAGACGGGTATTCTTTTCGGTAAGAACTCAGATTCCAAATGATCCTTAAATCAGTTATCCTAACTATTTTAAGTCTCGGGGCCACCGCATATAGAACTGTCAAAATTCCTTACCCGTATGTCTTTCACATACTGCTCTGTGGCTCGCTAGGCCATCTTGAGCGGCACGGAGGTGCGCTTCTCCCGAATTAAAGGCGCCCAACGCCTCTTGGGAGAAACATGCCACGTAGAATAGTCCGTGGCGCCCATGATTCATGGCGCTCTCCACCTCCGACTTGGTGGCGGACAGTCTGTCGGCATCCTCCGTTGGAGGAGCATCCGACGACGCCTGTGTTTGTACCCCTTCCGGACTCGGCTTTTGAGCCTGTGGCGGAGGTCCGATTGGCAACTTCTTCCGACTCAGTCCGCGAGCGCTTTTTCCCCGAAAACCACGAGCGTCGGTGTGCCTCCCAGAACCTCTCCTTAAAACACGATGGTACATCATACCGCTATGCGGCGATGTCTCGAGTAGTACCGCACTTCTTTTCCGCTCAGGGCCGAAGCTACCTTGTTGGACGGCCGCGCGGCTCGGCTTCCTGCTCAAGGCACCCCTGCGAAACACCATCAAATACACCGTGATTAGAAGTAAAGCACGGGTGGGTCATGGTATCCGGAATTCGGTCACGGTTACCTGGGAGGCTGGAAACAGTCCGGGGTAGTCGACCGTAATGGCAACCAAAGCATTGTCGATGCTAAATTGATGGAACACCCCGTCGATCAGCTCCACCTGTATATCCGAGTCCTCTTCGGAGGCCGTATCGAGGGACCGTTCTGGATCATCGGGTTGTGGAGGCGGGCTGTTTATCTTCTCCATAGCCCGGCGCAGTTCCTCGCAGTAAACCATGAAATGAGATATTTAACCACGGGAACATGGATCGAACAGGCCACAAAGATATTCGCTACCCAACTTCGAGGATTATTCAAGAAAACCTGTCCAGTGGACTGACGCGAGAAAATCCTCCTCTTCCCTTTGTACATGGCGGACAAGGTCTTCACCAGTTCGGTGACCGATCCCGCCCTTTGCGGCCATGGCGGTGGCATCATCCTCCCGTTGAAATCCCACATGGGTGGCCCCTATATTGGAGCGGCTGAACTCCTCATAATGCAGATTGCCATGACCCCAATCATGGTCAATCCGGCATGAGCCAGCAATCTTATTCGGCTCATCAAGTAAAGGACGCCCCGGTCATTTTCCCTCCGGGGGCTCCGCGGGCGCCATCTTAGGCGCTTCTTCAGAGGAGCGTTGCTAAACTCGAAGGCCGATCCGAACAGGATCCGCAGCGGGACGCCCTCCATGTAAAACCATTCCGAGGGCCAGTCCTGACGCCTTCTTTGGGGTTCCGGATAAGTATCCGTCCCGGCGATGCGCCATAATTCGCTCCGCCCACTTGATATATTGACCCTTCGTGAGAACGAGGCACAAGGCGTAACAATCTCTTCCACAGAGCGAAATGGGCCTCAACGCCCGAAACAGCTCAAGAAGGGCCGTAAAGCCCGCTATATGCAAGATGGAGGCAGGCGTAAGGTTGTGCAATTGGAGGTCAGAGAACTCCGAAGCCCCGGAGAAACGGATGGATTGGAAATCCGAGTCCTCTCATTAGGTAAGAGACGAAGCATACCCGCTCTCCCTTAGAGGGATCGGGACGCCTCTCCGCTTCCCGCCCTTATAAGTGGCGAGTCCGAACGCGCCGAACCAGAAGGCCGGGAAGGAATCCCTTGGTTTGGAGCACCACCAATTGCCAAGGGATCGACCATCTCCCCAATCTCCGGGCTGAGGGCTGGGAGCGCGAGAGGAGGAGCCGCCCGACCGTCCATGGTGGAATGGATTTTTGTCAAAGGCGCCTGATGAAGGCTCGGGAAGGGAGGATGGTGCGATCCGGATCTGGATCCCCGCCTCTTTTATAGACGGCTCATTTGCACAGCAAGGGGGTAAATGTAAAGATACCTCGACTTTTCACATTCATTCGACACGTGGAAGATGGCCATTATTGGGCGTGGAAGCCGAGAAGCGTGATATTCACAAGGAAGCTTACATCGCTCAACACAGATTCGGAGGAACCCGCCTTGCAATGCCGAAGATAATCAACACGCCGGACTTATCATCATTGAAGCCTGGTTCGGGGCTACCGAGGAGTCTCGACTAGGGGTGTCCGGATAGCCGAACTATCATCTTTGGCCGACTCTGGACTATGAAGATACAAGATTGAAGACTCCGGCCCTGTGTCCGGATAGGACTTTCCTTGGCGTGGAAGGCAAGCTTGGCGATACGGATATGTAGATCTCCTACCATTGTAACCGACTGTGTAACCCTAACCCTATTCGTGTCTATATAAACCAAGGGTTTTAGTCCGTAGGACGAACACCAATCATACCATAGGCTAGCTTCTAGGGTTTAGCCTCTCTGATCTCGTGGTAGATCTACTCTTGTACTACCCATATCATCAATATTAATCAAGCAGGAGTAGGGTATTACCTCCATCGAGAGGGCCCGAACCTGGGTAAAAACATCGTGTCCCTTGTCTCCTGTTACCATCCGCCTAGACGCACAGTTCGGGACCCCCTACCCGACATCCGCCGGTTTTGAAACCGACAATAATGCTTATGATGATGCTAGTACCTTGCTTGATAATGATGATGTGCCACTTGGTGAATTTCTTGATGAAGAAATTGCTAGAGTAATACAACATCATGTTGTTGGATCTGATGATGAGCTTGAAACTGAAACTCCTGAAACACCTGCTAGAACTAGCCTTCCTAGATATGAATTGCCTAAGGTAACAGAAGGTTATTTATGAATGAGGAGACAACTAGAGATATTCTTGCTTGTAAGGATAGAGATGATCTAGAGAAATTACTATGCAAGTATAAAGAAAAATCTCTGAATGCTAGAATGAAATGTGAACCTAAGTTTGCTACTTCACCTATCTTTATTGCTGTAAGGATTATGAATTCTCTGTCGACCCAGAGTTAATTACTTTGGTTGAATCTGATCCTTTCCATGGTTATGAAATTGAAACTGTTGTGGCACATCTTACTAAGTTGAATTATATAGCCACCCTTTTTACTCATCATGAGAAAACTCGCTATTACTTTATTCTCAAATTATTTCCTTTCTCATTAAAGGGTGATGCTAAAGCTTGGTACAACACTCTCACTCCTGGTTGTGTGCGTAGTCCCCATGATATGATTGATTACTTCTCTGAAAAATATTTTCCTGCTCATAAGAAACAAGCTGCCTTGCAGGAAATATTTAACTTTGTGCAAATTAAAGAAGAGAGTCTCCCACAATCTTGGGGGAGGATTCGCCAATTACTTAATGCTTTGCCTGATCATCCTCTTAAGAAAAATGAAATACTTGATATCTTCTATAATGGACTAACCGATACTTCTAGGGACTTCCTAGATAGTTGTGCTGGTTGTGTTTTCAGGGAACGAACTATTGCTCAAGCTGAGGAATTACTGAATAACATATTGAAGAATTATGATGATTGGACTCTTCCTGAACCACCGGCTAAACCCACTCCAAAGAAGAGGGGCATATTATATCTCAGTCCAAAAGATATGCTAGAGGCAAAGAAATCTATGAAGGAAAAAGGTATTAAAGCTGAGGATGTTAAAAATTTACCTCCTATTGAAGAAATACATGGGCTTAATACACCACCACTGCCTAAGGTGGTAGAGGTAAATTCTCTTATGAAGTTTAATGAAAATGATAATCCTCACAATTTGCATCCTAGTCAATGCCTTTATGGGTTTGAAAATTACATTAGAAAACAAGATCACTTCAATGCAAGTGTTATGAAACAATTGAAATATAACTCTGATATGATTGCTCGCTTGAGTGACTTGTTATTTAGAATTTCAAATGATGTTAGAGGTGTTGGAAAACATTCTTCTATGGTTCAAACCCAGTTAGAACAAGTTGCTAAATCACCAAGAGAATTTCTTGATGAAATGAATAATAATATGCATGACTTTGCTGTTAGAGTTGCAACTAGAGGAGGTAAAATGATTCAGGAACCACCTTAACCTGAGGGACACCCAAAAAGAATTGAACAAGATTCACAAATAAAGAACACTAGTGCACCTAGTCCTTCTAAAAAGAAAAATAAAAATGATAGGACTTTGCATGCTTCTAGTGAACCTGAAATAGAAAAACCTCCAGATAATGAAAATGAAACTTCTATGTCTGATGCTGAAACTCAGTCTGGTAATGAACATCCACCTAGTGATAATGAAAAAGGTAATTCCGATGTTCATGAAGATGCTCAACCAAATAATGAAAAAGAACCAGATAATGATGTTGAGAGAGAACCACCTGGTGATCTTGATAACCCACAACCTAAGAATAAAACGTATGACAAAAGTGACTTTGTGGCTAGGAAATACGGTAAAGAAAGAGAACTGTGGGTTCAAAAACCTATGACTTTTCCACCCAAGTTAACTAAAAAGAATGATGATGAAGAATTTGAACACTTTGCCGAAATGCTGAGGCCGCCTTTTATGCATCGCTTGACTGATATCTTGAAAATGCCTCCTTATGCAAAGTATATGAAAGACATCATCACTAACAAGAGAAAAATACCGGAAGCTGAAATCTCCACTATGCTTGCTAATTATACTTTTAAAGACGGAGTACCTAAAAAACTTGGAGATCCGGGTATACCAACTATACCTTGCTCTATCAAAAAGAATTATGTGAAAACTGCTTTGTGTGATTTAGGAGCTGGTGTTAGTGTTATGCCTTTCTCTTTATATAAAAGACTTGACTTGAATGAACTCACACCTACTGAAGTATCTTTGCAAATGGCTGACATGTCAACTGCCATACCTATCGGTATCTGTGAGGATGTGCCCGTTGTTGTTGCTAATGTTACTATTTTGACTGACTTTGTTATACTTGAGATGCCCGAGGACGACAACATGTCGATTATCCTTGGTAGACCCTTCTTTAATACTGCAGGGGCTGTTATTGATTGTAATAAAAGCAAGTTCACTTTTCATATTAATGGTAATGAGCATACGGTGCATTTTCCAAAGAAACAATTCCAAGTGAATGGTATTAATGTTATTGAAAAATCTCTCACTATCACCATTGGAAGTTTTCAAATACCTCTACCTACTATCAAAAAGAAATATGAAATGCTTATTGTTGGGGAAATGCATATCCCCATTGAGGTAACTTAGTGATTTACGAAAATTCTTCGGTTTCATGCTAATCGAAAGTGGTTGTTAATAAGACCTGATCAACCTTATTAATGAATCATTTTTTAGCGGTATGAAGTTGATGAATTTAATAAGCACTACTTTCGGTCCTTACTTTTTTGTTTTCTGTTTTTATTAGTTAAATAAAATAAAATGCCATGTTTTGTCTGTTTTCTGAATTTTCCGTGGAATAAAAAATGAACCAAAAATAAAAGTTCTCAGAATGCCCTGAAAATTTTATACGACTTTTTTCTGAATATTTAAGAATTTTTTGTGCAAATAATACCAGAGGGAGGTGCACCAGGTGGGCACAACCCACCTGGCGCCAAAGACCCCTGTGTGCGCCCTGGTGGGTTGTGGTCCCGACGTGGGCCCCCTCACTTATCTTTTTAGCCCACATCATCACTTACCTCCAGAAAAAAAATCCCCATTGCTCTCTCTCCCATGTTCTTGAGCTCAAACCCGCGGATTTTGATCTCCTTGCTCTAAGCTTTGTTTCTAAAACTATTTCGGGGGATTGTTGCTTGGTATGTGACTCCACCATTTATCCAATTAGTTTTTGTTCTAGTGGTTTATACTTTGAATAATTAGCTACTCTTGGTGCTGCTGTAGATGAGCTTGCATGTTGAATTATTAGTGTTCTAAGTAGTTTGAATGCTTGCTATGGCCTCGATGTATCCCTATGAGTAGTTGCTATCAATTTTGTGAAGCTTTGTTGAGAAAATTTTGTGAACTAAAAATTCAGATTTTTGTTCATAGGAAAAATTGTACGCGGACATGAATATATTCAGGAAGTTTGGATATAAGAAGAACTCCAGGGGTGTTATTGGGGAGTCTTCTGACAGTGATCTCCACCCTTGGAGGTTGGCGGAGGTACGGCCGTGCGAATGGCTGCACACCCCGTTCCTGCAAGAGGCTCGGATTCTTGAGGAGTTCATGCAATATATTGCTAATGCCGGCCTCACCGACTTCATCACAGATGAGTGTGACCAACACCAAATCCTTACAAACATCTTTGTTCAAAGTTTTACTTTCTTGCCTAGGAATAATCCTCCTGAAGTGAGCTTTGACTTATATGCTGAAAACCATCAGATACCACTTACTGAATTTTGTGACATATGTATGATTCCGTCTGATGGGAGCTTGGCTGAGCCTAGGCTGGCTGAGCTTGAGGCCTTGTGTCGCACTTTGAAAGTGGGTGACGAGAGAGGGGTGTCAGCCATCACTACCGGTGGCTTACATTTTCCTGTTGTTCGTTACTTTGCACTCTTCATTACCAAATGCTTGCTTGCTAGAGAGAAGGTGGGTGCGCTCAGTTCACCAGACCTTGATGTTTTACGTCGTGCATTAGAGGGCGACAACACTTATAGCTTGGGAGCTATTGTGGCTCGTCGCCTCCATCTTAATAAATCCCAGGGTAAAATACATGGTGGGATTTTTGCTACTCGTTTGGCGGCTCACTTCGAGGTTGAGACGCCCTCATGATTACCCCCTGACCAAGGTTTACCTAGACCGAGCAGCCATGGATCACCATCACTTTCTTGCACATGATCATCCTGACATCGCCATTCCTTACAACCTGGTCTATAGCGTTGAAACTCGTGATGTTATTCCATTTCCTGCGTCTGCTTTGTTTGATTTTGCTGCCAGGGGCGGATACCGGATTATGCCTGCAGACATCATCGCCTACTGGAACACTCACGCTACTGCAAAGGCTGCGGAGGAGCCTCAACCGTGGGATGAGTGGATGCCTGCTCCTTAGGATCCCTACTACTCTCCAGGCTACTGATCAACTACCAAGCTAGGCCAAAAGCCTAAGCTTGGGGGAGTACGTGTTTCTCACCGACGTTATATTCATGTTCACATATATCACTCTATCTGTCGGTGTTCACACTTTTCCATTGTATCATCCATGCTTAGATTTATTTTCTTGCTTTCTTCTTGTGTGTTTGAAAAACTTTAGGAAAACCCCCCAAAAATTAGTTGTATTAATTTACTTTCTATGCATGCTTAGTAGTAGAACTAAAAGGAAAATCCAAAAAGATTTCCTTGTTCTTCTTTTGCTTGTTGGGAGCTTTCCCGTGTAAATAGTTATTATCGTTTTTGCTTTTTCCTTGTATTTGCTTGTTTAAGAAAACCAAAAACTCCAAAAATATTTCAGTGTGTTTCTCTGAATTTCTTTTCTTTTTATTCGATTCTTACCGAGGAGAAGACCACGATGAAAATGTTGAGTGGCTCTCATGTGAATAACTGTTGAACTAATAAAGAGCCCATTTTACCTTGTCTTCTCCTACTGAATAAAATGTTTGCAGATTCCAGCTCAGTCCATGGCACTCTTGCACTATTATTATTTTCACATCGTTCGGTCATGCAAGTGAAAGGCAATAATGACGATATTCGATGAGCTGGCCGTGGCAAAGAGAAACTGGTATGAACTCGACTTGTTCTGTCCGTGTAAATATGTTTAACCTAGTATCCTGGCTTCAACCCATTATGATTAAACATGTTTGCAATGACAATTAGAGATTATAGTTTCTCATGCCATGCATAAGTAGCTGGGAGTTGATAATGATTTATCTTGGATATCAACATAGCGTTAAAATGATTGTGATGTAGTATGATGATATGGTATCCTCCTCTAAATGTTCGAGTGGCTTGACTTGGCACATGTTCATGCATGTAGTTGAATCAAAACCAACATAGCCTCTATGATATTTATGTTCATGGTGTTCATATCCTACTCATGCTAGTGTCCAATGTTACTTATGCATAATGCCTGGTTATGATCGTTGTTGCTCTCTAGCTGGCCGCTTCTCAATCTAATTGCTAGCCTTCGCCTGTACTAAGTGGGAACTCTGCTTGTACATCAAAAACCTTAAAACCCAAGTTATTCTAGATGAGTCCACCATACCTACCTATATGTGGTATTACCTTGCCGTCCTAAGTAAATTTGCATGTGCCACCTCTAAAAACTTCTAAAAATTATCCTTTTGTGTGCCTGGTGTTGGGGAATGTAGTAATTCAAAATTTTTCCTACGATCACGCAAGATCTATCTAGGAGAAGCATAGCAACGAGAGGGGGAGAGCATCTTCATACCCTTGAAGATCGCAAAGCGGAAGCGTTTATCAACGCGGTTGATGTAGTCCTACACCTTCACGATCCGCCCCGATCAAGTACCGAACGTATGACACCTCCGCGTTCAGCACACGTTCAGCTCGATGAAGTCCTCGCCTTCTTGATCCAGCAAGAGGGGCGAAGTAGTAGATGAGTTCCGGCAGCACGACGGTGTGGTGGCAGAGTTGGTGAAGAATAATCTCCGCAGGGCTTCGCCAAGCACTACAGAGACTATGATGGAGGATAAACTAGAGGGGACGGGGTTGCCTGCACACGACTTGGTGATCTTGCTGAGTCTTGGGTGCTAGCCCTGCCCCTCTATTTATATGTTGAGCCTTGGGGTCGAAACTTGGAGTAAAAGCCTCCACAAAGTCGGTTTCACCCGAAAGGCAAGAGTCCTTCTCGGACTCCAGAGCTAGACGCCAGGGTTCCCGACATCTAGACCCAGATTCCAGGGACCATGGCGTCTGGCCCCTAGACTCCGCAAAACTTCCTGTTGCACTTTCCAAAAACCTTGTGGGCTTTCCCCTTTGGCCCAAATAAAGTGTTCTCGTACCCAAACTTTTGGGGAAACATCCGGAACCCCTTCCGGTGAACTCCGGAACCCTTCCGAAGAGCAAACACTATTATCCCATATATCAATCTTTACCTCCGGACCATTCCGTAGCTCCTCGTCATGTCCGTGATCACATCCGGGACTCTGAACAACATTCGGTCACCAACATACATAACTCACATAATACTATATCGTCAATGAACGTTAAGCGTGCGGACCCTACGGGTTCAAGAGCTATGTAGACATGACCGAGACATCTCTCTGGTCAATAACCAATAGCGGAACCTGGATGCTCATATTGGTTCCTACATATTCTACGAAGATCTTTATTGGTCGAACCGTTATGACACGCGTTATTCCCTTTGCCATCGGTATGTTACTTGCCCGAGATTCGATCGTCGGTATCTTCATACCTAGTTCAATCTCGTTACCGGCAAGTCTCTTTACTCGTTCTGTAATACATCATCCCGTAACTAACTCATTAGTCACATTGCTTGCAAGGCTTATTATGATGTGCATTGCCGAGAGGGCCCAGATATACCTCTCCGATACTCGGAGTAAAAAATCCAATCTTGATCTATGCCAACCCAACAAACACCTTTGGGGACACCTATAGAGCATCTTTATAATCACCAGTTACGTTATGACGTTTGATAGCAGACAAGGTGTTCCTCCGGTATTCGGGAGTTGCATAATCTCATAGTCAGAGGAATGTGTACAAGTCATGAAGAAAGCAATAGAAATAAAACTTAATGATCATTATGCTAAGCTAACGGATGGGTCTTCTCCATCACATCATTCTCTAATGATGTGATCCCGTTCATCAAATGACAACACATGTCTATGGCTAGGAAACTTAGCCATGTTTGAATAACGAGCTAGTTAAGTAGAGGCATACTAGGGACACTCTGTTTGTTTATGTATTCACACATGTACTAAGTTTCCGGTTAATACAATTCTAGCATGAATAATAAACATTTATCATTATATAAGGAAATATAAAATAACAACTTTATTATTGCCTCTTGGTCGTTCATGGACGTTCATGGAACGACATGAGGTGGTCGATATCTTCCATGCTAAGCGGGTTATTCTTAGGTCGAGTGTTTATTCACTCGCCATCGCACGAGAAAATGGGCGGTAATAGGGATGCCCAGTCCTGAACTAAAAAATGCAAATAATTAAACAAAACTCCCCCGGGACTGATGTTGGTATGGACGGCACCCGTTGTTTAGGACAAGCCTTGGAGTGTGATTAATGGTGGAGGGGGAGTAAACCTTTACTTTTATCGCTTGGGAACCGCCACTAGCGTGCTTAGCTTGGAAGATGTTGATAACTGATGGTCGTGAAGTGAATAAGAAGGGTGCATGTCTCAAAATATCATTTATCTCTGTTTTAAAAATTGAGCTCTGGCACCTCTGCAAATCACTGCTTCCCTCTGCGAAGGGACTTTCTATTTACTTTTATGTTGTGTCATCACCTTCTAAAACAAGCGCTAGAAACTGAAAGAGCAGAGCTGTCATGATTTATGCATTGTGTGTAGCTAATGTTGGGTGCATCATGACTGGATCTTTTCTACCATGAATTACAATGTATAGTCGCTACTTGAACTTTGGAGGTGCTCTGCATTTATGTTTTGCGGTTTCAGAAAGGGCTAGCGAGATACCACTATTGTCATATTATATCATGGTTGTTTTGACAAAGTGTTGCTGTTTGAGATATCTTATTATTGCTCGCTAGTTGATTATGTCATTGATATGAGTTAATATAATCTTTAAGTGTTATTGTCGACATGGTTAGTTATAATGTTGACTGAAAACTCGGGTGTTTTTTAAGATTATTTATGCAAACAAGAGCAAAAGAGTTCATAAAAGTTTTTCTTTCTCACTTTCAGTTTATCAACTGAATTGCTTGAGGACAAGCAAAGGTTTAAGCTTGGGGGAGTTGATACGTCTCCAACGTATCTACTTTTTCTCACGCTTTTCCTCTTGTTTTAGACTCTAATTTGCATGATTTGAATGAAACTAACCCTGGACTGACGCTGTTTTCAACAGAACTACCATGGTGTTGTTTTTGTGCAGAAATAAAAGTTCTCTGAATAGAATGAAACTTTGCGAGGATTTTTTATGAATAAAAGAGGTTTTTTGAGCCAAAAACCACCAGGGAGGGGCCCCATGGCGGGCACAACCCACCCGGGCGCGCCCCCCTCTCTTGGCGCGCCCCGCGGACGATCCCCTTGATACTATAAAATCACATATTTCCAAAAAAAAATCAGGGAGAAAGAATTATCGCATTCCACGAGACGGAGCCGCCGCCAAGCCTTGTTATTCCTCGGGAGGGCAGATTTGGAGTCCGTTTGGGGCTCCGGAGAGGGGGATCTTCATTCTTCGTCATCACCAACCAATCTCCATCGCCAATTCCATGATGCTCCCCACCGGGAGTGAGTAATTCCTTCATAGGCTCGCTGGTCGGTGAGTAGTTGTATGAGATTCATCATGTAATCGAGTTACTTTTGTTAGGGCCTGATCCCTAGTATCCACTATGTTCTTAGCTTGATGTTGCTATGACTTTGTCATGCTTAATGCTTGTCACTTTGGGCCCGGGTGCCATGAACTCAGATCTGGACCGTTTATGAATTCAACATTATATCCATGTTTTAGATCCGATTTTGCAAGTTATAGTCACCTACTACGTGTTATGATCCGACAACCCCGGAGTGACAACAACCGGGCCCACTCTCGGTGATGACCGTAGTTTGAGGAGTTCATGCATTCACTATGTGTTAATGCTTTGTTCCGGTTCTCTATTTAAAGTAGGCCTTAATATCCCTTAGTTTCTAATATGGACCCCGCTGCCATGGGAGGGTAGGACAAAAGATGTCATGTTAGTTCTTTTAATAAAGCATGAATGACTATTTACGAAATACATGCCTACATTATATCGATTAACTGGAGCTAGTGCCGTATCGCCCTAGGTTATAACTGTCACATGATGAATATCATCCAACAAGTCACCAATCCAATGCCTACAAATTTATTTACATTGATCTTGCTGCATTACTATTGCTATCATCACTGTTACACTTGCTACAAATTACTGCTACCACTGTTACTATTACCGTTGCTGTTGTCACTACTATCGAAACTATCAAACTACTTTGCCACTGATCACTTTGCCGCAGATAATTAATCTCCAAGTGTGGTTGAATTGACAAATCAGCTGTTAAATCCTTCAAATATTCTTTGGCTCCTCTTGTGTCGAATCTATAAATTTGGGTTGAATACTCTACCCTCGAAAACTGTTGCGATCCCCTATACTTGTGGGTTATCACAAGCCAGTTTTGCACACGCAGAATACTCGGGTTAAACTTGACGAGCCTAGCATATGCAAATATGGCCTCGGAACACTGAGACGGAAAGGTCGAGTGTGAATCGTATAGTAGATATGATCAACATAGTGATGTTCACCATTGAAAACTACTCCATCTCACGTGATGATCGAACATGGTTTAGATGATATGGATCACGTGATCAGTTAGATGACTAGAGGGATGCCTATCTAAGTGGGAGTTCTTAAGTAATATGATTAATTGAACTTTTATTTATCATGAACTTAGTCCTGATAGTATTTGCATATCTATGTTGTAGATCAATAGCTCGCGTATAGCTTCCCCGTTTTATTTATGATATGTTCCTAGAGAAAATTAAGTTGAAAGATGTTAGTCGCAATGATGCGGACTAGGTCCGTGGTCTGAGGATTATCCTCATTGCTGCATAGAAGTATTAAGTCCTTGATGCACCGCTAGGTGACAGAACTATTGTAGGAACAGATGCAGACGTTATGAACGTTTGACAAGCTCGTTATGATGACTACTTGATAGTTTAGTGAACCATGCTTTACGGCTTAGACCCGGGACTTCAAAAATGTTTTGAACGACATGGAGCATATGAGATTGATAACCCGCAAGTATACGGGATCAATTGTAGCCTCTTTCGATAAGTAAGAGTGTCGAACCCAATGAGGAGCTAAAGGTAGAACAAATACTCTCTCAAGTCCTATCTGCCACTTATACGACTCTACGCACGCTTAGTGTTCGTTTTACCTAGAACAAGTATGAAACTAGAAGTACTTTGTAGGTGTTGCTGGATAGGTTTGCAAGATAATAAAGAGCACGTAAATAAAAGCTAGGGCCTGTTTAGATAAAGAAGCAATAAAGTAAATATAGCGAGTGTGGAAAAGTGGTGGTAGGAGTTGTGAAATTGTCCCTAAGCAATTGACTACTTTACTAGACCGGTAATCACTATTAAAATACTATTTGAGCGAGAGGCAAAAGCTAACATACTTTCTCTTCTTGGATCATATGCACCTATGATTGGAACTCTAGCAAGCATCCGCAACTACTAAAGATCATTAAGGTAAAACCCAACCATAGCATTAAAGTATCAA
The DNA here is from genome assembly GCA_021605145.1 of Aegilops bicornis. Lineage (NCBI taxonomy): Eukaryota > Viridiplantae > Streptophyta > Magnoliopsida > Poales > Poaceae > Aegilops > Aegilops bicornis. The sequence goes on along the minus strand of CM038673.1, from coordinate 41,589,518 downwards.
GTCCCCTTTATCCTATACGCAAACAACCTACTTACTCGGGTTTGTGCTTCTGACACTCACGCCACCCACCATAAGCAAATCATGAACATATTGCAAACCCTACAGCGGGAATCCCTCACGCTTGTGCGACACGGAGGGCACAATAGGACAACACCAATAATAAAACATGCAATTCAAACCAATCATAGCAATTCATCAATCACCGGTAGGACAACGAAAATCTACTCAGACATCATAGGATGGCAACACATCATTGGATAATAATATGAAGCACAAAGAACCATGTTCAAGTAGAGGGTACAGCGGGTTGCGGGAGATTTTATGACTGAATATAGATGGGGGAAGGTGATGGAGATGTTGGTGAAGATGGCGGAGGTGTTGGTGTAGATCGCGGTGATGATGATGGCCCCCGGCAGTGCTCCGGCGCCACCGGAAGCAAGGGGGAGAGAGCCCCCCCCCTTCTTCTTATTCTTCTTCCTTGACCTTCTCCCTAGATGGGAGAAGGGTTTCCCCTATGGTCCTTGGCTCCCATGGCTTGGGAGGGGCGAGAGCCCCTCCGAGATTGGATCTATCTCTCTGTCTCTCTCTGTTTCTGCGCTCTCTGATTCTGCCCTTTCACCGTTGCTTTTATATCCGGAGATCCGTAACTCCGATTGGGGTGAATATTTCGCCCAGATGTTTCTCATAAAATTAGCTTTCTTGCGGCAAAAGAAGAGCGTCAATCGCCTTACGGGGTGCCCACGAGGGTCCAGGGCGCGCCCCCCTGCCTCGTGGCCCCCTCGGGCACCGTCTCGTGTTGATTCTTCCTCCCAAAAATCACAAATATTCCAAAATAATTCTACGTCCGTTTTTATCCCATTTGGTCTCCATTTGATATGGGTTTTCTGCGAAACATAAAACATGCAACAAACAGGAACTGGCACTGGGCACTGGATCAATATGTTAGTCCCAAAAATAATATGAAAAGTTGCCAAAAGTATATGAAAGTTGTAGAATATTGGCATGGAAAAATCAAAACTTATAGATACGACGGAGACGTATCAACATCCCCAAGCTTAATTCCTACTTGTCCTCGAGTAGGTAAATGATAAAAAAGATAATTTTTGATGTGGAATGCTACCTAGCATAATCTTGATCATATATCTAATCATGGCATGAATAATAAGACACGAGTGATTCAAAGAAATATTCTATAATTTGACATAAAAATAATAATAATTCGAGCGTACTAATAAAGCAATCATGTCTTTTCAAAACAACATGGCCAAAGAAAGTTATCCCTACAAAATCATATAGTCTGGCTGTTGCTCTATCTTCATCACACAAAGTATTTAATCATGCACAACCCTGATGACAAGCCAATCAATTGTTTCATACTTTATTAATCTCAAACCTTTTCAACTTTCACGTAATATATGAGCATGAGCCATGGACATAGCACTATAGGTGGAATGGAATATGATAGTGGAGAAGACAAAAAAGGAGAAGAAAGTCTCACATCAACTAGGCGTATCAACGGGCTATGGAGATGCCCATCAATAGATATCAATGTGAGTGAGTAGGGATTGCCATGCAACGGATGCACTAAGAGCTATAAGTGTATGAAAGCTCAAACTGGAAACTAAGTGGGTGTGCATCCAATTTGCTGGGTCATGAAGACCTCTGGCATTTGAGGAAGCCCATCATCGGAATATACAAGCCAAGTTCTATAATGAAAATTCCCACTAGTATATGAAAGTGAAAGCATAGGAGGCTCTCTCTATGAATAACATGGTGCTACTTTGAAGCACAAGTGTGGTAAAAGGATAGTAACATTGCCCCTTCTCTCTTTTTCTCTCATTTTTTTATTTTCTCCTTTTTTGTTATATATTTTTTATTTTTTGGTGGGCTTCTTTGGCCTCTTTTTTTTTATTTGGGCTTCTTTGTCCTCTTTTATTTTTCATAAAGTCCAGAGTCTCATCCCGACTTATGGGGGAATCATAGTCTCCATAATCCTTTCCTCACTGGGGCAATGCTCTAATAATGATGATCATCACACTTTTATTTACTTACAACTCAATATTACAACTCGATATCTAGAACAAAGATATGACTCTATATGAATGCCTCCGGTGGTGTACCGGGATGTGCAATGATCTAGCATAGCAATGACATCAATAAACGGACAAGCCATGAAAACATCATGCTATCTATCTTACGATCATGCAAAGCAATATGACAATGAATTCTCAATTCATGTATATGATGATGATGGAAGTTGCATGGCAATCTATCTCAGAATGGCTATGGAAATGCCATGATAGGTAAGTATGGTGGCTGTTTTGAGGAAGATATAAGGAGGCTTATGTGTGATAGAGCATATCGTATCACGGGGTTTGGATGCACCGGCGAAGTTTGCACCAACTCTCGAGGTGAGAAAGGGCAATGCACGGTACCGAAGAGGTTAGCAATGGTGGAAGGGTGAGAGTGCGTATAATCCATGGACTCAACATTAGTCATAAAGAACTCATATACTTATTGCAAAAATCTACAAGCCATTGAAAACAAAGTACTACGCGCATGCTCCTAGGGGATAGATTGGTAGGAAAAGACCATCGCTCATTCCCCGACCGCCACTTATAAGGAAGACAATCAATAAATAAAATTGTGCTCCAACTTCATCACAAAGCGGTTCACCATACGTGCATGCTTCGGGAATCACAAACCTCAACACAAGTATTTCTACTAATCCACAGTCGCCCACAAGCATGACTCTAATATCACCACCTTTATATCGCAAAACTATTGCAAGGAATCAAACATATCATATGCAGCGATCTACAAGTTTATGTAGGATTTTATGACTAACCATGTGAATGACCAATTCCTATCATCTCTCTAAATAGATATAAGTGAAGCAAGAGGGTTTAATTCTTTCTACAAAAGATATACCCATGCTCTAACAAATATAAGTGAAGCAAAAGAGCATTCTACAAATGGCGGTTTTCTATGTGAAGAGGAACATGCAATCCAAACTTCAAATGATACAAGTGAAGCACATGAAGCATTCTATAAAGCCATATTCAAAAGATTTAAGTGAAGTGCAATGAGCATTATATAAATCAACCAAGGACTATCTCATACCAGCATGGTGCATAAAATAAAAGTGAAAATTAAATGCAAAAGACGCTCCAAGACTTGCACATATCGCATGAACGAAACGAATCCGAAAACATACCGATACTTGTTGAAGAAAGAGGGGATGCCTTCCGGGGCATCCCCAAGCTTAGACGCTTGAGTCTCATTGAATATTTACTTGGGGTGGCTTGGGAATCCCCAAGCTTGAGCTCTTGCCTCTTTTCCTTTTCCTCATATCGAGACCTCCTCGATCAAACACTTCATCCACACAAAACTTCAACAGAAAACTCGGTAAGATCAGTTAGTATAATAAAGCAAATCACTACTCTAGGTACTGTTGAAAACAAATTCATATTTTGTTTTTGCATTGTGTCTACTGTAGTATAGCTTTTTCATGGCTTAATCCACTGATAGAAATTGATAGTTTTATCGAAACAAGTAAACTGTGCATCAAAAACAGAATCTGTCTAAAAGAGAACAGTCTGTAGCAATCTGAACATTCACCATACTTCTGGTACCCCAAAAATTCTACCAAAATTACGAAAATAATTTTTTTTTACAGCAAGACAATGCAAAAGGAATCAGAACCATTTGACGTTCCAGCAAAAAAAAATGTAAAATCACGCACTACAGCCAAAGTTTCTGTCTTGCACCGTACAAACCAACAAGCATCGTAAACATCCTAAAGGCAAACCTTGGCCCATTATTTTTATAATACAATGGAATTGTACAAGGGGATAATTATTTTTGATGAAAAGTCTCTGTAATTAAGATTCACAAAGTTTCCGTGAGCATGAACAAAGTTCAAGGCTAGCTCCCACTTCAACAATGCTTGTCTTTCTCACTTTCACTTTCCTTTTTGAAAAGTTTTGGGTTCCCCTATTTATTTTTTTGTTTTTGAACTATATAAAAGCACTCAACAGAAATAAATGACTCTCTAAAACTTCCGGGTTGTCTCTCTGGCAGCGCTTTCTTTAAAGCCATTAAGCTAGGCATAAAGTTCTCAAGTAATGGATCCACCCGGATCCCAAGGTATATCGAAGCCAATTTTAATTAACAATGATTTATAATTTAGTAGTGAGCACAAAGTAACATATATCAAGCAATGAAGAAGTATAACTCTCTTCCTATGCATCGGCATGTCATAAAAGAACAATTCATGCACACATACTAAAGGCCAATGCATAGTATAAATAGTTTCTTGCAATTCTATCATATTGGAATTTTACAGCATGATCATAAAGACTTCACCCAAGTCTTCCCAAAGGTTCTACTTGGCACAAACACTAATTAAAACACAAAACCACATCTAAACAGAAGCTAGATGGATTATTTATTCCTAAACAGAACCCAAAAGCAAGAAACTAAAATAAAATTGGGTTGCCTCCCAACAAGCGCTATCGTTTAACGCCCCTAGCTAGGCATTATGATTTCAATGATGCTCACATAAAAGATAAGAATTGAAACATAAAGAGAGCATGATGAAGAATATGACTAGCACATTTAAGTCTAACCCACTTCCTATGCATAGGGATTTTGTGAGCAAACAACTTATGGGAACAATAATCTACTTGCATAGGAAGGTAAAAGAAGCATAACTTCAAAACTTTAAGCACATAGAGAGGAAACTTGATATTATTGCAATTCCTACAAGCATATATTCCTCCCTCATAATAATTTTCAGTAGCATCATGAATGAATTCAACAATATAACCAGCACCTAAAACATTATTTTCATGATCTACAAGCATACAATTTTTATTACTCTCCACATAAGCAAAAATTTTCTCATGAATAATAGTGGGAGCAAACTCAACAAAATAGCTATCATGTGATTGAAAATTAGGATCAAGATGACAAGTTTCATGGTTATCATTATTCTTTAAAGCATACGTGTCATCACAATAATCATCATAGATAGGAGGCATGCTTTCATCATAGTAAATTTTCTCATCAAAGCTTGGGGGACAAAATATCATCTTCATCAAACATAGCTTCCCCAAGCTTGTGGCTTTGCATATCATTAGCATTATGGATATCCAAGGAATTCATACTAACAACATTGCAATCATGCTCATCATTCACATATCTAGTGCCAAACATTTTAATGCATTCTTCTTCTAACACTTTGGCACAATAAATAGTCAAAAAAAAAACACTTTGGCACAATAAATAGTCAAAAAAAAACACTTTGGCACAATTTTCCTTTCCATCATACTCATGAAAGATATTAAAAAGGTGAAGCATATGAGACAAACTCAATTCCAATTTTTGGTAGTTTTCTTTTTATAAACTAACAGTGCTAAAACAAGAAACAAAAAGATTCGGTTACAAGATCTAAAGATATACCTTCACTTACCTAGCCTCCCCGGCAACGGCGCCAGAAAAGAGCTTGATGTCTAATACACAACCTTCTTCTTGTAGACGTTGTTGGGCCTGCAAGTGCACAGGTTTGTAGGACAGTAGGAAATTTCCCTCAAGTGGATGACCTAAGGTTTATCAATCCGCGGGAGGCGTTGATGAAGATGGTCTCTCTCAAACAACCCTGCAACCAAATAACAAAGAGTCTCTTGTGTCCCCAACACACCCAATACAATGGTAAATTGTATAGGTGCACTAGTTCGGCGAAGAGATGGTGATACAAGTGCAATATGGATGGTAGATATAGGTATTTGTAATCTGAAAATATAAAAACAGCAAGGTAACAAGTGATAAACGTGAGCGTAAACGGTATTGCAATGATAGGAAACAAGGCCTAGGGTTCATACTTTCACTAGTGCAAGTTCTCTCAACAATAATAACATAGATAGATAATATAACAAGCCCTCAACATGCAAAAAAGAGTCACTCCGAAGCCACTAATAGCGCAGAACAAACGTAGAGATTATGGTAGGGTACGAAACCTCCTCAAAGTTATTCTTTCCAATCAATCCGTTGGACTATTCCTATAAGTGTCACAAACAGCCCTAGAGTTCGTACTAGAATAACACCTTAAGATACAAATCAATCAAAACCCTAATGTCACCTAGATACTCCATTGTCACCTCAAGTATCCGTGGGCATGATTATACGATATGCATCACACAATCTCAGATTCATCCAAACCAACACAAAGTACTTCAAAGAGTGCCCCAAAGTTTCTACCGGAGAGTCAAGAACGTGTGCCAACCCCTATGCATAGGTTCCCAATTAATGTCACGAAACCCGCAAGTTGATCACCAAAACATACATCAAGTGGCACATGATATCCCATTGTCACCACAGATAATCACGACAAGACATACATCAAGTGTTCTCATAAAAGACTCAATCCGATAAGATAACTTCAAAAGGGAAACTCAATTCATCACAAGAGAGTAGAGGGGGAGAAACATCATAAGATCCAACTACAATAGCAAAGCTCGGGATACATCAAGATCGTGCCATAGAGGGAACACGAGAGAGAACACGAGAGAGAGAGATCAAACACATAGCTATCGTACATACCCTCAGCCCCGAGGGTGAACTACTCCCTCCTCGTCATGGAGAGCGCCGAGATGATGAAGATGGCCACGGTGATGGGATCCCTCCGGCAGGTGCCGGACGGGCTCCCAAGAGGTTTTTGGTGGCTACAGAGGCTTGCGGCGCGGAACTCCCGATCTATCTTCTGCTCTGGAAGTTTTAGGGCACGAGGTATATATGGGTGAAAGGAGTATGTCGGTGGAGCTACGGGGCCCCACGAGGCGGGGCGCGCCTGGGAGGGGGAGGGTGGGTGGGCGCGCCCCACCCTCGTGAGCACCTCCCGTATGTTCCGACGTGGGGTCCAAGTCCATCAGGTGGGTTTCCTTCCAAAAATAACTTCTCCAGCTTGATTTCGTTCCGTTTTGACTCCGTCTGATATTCCTTTTCCTCGAAACACTGAAATAGGCATAAAATAACAAATCTAGGCTGGCCTCCGGTTAATAGGTTAGTCCCAAAAGTAATATAAAAGTGGAAAATAAAGCCCAATATTGCCCAAAACAGTAAATAATATAGCATGGAGCAATAAAAAATTATAGATACGTTGGAGACGTTGTTGGAGGTGGCGAAGTGGACCTGGAGTGCGTAGCGGAGTCGGTACCCTTCGGGGATGACAGTATGATGCCGACCCCTAAGCCGAGTCGCATCTTGGACCCGTCGAAGTGCATGCGCCAGTGCGTCGAGTCGGGAGGCGGCGGCAGGTACTGGGTCTCGGTCCAGTCGACGAGGAAATCTGCCAGGGCCTGAGACTTGATCGTGGTGCGGGGCTCGTAGAGGATGGTGTGGCCAGCTAGCTGGATTGCCCACTTGGCGACCCGGCCGGAGGCGTCCCGGCACCCGATGATTTCTCTGATAGGCGCCGTGCTGACGACGGTGACAACGTGTTCTTGAAAGTACTGCTTCAGCTTCTTGGCGGTGAGGTACACGCCGTAACACATCTTCTGGTAGTGCGGGTAGTTCTACTTGGAGGTGGAGAGCACTTCGCTCAGGTAGTAGATCGGACGCTGGACAGCCTGGATCTTGCCCTTCTCAGGTCGCTCGACCACCAGCACCGTGCTAACCGCCCGCGAGGTCGCGGCTATGTAGAGCAGCAGCGGCTCCTTGTCGGTTGGCGCGGCCAGGACGGGTGCGGTGGAGAGCATGCGCTTGAGGTCTTGGAAATCTTCGTCCTTGCCATTCCACTCGAACGGGCTTGTTTTCTTCATCAGCTGGTACAGGCGTGCCTTCTCGCCAGCCGGCTTAGAAACCGGGCCGACCGAGGCCAGCAGCTCGTGAACTTTTGGACATCGCAGCCGGGTTGGCTTGCGCATGCGCTCGATGGCCTTGATCTTCTCCAGGTTCGCCTCGATGCCGTGTTCCGAGACGAGGAAACCGAGCAGCTTTCCGGCTGGGACGCCGAAGACGCACTTTTCTGGGTTGAGCTTGACCTTGTATTCACGGAGGTTGGCGAATGTTTCCTTCAGATCGTCGAGGAGCGTGAGGGCTGCTTGGTTTTCACCACGATATCGTCCACATACACGTGGATGTTCTTGCCGAGTTGCGGTAGCAGGCACTTCTACATGCAGCGTTGGAAGGTGGCGCCGGCGTTCTTCAACCCGAACGTCATGGTGATGTAGTAGTACACTCCAAAGGGCGTGATGAAGGACGTCTTCAGGGCATCGGCCGAGTCTAGCTTGATCTGGTGATAGCCGGAGTAGGCGTCCAGGAAGGACAGCAGCTCGCACCCGGCGGTCGAGTCGATGACTTGGTCGATCCGCGGGAGGGCGAACGGATCCTTGGGATAGGCCTTGTTGAGGCTGGTGTAGTCGATACACATGCGCCAGGTCTTGTTCTTCTTCAGGACGAGGACTGGGTTGGCCAGCCACTCGGGGTGAAACACTTCCATTATGAAGCCGGCCGCCAAGAGCTTGGCGACCTCTTCACCAATGGTTCTTCTCTTCTCTTCGGAAAATCGGCGGAGGGGTTGACGGACAGGCTTGGCGTCCTTGCGGACGTGGAGTTTGTGCTCAACGTACTTCCTCGGGATACTCGGCATGTCTTTGGGGGTCCATGCGAAGATATCCCGATTCTCACGGAGGAAGTCGACGAGCTCGCCTTCCTATTTGCTGTCGAGGTGGGCGCCTACGACAACATACTTGCTGCAGCCGGGTCTTCTGTGTTCAGCTTCACTTTCTTGGTTTCCTTGAGGGCTTGAAGGCGGCCTCATCAGCCGGGTCCAGGTCGGGATCGACGATCGGAGGCCTCGCCGGCTAGGGCGACGATCCGGTCGAGCCGGGCGCCGCTCCTCGGCAATGACCAGCGACTCGGCCAGCTTACGCCCGTCTCGGGCGCACTCCAGAGCCTTGCGGTAGTCACCGGTGACAGTAATGAGGCCCTTGGGACCCGGCATCTTCATCTTCAGGTACACATAGTGGGGAACCGCCATGAACTTGGCGAGCGCGGGCCGGCCCAGCAGAGCATGATACGTGCTGGACAGGTCCACCACCTCGAACCAGATTGGTTCGCGCCGGAAGTGGCTGCTGTCGCCAAACAGGACGTCGAGCCGGACCCGGCCAATGGGCAAACATGAGAGGCCGGGTACGATGCCGTGGAAGACGGTCCGGGTTGGCTCCAGGTCTTCGGCCTTGAGTCCGAGCTTGGTCATCGTGTCGCGGTAGAGGATGTTGATGTTGCTGCCGCCGTCGATGAGGACTCGGGAGAACTTGCGGTGTGCGCCATGACGATCGTAGGGTTGAGGACGAGGGCGTACCCACCTGGACTCGGCATGACTGCCGGGTGATCCTCCCGGGTCCAGGTGACCGAGCGCTCCGACCAATGCATGAAATCCGTCTCGGCCGGAATGACGGTGTTCACCTCCTGCCGGAGGAGGCGCTCGCTGCGCTTGTCGTCGCCGAGGCTGGTGAAGACGACGTAGGCCGCGTTCTGGTCCGGGTAGGCGGTGGGCGGCGGTGGAGGCGGAGGCGGTTTTCCCGCGCCCGGAGCCGGAGCCGGAGCCGGAGGAGGCGGGACATCGCCCCTCATGATGCGCTTGGTGATGGCGCACTTTCGTGCGTGGAGGGTCTTGCGCCGCTGTGGTGCTTGCATGAAGCGTCGAGCATCTCTTCAAAGCTCATGGTGGGTTGCCACGCCATCTTGCATGGAGGAGCCGGTTGTCGTGACGTTGTGCCGGTTGCTCGGCCTTGCGCTTGTTGTTCTGGTGGTGCTGCTGCCGGCTGCCTTCACCGGCCGGCTTCTCTGGAGGGACCGGCTTCGCCTTGCCGGCCTCGTCCAGCGCCACTTGGAACTTCATGGCGGAGTCGGCGTTGGCGTACTTTTCCGCCATCACCATGAGCGCAGCCATGGTGGCCGGCTCGGAGCGTAGAAGCTTGTGCTTAAGGAGGGTGCCGTCTCGGCACCCGCTGCCGAAGTATTGGATCGCCTGGACTTCATGGACGCCCTCACAGCTGTTTCGGAGCTCGGTCTAGCGTGCGAGGTACTCGCGGCCGGTCTTCGTCGGCCCCTGCACGCTCATGGCGAGCTGACTAGGGCGATCGGGTCGCTTGTACGTCCCCGTGAAGTTGCGGACAAACACTTCCTCAAAGTCGACCCATGCATTGATGCTGCCCTTCGGCAGGCTGTTCAACCATGTGCGAGCTGATCCTTGGAGCATGAGCGGTGCGTAGCGCACGGCGAGACGATGATTGGCACCGGTGATGCCAATGGCCGTGGTGTAGTCGGTGAGCCAGTCTTCTGGCTTCACGGTCCCATTGTACTTGGGGGTGTCGCGGGGGAGCGCGAATCCCTTGGGGAAGGGCTCCTCCCAGATGCGTGGGCCAAAACACGCCAGCCCGATAGCGCCGCTCTCCTCCACCTCCATGGAGCGAGCGAGCTGATCGAGGTGGTGGCGCGCGTCGGCGTCGTCGATGGCGCGCGGGCAGAGTCGACTGGCGGCCAGGCCCCGAGGGGCCGGGTCGGCTGGAGCCGGACACCAGCCAGGCTGGCCGGGTTCGCGCTGGGTCTCTGGGGCGGGCTCGTTGCCTAGAGCGTTGGCGGCGGTGCCGGCCGGGTTGCGTCGGGTTTGGCCCTGGCCGGAGTGCGCCTCGCCGGGCAGCGAAGAGGCCGTGTGCAGGAGTTTGCCGGGTCCGCCAAGGCGGGCAGAGCCGGACCCCGCCGGCTTGGCGAGCTGGTTGAGGCGATCCTGCTGGGTGTTGGCGGCGTGGAGGAGCTCGCGCATCCGCCCAATGCGCTCCCTGAGCTCCTCGCCCACGAGTTGGTCGAGGCCGAGCGCGGCTGCCTCCGCAGCGCGCATGTTCTTGATCGGGGTCTCAGACGGTCCGGCCCGGGCGCCAAGGCCCTGCCGACGCTTCCTCCCGCACGGTATCAGCGGCCCGGCTTGGCTCGGCCGCGGCGGGCGTGAATCCGTGGGCGGCGTCGTGCTCCATCTGAGCAGCTTCCAGGCGGCGTCTGGTGGCGGCCAGCGTCTCGGAGAGGTCCAGCATTTGCTGGCACCTATCCTCGAGCTGGGTTCGGGCTTCAGCAACGTTGGTGGCGTCGACGTCGGTGCCTATGGGAATGCAGAGGCTCTGCATCGCGGCGCGCAGCGGGTCGGTCGTCTCCGTCCGAGCCGCAGCGGCCGCGGCTTCGGCGGCTCTTCTCGTCTTGCTCGACGAGGAAGAGGCGCCATCGCCGGTGACGAAGACCTCTACGTGGGCGTCCATCGCCCCGGCAGTGAACCCGCCGCTGAGAGAAAGCGGGGAGTCGGAGTAGCTGAGCACCCCGCTGGGGTACTCGTCGGCCGCAGGCGCGTCGGAGATGCGCAGCGCGGTGAAAGAAGCGGCAAGCGCGCCGATGATGTCGTCCGCCAGAGCGACGGACTCGTCGGAGTAAGAAAGGGGCCCCGTCCGAAGCATGCGTCCGGCCACTTCCTCGAAGTGCCCCACGGTGGGAGCCAACTGTCGTGGTGGGCGCACAACAGATGCCAAGGGATGGCTAAAGAGAGGAGGAGGCTCGAGGGCACTAGTGGGCTTCGGAGGCGAGGTTGATATGCGCGGGCGCGGGACGCCGGACATACCCAGGTTCGGGGTTCTCCGGAGAGATAACACCCCTAGTCCTGCCGAGTTTAGTTGGATGGTTGATAGTACAATGTTGCTCCTGGAGCTGTTTGAGGAGGAAGGAGGCTGGCCAAGGCCCCGGCTGCTCCTTCTCCTTGGTGTCGCTATGTCTCTGTTGAATATCTTGTGTTCTCTCCCTTTTGGCATGGGCTCCCTGGGGGGTTTTATAGACCAACCTACCCAGGGTTACAATGGTAATATGCCGAGTCGGTGGGTCCGTATAGTCGGTGTCTGTGGTGCCGGGCTGGGTCCCGCTGGGGCTTGTGGTTCGCTGGTTCCCTAGGTGCGGGCCCCGCATGCCTAGGGGGACTGTGGCGCTGTCTTGTCGATCGTCGTATGCGTGGCTGGTCAAGTCACGCATGCTGTTCTCCGTCGAGCCTCCGCTTCTTTGTCGCCGTGATAGGCGGGAACACGTTGCCATGCCCGCCACAGTCGTGGTAGGTAAGCACCTGCCACGCCCGGCTGACCACGGGCATGGGTGGGGCACCGTAGTCTTGGTCATCGCGATCGAGGTCTCGTCCCATCGTACGGCCTGGACGGGACGGGAGCTGACCTGTGGCCGGGTTGCCGTGGACGCCACTGGTGGGTTGGCTTACTGGGGAAGGGAAGGCTGCGCCGGGTCGAGTTGCCTTGCGTCAGCTGCTACGGCCGGGTTGACGTACCTTGCCGAGTCAAGGGTCTTGGCCCGGTTTGCGCGCCTTGCCGGGTCGAGCGACCCGGCTTGGCGCACGCCGGATTGCAAGGCGATGCGGGCCCCGCTGTTTGTGAAATAGATCTGGTTCCGCTGTTCGCCTGGGTTCATCCTCCGGCTGTGTGTGTATCTCATAGGTGCCCATGGTGGGCCGCCCACCTCGGGATTTTGGGTCGCTCCACGCCCGATTCCTCTCGCTCGCTGCACGCCCATCTCTACTGCTTCACCGCCACTCGCCGGGCGACTTGCCATCCCCGAACGGCATGACTCTAGGAGGAGACGCCAGACTAACAGGAGGTTAGGAGCCGCTTGCCCAACAGCGTCACTGCTGCCAGGGCGCGCCCCCGTGCCTACCTTCCCAGTCCGTTCAGGGCTCAGGCATGCAACACCCACTAAGGCAACCCGATTTATCTTGAGTTATGTCCTCAACACTCAGCAGCCACTCCTCATCACCCATTTTCTAATTGGTTCATTACTCATTAGACATGACTGTCATTAGGGTTTGTTGTGTGCTCACTGCTACCTACACTTAATGGTTCAGATGTATTTTGGAAATCTTTAGTACCTGTAAAGTTCACAGGCTTTTCAGAATTCCGGCCCTAGGAATAGACACTAGTCATTTTTGGATTGTTGGTCGTAGTGACATTGACCCAGATTACTACTGCAAGCCAGGTTTGTTGACAATTTTACTTGTCTTTCTTACTCATTCGATATAATATCCAATTATTCAGGGCCCAATGCATGGTAGTAGCTGTTTCATGGATCACAAACACAGAACTCAGTTCCTGAGGACGGCTTCAATGAGACAACCCACCATGTACTCCTACATGGCCTCTCACCGCTACCTTTACCAAATCGTGTTCACACACTTAGCTCACACACAAGAGGACATGTTCACACACCTCCGATTCACCCTCGATGAATCAGACCTGACTCAACTCTAAGCAAGAGCAGGCATGACAAACAAGCATGAATGAGTACGCACAACAGGCTCAAACAACTCCTACTCATGCTAGTGGGTTTCATCTATTTATCGTGGCAATGACATGTCATGCAGAGGATAAAGGGGTTCAGCTACCGCAGCAAGTAACAGATGAATCGTTGTTGTCCTAATGCAGTAAAAGAGAGTAGGAGCGAGAGAGTAGGATTGTATCGGAATGAACAAGGGGGTTTTGCTTGCCTGGCATTTCTGAAGATAGTATAGTTCTTCATCGGTGTCATCGATCTCATCGCCGGAACCATGCTATCAAGAGGGGACAAACACCGACAAACAGAGAAGAAGCACAATCAATGCAATGCAACAATATGATGCATGATGATGACATGGAAATATGCTGTTGGTTGAGCTAATGCAACTAGTAATAATTTGAGTGAAGCTGATTTGAACACAAGATTCAAATTCAACTCCATGTAAGGCATTTCAAATGCCATTTATTCGGGGTCAACATGGACGCGTGGGGCCACTATGATTAATCTAAATTAAACAGAAAATAAAACTCGGGGTTAATTAGGGCGTGGGGCCCATGTGTCATCGACAAAGAACACTAACTAAACGTGATTAGTACCTAAACTAATCGTGCCACGTCAGCCACCGGAGTTTCGCCAACGACGACCACGGCCGACGGCGGAGCTGCACCGTGCGCTCGCTATGGAGCATCATTTGACGCATGGTTTGCGGCTACGGAGAGCTGGCGGTGCGGCGCTTCTTCTGGAGCAAGCGCCAGGAGCTGGGGTCACCCGAGCTCTCTGGAGGCAGGCTCGCGGCGGTGGCCGGAGCCACGGCTTCGAGCGTGGCGAGGCCACAGAGGTCGGGAGGGCTGGCTAAGAGGCTCACCGATCTCCTGAAGATGCTAGGAGCACGGTGCCGCGCTTGGTTTTGAGCCTCAGTGGCTGCCGTGACGGCGGCGACATCGCCAGCCGACCATAGCTTCGGCCGGAGGTGGAGCCGCGGCTAGAGTACGAGAAGAGGTCGGGGAAGAGGGTAGGTCGAAGCGGGCGCTCACAGGGAGGCAGCAGGGTAGCTCAATGGGCTTGGCGATGACCTCCAGCGCGCGAACGACAGCGACGGCCGGCAAGCAGATGCGGCAGTGGCAAGCTCGAAGGCGACGGAGAAGGCCTTCCGGCGTCGTTTGTCTCTGCGGATACGAAAGGCAGGTCATGGCAGAGCTCCTTGGTGCGTTGGAGAGGCGTGGCGGTGGCCCTGGCCGCGGCAAACGGCGTCGGCGGCGTCGGCTACGCTCGGTGGTGCTGCGGGGAGGGACTAGAGAGGAGGAGAGAGGCCAGGGAGTGAGGGAGAGGAGAGAGGGGTCACGGGACGTCTCCGTGGCATCGCTAGAAGGGTCGGGGAGGGGGGAAGCAGGCAGGGAGGAGGCCACGACGACGACAACGCTCGCCGCGAGGGGGAGGAAGACGAGAGGAGGGGGTGGCTTGGTGGGCTGGGCCGCCCGGTGGGCCACCAGTGCGATCTTTGGAGCCAAAGCAGGTAAGTTAGCAGTAATTCTCTCTCTCTCTCTCTCTCTCTCTCTCTCTCTCTCTCTCTTTTATTTCCTGTTTTCTATTTTTCTGCAACTTTGTGGCTTTACTAAAAATACTAGATCAATCCCAAAAATCATGAAACTGTTCATGACCACTGTTGGGAATATATCCTACAGTAAACATTTCAGTTTATGATTATTTGGGCACTTAAAATATTTACTAGCATTTAAATTCCCAAATTCAAATAACATATGATTTAATCTAGTGACCTTAGGATGTCCTAGAAATTTGTGCACCATTTTTGTCAGAGGTTTAAGACCAAAGCAAAGATGATGAACATTTTAGAAGGGCATTTCAGGTTCATTGAAAATGATTTTATGTTGAACCTATTTAATTTGATCTGGTGCTATGGTTTGATCAGTCCCCATTTCAATTTCAAAAGAATTTAAACATGATGCAACACATGACTAGCTAACTCAGAGCATACCAGAACTAGGGATGTGACAACTCACCCCCACTAAACAAGAATCTCGTCCCGAGATTCAAGCGTAGGGTAAGATGAAGGGGAACGCAACTAACACAATTTTCACGATCCAGGTTGCACTTCAAATGAACGTTGATTCAATCACCATCTTTGTCCCGTTGTCTTGCTCTGAGAACTCCAGCCAACATGACAATGAGAGGAGAAGGAGACTCTAGAAGGATCGATCTTCTCGAAGATCGAACAACTCAGGATTATCTCACGGAATGAGACATAGCAACATCTCTCGAGCAGAGACACGAAGCACACATCTAGAGGGATGGAGTAGAACAGATGACGAGGGTTCACTAGGTAGACAACAATTCCACACTTAAGAAGGTGGTGAACGGTTGTCAACGTAGCGAGGAGTTGAGTTGCCATGATACCATAATGGGGCACCTTAGGGAAGGCGACTCGTAGGAATATCCCTTAAGTGGCAAAAAGAATTACCTTTGATATAGAGATCATTGAGACTCTCTATACCAGCCTAGGGAAATCTCGAGCGGTCGTTTGGAGGGGGGTTCGGTAGAATGACATACTCGGACTAGAATAGACAATGTTGATTACCTTGTTGAAAACAACACAAGGGATGATTTTAGTAACTGGGGAGAAGCTCAATAGTAGAGAGTGAGTCCACTGTTGAAAATTTATAACATAACCGAGGAAACTGACAGCAATCCCAGTTAGTGCCAATGATAACACCTAGCGCTTGCGCGTGCTCTCAAGAACTTGAGCATTTCCATATTCATCAAGGTTTTACCAATATCCATGACATGGATCCTGGCAACACAACATACTACCATGATGATTAATGATGAACGATGCAGATGCAAAGGAAGATAACATCTTCTCAGATTTCACCTTAGCGAGGCCAAGGGATCAAAGTCTGGATGATTGACCGAGAAGCATTTAGCACTCCGCTACTAATGTTCTCCTTGATGTGCTAGCATAACCCATTCATTGAAATGGTTTAGTATCTAGAATCATCAAGTAAAAGGTCGGACTTCGGGAGCTCAAGAGTCCATAAGGAACAACTACTAGAATAAATTCTACGAGACCCTTATGGGGGGGGGGTGGCCAACTTTCTTCAATCGAGATACTACAATGATAGGTCTTCCGGCTGGGTGTGTTGGCCACGACATCCACTTTACCGGTTATCGAAAGAACAATATTATAGTTCTTGGAAGATGCTCCAACCATCATATCTGCCTAAGATTCAGATCTGGTTGGTGTCAGGATATTCTAGACTCATCGAGTCTAGAAAGAAAAATGAAAGTTTGCAACACAAATCGATGAGACGACGTTGCGAGATTCTCGGGAAATGGATTGCGGTAGTAAGCTCCAAAACATGAGCTAGTTCTACTACAAACGTGTGAACACGTTTTCCCAGACAAGCATGGACACGTAGTAGTCTTATAATTAAACACTACCGAGTTCAGGTGGGGAACCATCATCGAGGATATCAAAGTGCTTGCATAAGGTATACTCTTAAGAAGGAACTTCTTCTCCTTGAACAAATCAATCAGTGGCTTGGTGTGCTAGGGATACATATAGAATGAAGGTTGCAAGTCTCCGAACCACAGAATACTTCGCACGTGTGCATGACCGATTTGGGATGATTCCAAGGAAGCAACATTGACTTTCCCGAATCCACGGCAGCAACTTGCATCAAATGCACATGAACTGGAGAAAGTCACTTCTTACATCCGAACATATGCTTCATGAGCTAGCATGAAGAAATGCTTTCAAAAGTTTCCAACACTAGCTTAATGTTTAACAAAATCATGGAGAAGGTAGTAGTGTTGCTGATGGGCTCAACAACAATTCATCCAGGTTTCCATGAAAATGGAATTCCATAATTATGTGAATAAGTGATAGCATTGGTCAGACCAAAGGATATAATGGTGTATGCCCGAGGAGTCAACCAAGAGTAAGACAACATTACGAATATCGTTGGTTCTGATTTGAGCTGAGGATAACCCATGCTCAAATCAAAGTTTCGGCAAGACAATAGATCCAATAATTGACCACGAGGTTCAATCAAGGAAGATATCATCTATTTTCAACACACACACACACAAGATATCCCTTAAAATGAACTAAGTCGGACAAGCTTTTATCTTCCAGCTCTCCAAGTTGATGTATAGCTTAACCAACTAGCTCAGGGGTATCCAACACGGATTCTTGGAGAAAGGGTGGTTCACAGGAATAAACCAACTTGATCACGAACTCAACATAAGGGCCAGGTGACAACCTGGTAATACTTCTGAGAAGATATTCGGAAAATCATGAACCACCAATATGCTACTAAGCTCGAGAACAATCTTGCCTTTCTGGGCAAGACGATGTGATCAAATAAGCAAGTATTGGCACTATCCTAACTCATTGATCAGAGAGTGCACCGGAAAGTGGACTAGGTAGCATGATCGACCTTAGGGTGATGATTTAATAATCAACACGCCAAGCATAAGGTTGTTGTCCATTTAACTACCAAGCAACAGAGTTGCTAGGAGTATAGATTTCACACATCATGATTCACTTGTCGGCATTCCGGTTGCGGCAACACGGAAACCAATAAATGAATAATGATGGCGAGAAGTATCACTGCGTCAGGAATTCACAAGAGCTGATGCAATTCTCATGAAAATCCTGACATAAAGGGGGTAATACTCCAGGGTAGAACAGAATCAAAAACTGGATTGCATTTGATCTGCGAGATACAACTACTTTGTCCCAATCCTAGATATGGATGAGGTACTGGAGTTTGTTTCCCCTGGTCATTCCGGAATAGAATGGCTTGACGGACCACAAGAGTAATAGGTATCGATGAATGAATGCATGCATACTCTTGACTATCAATTGACAGACGAGGTCAGAATACAGCTAAAGAGGAACAACCCAAAAGAACATATGATTTTCTGAGTTGTGGATGCATGGACTAGCATGTCGAACAAGTTCAACACATTTCTTCCGGATAACCCATGCAGAAAGGTAGATCTGGAAGAATAATAGCTTAGAATCGAGGACTCGTCAAGAGCACTCTGGTTGTGAACTTTCAGTTCAGCGAGGAACTTCTGCCATAAGCAGTTCATGGTATTGGAAGAAGGAAATACCACGGACCTCGAGGACTATCGCAAAGGTTACTAATATCCTAAAGGTACGAGCAACACTATCAACATGAGGTAAGTAGAGTGAATCATGGGTCAAGAACCCAAGAGTAGAATACCTACTATTAAATGGCATCACGGGATGCTTTCGAGAATGGTGGCTAGAATCATCACACTGGGACACAAAACATGGCTAGGTTACTAGGTGATACTCTAGACATCTAGGGTCATAATAATAGCTCCAACATAAATGCCGAGGCAATAAAGTACCTCAACACACTAGTTAGTGTGGTTGATCTGGCCCAAAGGAACATCGGGAACAGGAGGAAGGGATTTGCAAATGCATCAGACTGTAGAAACCTGGGACGACTCGGACAGCATAACGGCTGTAATATGCTCAAAAAGATTTGAAACATCCTGCAAAATGGTGGCATAACCACTCGATCACCATAATATCAAGGTTCTGAGATCAACTATGAGCACACGGAGATAGTAGAAACTGAACTGAGGCATTAAATCCAACAATCTTATAAGTTTATAGATTAGTAACACGTGATCCTGATAGAAAGAAGAGAAGCCTAGTTTCTTAACCCCGTAGGAAATATAAGATGATTCGGACCAGAAGGGCATGAGATAAAGGAGTAAAAAGAGCCTTACATTCCATCCCACAATCAATTCCCTTATATAACTAAAGAATTTCTGGACTCAACTTCGACCAGTTTGGCTTGGTAATCCTACAGCAACAGCTCGATACCAAAGCTGTCAGGACCCCGACTCAAAGCCACACCGATCTAGCATGTAACACCTCATATCACTTCGTGGCCTCATGCACTGTATTCCCACGGGTGTCGCCTTACCTTGCCCGGGATCGTTTGCGCCTTTTAGCACACGTATATGATAGTGTCGCTAGCATCCATATGACAAGGAGCCCGGGCTGACATGGCTAGTCAACCCAAAGTGGCACTAACTTACAGGGATAGGCATACATGACCCAACAACGAACGTGTCGGTCATCACCGGGTGAATCCGGGAATTAGAAACTGGGCTAGCAGGACTCCGGTAAACCGGGCTGTAGCAGGCTAACAGGACTTTGGTAGACACCGCGTGACATTTCCGCGAAGGGACAGACACAGGAACGAAGAAGGACACATGCCGGCCAGCCTAAGTGTTCGGAGCAAGAGTAAGCTACCAAGGCTCGATTGGAAGCACTAGGAGACATTTCCCGGTAAGAGAGACTACCAAGGATAAACAACTAGATAGTCAGATCCCACACATACCAAGCATTTCAATAACATACACACAATATGCTCGATATGTGCAAATACAACATGGCATCATAACATGACTCTACAACTCGAGTATTTATTCATTAGGCTCCGAGGAGCGAGATATTACAAACATGGGTCTCATGACCCAACATTCAGAGCATACAAGTCGAAGCACAAGCGGAAGCTTAACATGTCTGAGTACAGACATCTACAAATGAAAAAGGCTAAGAAGCCTGACTATCTACTAGATCCTGCCGAGGGCACAAGAATGTAGCTGAGGTAACAAGCTAAACGTCGGAGTCCACAGGGAACTACTAGTGAGACCGAAGTCTCTCTGCAAAAACATAAAATAGGCAAATGTGAGTACAAATGTACCCAGCAAGACTTACATAAGAACTATCTACATATGCATCATTATCAACAAAGGGGGTGGTGGAGTTTAACTGCAGCAAGCCAGCTTTGACTCGGTGGCTATCCTGAACTACGACTGCAAGTAACTCTTTTGAGGTGGCGCACACGAGTCCACATATTCACCATATCAATACACCACTATGGATCGGCTCCCGTCTCCCTACGAGAACGCCATCCATAACACTCACGCTTATCTTGCGCATTTTAAAGTATCCACTTTCACTTGTCTATGAACTGTTATAGGCAACCCAGAAGTCCTTTACCGTGGACGCCGCTATTCGAATAGATGATGTTAACCCTGCAGGGGTGTACTTCTTCATACATGTTTCCACCACTTAGTGTCTGCACACGACATGTGCTCGGCAGACTTCAAGCGAAAGCCGACGTGGGTGTAGACCACGACCTACGTAAACACTCAAGTCTCTAGTCCAGGTTTATCGCCTATTCAGGTTCCATCCGCAGGGAGTCCGGCCGAGGTTTCCACGTACGGCCCCGAACGATGTGTACAGGGTTCCGCGACACCAAACGGGCACCCGGCATACCCGGCCACGTGCCTACCGCATCACAGCCCACCCCTCCGGTCAGTGCTACACACGGCCTCCAGCATACTACAAACACCAGAAACTACTTGCAACTCCTGGACAGAGGACAAGGGTGATTAAGAAGTCGAGCGGGGTCATATTTCAAGGCCCAATGCATGGTAGTAGCTGTTTCATCGATCACAAACACATAACTCAGTTCCTAAGGACGGCTTCAATGAGACAACCCACCATGTACTCCTACATGGCCTCTCACCGCTACCTTTACCAAATCGTGTTCACACACTTAGCTCACACACAGTAGGACATGTTCACACACCACTCAACTCTAAGCAGTAGCAGGCATGACAAACAAGCATGAATGAGTAGGCACAACAGGGCTCAAACAACTCCTACTCATGCTAGTGGGTTTCATCTATTTACTATGGCAATGACAGGTCATGCAGAGGATAAAGGGGTTCAGCTACCGCAACAAGTAACAGATGAATCGTTGTTGTCCTAATGCAGTAAAAGAGAGCAGGAGCAAGAGAGTAGGATTGTATCGGAATGAACAAGGGGGTTTTGCTTGCCTGGCACTTCTAAAGATAGTGTAGTTCTTCATCAGTGTCATCGATCTCATCGTCGGAACCATGCTATCAAGAGGGGACAAACACCGACAAACAGAGAAGAAGCACAATCAATGCAATGCAACAATATGATGCATGACGATGACATGGAAATATGCTGTTAGTTGAGATAATGCAAATAGTAACAATTTGAGTGAAGCTGATTTGAACACAAGATTCAAATTCAACTCCATGTAAGGCATTTCAAATGCCATTTATTCAAATTGTCATATACAGTGGCTATAAGTTGTTCAAACATGCATGAGAATGCCATAAACAGATTCTTCATATTTTTCTGATATTTTTTCATATATAATTTATTTCATTATGAGCTGCGGTTGAATTTATATGATTTTTAGAAGTTTAGGGTATTTTCTAAAATTTATATATCATTTCTGATTTATTTAAATTCCAGAAAGTATTACTGTGTCAGCATGACAACAGCATTACGTCAGCAAGTCGGCTGTGGCTGACCAGGTCAAACTTGACCAGTGGGACCCACTGGTCAGTGATCCAGTGTCGGTAAGTGACACAGACAGGTGGGCCCGGTCAACGGCCACATAAGCGAGGTCAACGCGGACGCGTGGGGCCACTGTGATTAATTTAAACTAAGCAGAAAATAAAACTCGGGGTTAACTAGGGCGTGGGGCCCATGTGTCATCGACAAAGAACACTAACTAAACGCGATTAGTACTTAAACTAATCGTGCCACGTCAGCCACCGGAGTTTCGCCGACGACGACCACGGCCGACGGCGGAGCTGCACCGTGCGCTCGCTACGGAGCACCGTTTGACGCGTGGTTTGCGGCTACGGAAAGCTGGCGGTGCGGCGCTTCTTCTGGAGCAAGCGCCAAGAGCTGGGGTCACCCGAGCTCGCCGGAGGCAGGCTCGCGGCGGTGTCCGGAGCCACGGCTTCGAGTGGGGCGAGGCCACAGAGGTCGGGAGGGCTGGCTAAGAGGCTCACCGATCTCCTGAAGATGCTAGGAGCACGGTGCCGCGCTCGGTTTTGAGCCTCAGTGGCTACAGTGACGGCGGCGACATCGCCGGCGGACCACAGCTTCGGCCAGAGGTGGAGCCGCGGCTAGAGTACGAGAAGAGGTCGGGGAAGAGGGGTGGTCGAAGCGGGCGCTCACAGGAAGGCAGTAGGGTAGCTCAATGGGCTTGGGGACGACCTCCAATGTGCGAACGACAGCGACGGCCGGCGAGCAGATGCGGCAGTGGCAAGTTCGAAGGCGACGAAGAAGGCCTTCCGGCATCGTTTGGCTTGGCGGAGACGAAAGGCAGGTCATGGCGGAGCTCCTTGGTGCGTTGGAGAGGCGTGGCGGTGGCCCTGGCCGTAGCAAACGGCGTCGGCTTTGGCTGAGCTCGGTGGTGCTGCAGGGAGGGACTAGAGAGGAGGAGAGACACCAGGGAGCGAGGGAGAGGAGAGAGGGGTCACGGGGCGTCCTCGTGGCATCGCTAGAAGGGTCGGGGAGGGGGGAAGCAGGCAGGGAGGAGGCCACGACGATGACAACGCTCGCCACCGAGCTGCTGTGGGGCGAGGGGGAGGAAGACGACAGGAGGGGGTGGCTTGGTGGGCTGGGCCATCAGCTGGGCCAGCCAGCTGCAGTGCTGAGCCGAACAGGTAAGTTAGCCAGGTAATTCTCTCTCTCTCTCTTTTATTTCCTGTTTGCTATTTTTCTGCAACTTTGTGGCTTTACTAAAAATACTAGATCAATCCCAAAAATCATGAAACTGTTCATGACCACTGTTGGGAATATATCATACAGTAAACATTTCAGTTTATGATTATTTGGGCACTTAAAATATTTACTAGCATTTAAATGCCCAAATTCAAATAACATATGATTTAATCCAGTGACCTTAGGATGTCCTAGAAATTTGTGCACCATTTTTGTCAGAGGTTTAAGACCAAAGCAAAGATGATGAACATTTTAGAAGGGCATTTCAGGTTCATTGAAAATGATGTTATGTTGAACCTATTTAGTTTGATCTGGTGCTAGAGTTTGATCAGTCCCCATTTCAATTTCAAAAGAATTTAAACATGATGCAACACATGACTAGCTAGCTCAGAGCATACCAGAACTAGGGATGTGACAGTGGGTTAGACTTAAATGTGCTAGGCATATTCTTCATGATGCTCTCTTTATGTTTCAATTCTTATCTTTTATGTGAGCATCATTGAAATCATTATGCCTAGCTAGGGGCGTTAAACGTTAGCTCTTGTTGGGAGGCAACCCAATTTTACTTTTGTTCTTTAGTTTTTGCTCATGTTTAGTAATAAATAATTCATCTAGCCTCTGGTTGGATGTGGTTTTATGTTTTAATTAGTGTTTGTGCCAAGTAGAACCTTTGGGAAGACTTGGGTGAAGTCTTTATGATCTCGCTATAAAAAACAGAAACCTTAGCGCTCACGAGATTAGCTTTCATATTTTACTGGAGAGCTCTTTTAGGTTGATTCTTTTTGAAGATGATTAATAGACAAATTCCTCAGGTCCAATAATTTATTTCAGAATTTTTGGAGTTCCATAAGTATACGTTTGATGCAGATTACTACAGACTGTTCTCTTTTTGATAGATTCTGTTTTCTATGTGTTGTTTGCTTATTTTGATGAATCTATGAGTAGTATTGGAGGGTATGAACCATAGAAAAGTTGGTATACAGTAGATGTTACACCATTATGAATTTAGAATGAGTTCACAATAGTACCTAGGTGCTGATTTATTTTCTTATACTAACGGAGCTTACGAGTTCTCTGTTGAGTTTTGTGTTGTGAAGTTTTCAAGTTTTGGGTAAAGATTCGATGGACTATGGAATAAGGAGTGGAAAGAGCCTAAGATTGGGGATGCCCAACGCACCCCAAGGTAATATTCAAGGACAACCAAGAGCCTAAGCTTGGGGATGCCCCGGATGGCATCCCCTCTTTCGTCTTCGTTCATCGGTAACTTTACTTGGAGCTATATTTTTATTCACCACATGATATGTGTTTTGCTTGGAGCGTCATTTTATTTTATTTTGTTTTGCTTGCTGTTTGAATAAAATACCAAGATCTGAAATTCTTTAATGTTAGAGAGTCTTCACATAGTTACATAATTATTCAACTACTCATTGATCTTCACTTATATCTTTCGGAGTAGTTTGTCCTTTAGTCTAGTGCTTCACTTATATCCTTTTAGAGCACGGCGGTGGTTTTATTTTGAAGAAATTGTCGGCGTTCTGGGAACGGGGGTCCCCGGACTTGCCTGCCTGCGGCCTGCCACGTGGCTCAAGTGGAGGCCCAGTACGGCCCATCTTCATCAGCACAAGACTCAAGACCCTCGCAAGGGGCCAAGCCTCGCGGGGCGAGCGGCACAAGGCTTCCTCAGGAATGGCCTCGCCAAGCAGGCTCGCGAGGAGGCGGAGAGATCAAGGCAGGGTACTTCGTGAGGTGCTCGTGACGCAAGCCATGACGATCAAGACCAGGCGGGCGCCGGCCCGCGTAGTGTCCTTGTTTCCTCTTTGGTGCAAAGGGGGCAAGCACAGACGTGGAGTATCGAGGCATCAGGCAAAGGTTGCCATTTAAGTGCAACGAGACCAAGACCAGCAGAGCGGCAGGATGGAGGTCACCATGGAGCCCAAGACGGCGTCATCACCAGTGCTTTTGGCAGCCGAAGACCAACTTTAGTCAGGGTAACTTGTACTGGATGTTCCCCTTCGAAATGGCCGTTGTTGGCGCCCTTCCCGCTCAATATTTGGGAAGAGGCCCAGGGCCTCTATAAATAGGACTAGCCACCACAATAGAAAAAAAAGGTTTTGAGAGGACAAAGAGAGAGAGGCGATCAAACTCACACAAGCAGTTCATCGCACCAGCTCAAGAACACCTCTCGTGAGGTTGTTCTTCCCTTGTACTGTTCATCATCAGCCCCTGAGGCAATCCACCACACCACACACTAGAGTAGGGTATTACACCACAACGGTGGCTCGAACCAGTATAAATCTCATGTCCTTTGTGTTGTTCATCGATTTTAGCTGAGATCTCATGAGACGATCGGACGTAGGTCGGTAGGGGAGAGATCTTCGTGCGCACCCCAGAGTTCGAACCCAAAGGGTCTGCCGGAACCCAAATCAGCCCCTTACGAAGCAACGCATAAACTAGGGTTTAAGCTTCTGTCACTCTAGCAACCCATCATCTACTTATTACTTCGCAATGCCTTCCTCTAGGCCCAAATAATGGTGAAGTGTTATGTAGTCGACGTTCACATAACACCACTAGAGGTTAGACAACATACATCTCATCAAAATATCGAATCTAATACCAAATTCACATGACTACTAATAGCAAGACTTCTCCCGTGTCCTCGAACAAAAGTAACTACTCACAAAGCATATTCATGTTCATAATCAGAGGGGTAATAATATGCATAAAGGATCTGAACATATGATCTTCACCAAGTAAACCAACTAGCATCAACTACAAGGAGTAATCAACACTACTAGCAACCTACTAGCACCAATCCCGGACTTGGAGACAAGAATTGGATACAAGAGATGAACTAGGGTTTGGAGTTGAGATGGTGCTGGTGAAGATGTTGATGGAGATTGCCCCCTCCCGATGAGAGGAGCATTGGTGATGATGATGACGATGATTTCCCCCTCCCGAAGGGAAGTGTTCCCGGTAGAATAGCTCTGCCGGAGCCCTAGATTGGTTCCGCCAAGGTTCCGCCTCGTGGCGGCGGAGTCTCGTCCCGAAAGGTTGCTTATGATTTTTTTCTCATCGAAAGACTTCATATAGGAGAAGATGGGCGTCGGAGAGCCACCAGGGGGCCCACGTGGTAGGGGCGCGCGCCCAGGGGGGAGGGCGTGCCCCCCACCCTCGTGAGCAGGGTGTGGGCCTCCTGGCCTTCATCTGTGGCGACGATTTTTCTTTATTTATTTTAAGGTATTCCGTGGAGTTTCAAGTCTTTTGGAGTTGTGCAGAATAGGCCTTCAATATTTGCTCCTTTTCCAAATTTCAATTCCAGTACCGCATTCTCCCTCTTCATGTAAAATTGGTAAAATAGGAGAGAATAGCCATAAGTAGTGTGACATAACGTGAAATAACAGCCCATAATGCGATAAATATCGATGTAAGAGCATGATGCAAAATGGACGTATCACTAACTTTTGTGAACACTATTCATTCATCTCTAGCATTGAACCTATGAAGGTTGAAGAAGCATTGGAAGATCCGGATTGGATAAACGCTATGCGTGAAGAGCTACACAACTTTGAGAGAAATCAAGTTTGGACATTGGTTGAGAAGCCCGACAACAACCACAACATCATCGGTACCAAATGGGTGTTTTGCCACAAGCAAGATGAAGATGGACAAGTAGTTCGCAACAAAGCACGTCTCGTCGCCCAAGGCTACACACAAGTCGAAGGTATGGACTATGGTGAGTGCGGGAGTCCCGGACTAGGGGGTGTCCGGATAGCCGGACTATCATCACTGCCGGACTCCAAGACTATGAAGATACAAAATTGAAGACTTCGTCCCATGTCCGGATGGGACTTTCCTTGGCGTGGAAGACAAGCTTGGCGATACAGATATGTAGATCTCCTACCATTGTAATCGACTCATGTAACCCTAACCTATCCGGTGTCTATATAAACCGGAGGGTTTTAGTCCGTAGGACGAACAACAATCATACCATAGGCTAGCTTCTAGGGTTTAGCCGCCTTGATCTCGTGGTAGATCTACTCTTGTACTACCCATATCATCAATATTAATCAAGCAGGAGTAGGGTATTACCTACATCGAGAGGGCCCGAACCTGGGTAAAAACATTGTGTCCCTTGTCTCCTGTTACCATCCGCCTAGACACACAGTTCGGGACCCCCTACCCGAGATCCGCCGGTTTTGACACCGACATTGGTGCTTTCATTGAGAGTTCCTCAGTGTCGTCACCGATAGGCCCGATGGCTCCTTCGATCATCAACAACGACGCGGTCCAGGTGAGACTTTTCTCCCGGACAGATCTTCGTGTTCGGGCGGCTTTGCATCATGGGCCAATTCGCTGGCCATCCGGAGTAGATCGAAAGCTACGCCCGCCATCGTGTCAGATTTGGAAGTTTGAACTATACGGCCGATATCCACGGAGACTTGATCTTCGACGGATTCGAGCCGCAGCCAAGCGTGGCGTACTGTCTCGATGGGCATGATCTAGCTCTGCAGCCGAACAGTGCCCTTAATCCGGAGCCGGATTCCCCGATCGAGGACGGGTGGTTGGACACCGCCTCGGGGGCTACAATCTCTACGGCGACCGAGCCGAACTCCATCCCTGTCCTTTGCGAAGACCTAGACTCAGTGGTGCCGGACTCCTCTCCGGACTGCGAACCCTCCGCTACCGCCAATCGAACCCGATTGGGTGCCGGTCATGGAGTTCACGGTCATGACATCTTTTCAAAGACTCGCCCTTTGGCGACATCCTGAATTCACTAAAGTCTCTCTCTTTATCCGGAGAGCCCTGGCCGGACTACGGTCAGGAAGGTTGGGATGCGGACGACGAAGAAATTCAACGCCCACCCACCACCCACTTCGTAGCCACTGTCGAAACTTTACACGACGTGCTCGACTTCGACTCCGAAGACATCGACGGTATGGACGCCGATGTAGGAGACAACAATGAGCCAGCACCTCTAGGATGCTGGACAGCCACCTCATCTCATGATGTATACATGGTGGACACACCTAAAGGAAATGAAGACGAGGAACAACGGGACGCTACGAAGGATAAATCCCTCGAAAAGCAGTCAAAACGGCAACGTAAACGCCGAACAAAGTCCCGCCTCAACAAAGACCCAGCCATAGAGCAGGGCGAACCGGTGGACAACGAACAAGCTATTGAGCAATCGTCCGAACAAGACAACTTGGATAAACAATCTGTCCCCGGCGAAGACAACAGTCCGGACGATCTGACGCCGGACAAACTATTGGAGCAAAACGACCTCCAGAAAAGGCTCGTCGCCACTGCGCGTAGCCTGAAAAAGCAGAAGCGGAAGCTCAAAACAGCGGAAGATGCACTCAGGATCAGATGGAGCAAAGTATTCAGCACCGCAGACAAGTACGGCGACAGTCGCCGAACAAAGAGCTACCCGAAAAGAAAGCTACTGCCCGAATTCGACGAGGAGGCCTTAGAGCCCCCACAATTAAAAAGCAAGAAGGCCACCCGGTCGGATGGACGACCTCACGGCAAAAAGAGAGTGGCGAATGGTGCCGCACACAAGCCAATATGCGATCCGCATAAGGATTCACATCAAAAGGATGGCCCAGTTAGGTCCATCTATGGGCCAAGAAAGCATGCTCACAAAGCAATGCAATATGCCAAAATTCAAGATCACGGCTCACCCAAATATAGGGCGCCAGACACCCCTATGTTTCACCAATGAGGTGCCGGATCATGAATTTCAGCCGATTCAAACCCGTAAACATAGAGGCATACGACGGAACAACAGACCCTGGAGTCTAGATTGAAGATTACATCCTCCATATACACATGGCTAGAGGAGATGATCTCCACGCCATAAAATACTTACCCCTTAAACTCAAAGGGCCAGCTCGGCATTGGCTTAAGAGCCTCCCCGAAAATACCATTGGAAGCTAGGAAGAGCTCGAGGATGCATTTCGGGCAAATTTTCAGGGGACTTATGTCCGCCCTCCGGATGCGCATTTATCTAAGTCACATAACTCAACAGCCCGGAGAGTCAGCCGAAAATTCTGGAACAGGTTCCTTACTAAAAAGAACCAAATAGTCGATCGTCCGGACGCCAAGCCTTAGCAGCTTTCAAACACAACATCCGAGACGAATGGCTCGCCAGACATCTCGCCAAGAAAAGCCAAGAACAATGGCCGCACTAACAAGCCTCATGACCCGCTTTTGCGCGGGAGAGGATAGCTGGCTAGCAAGATGCAGCACCAGCGACCCAAGTACATCCGAAATCAGGGATGGAAATGGGAAACCACGGTGCAACAAGGACCAGTGCCGGATTAAAAGGAACAGTCCAAAGAGCACGGCAGTCAATGCCGGATTCAATAGCTCACGGCAGAACAACAAAACACTGCCCCTTAAGGACAATAGCGATGAGCTATCCAACTTCAACAAAATCCTGGACAAGATATGTCAAATCCACAGTACTCCTGGGAGGCCTGCTAACCATACCCACCAAAACTGTTGGGTCTTCAAACAGTCCGGCCAACTGAACGCCGAACACAAGGGGCTCGACACACCAAGTGATGATGACGACGAGCACCACAAGCGAGCCCCGAAAACAAAAGACTTTCCCACAAGAGGTTAAAATAGTAAACTCACTTCACGTGATCAAAGGATGAAACAGAGCGGCGCCCACTAAAAGGCGCTACCATCTTGTTGTCAAAACCAATCACCTTCGACCATCGTGACTATTCCGAAAATATCCTAACGCAGGATGGACTGCCCTGATATTGGATCCTATAATCGACGGATTCCAATTTACACGAGTCCTCATGGATGGCGGTAGTGACATAAATCTGATATATCAGGACACAATCCGCAGGATGGGGATAAACCCAACCAAAATTCGCCGTAGCAACACCTCCTTTAAAGGAGTAATGCCGGGCCCATATGCCCATTGTACGGGCTCCATACTGCTAGAAGTTGTGTTCGGTTCATCCGGCAACTTCCGTTGCGAAAGGTTACTCTTCCATATCGCCCGCTTAAAAGTAGCCATCAAGCACTATTGGGACGCCAAGCTTACCGCTTTAACGCAATACCGCATTATGCATCTTTAACACTTAAAATGCCCGGTCCACGTGGCATCATCTCGTTAAAAGGAAGTATTAAGTGTTACTCGAGCACGGAAGAACGGGAGACTGCCTTGACAGCCCCACAGCTATCCGGCTCTGCTAGGCAAAGAACCTGAATCGATCATTCAAACTCCGGACACGGCTAGACGAGTCCGGCACCTACTAGCAGCACGCCCCCATACGAGGGGCTACATGCGCATGAACAACATGCTACACCCGTCCAAGATACGCCACAACGGAGACACAGGCGCAGACGTGCAGTAGGGACCCGTTGCAAGGATTCTTTTCAGATTAAGACCCTGCATAAACCTTTTTTACTGTCTCTTGTTGATATACATCCCCCGGTTCCTTACTATAACCGAGGAGGAGGCTGGCGTTTTGGCATTGCCCGCACCAGAATTTTTATGCTGCATCTAGACATCAGGGCTTAGGGCATTATTCTGCCCATTTTCATAAAGACCGAATACCTTAGGGAGTATTCGGCGTCTCGAAAGTTAGGCCTTATATGCATCAGCTCGAATCATGTCTTTGGTCAAATGTTGGGTTGCTGGCTCCTGTGTTTTGCTGCCTTACGCCCGCTTTCACGGCTAACGCGACACCGGAGAACTATCGCGACAGTTGTGCCCGTTCGCCGGGCGAGCACCTCAAGAGAGAAAGCCGAAAACTGACCGTCATGATATAGCGACAGACTGGTCAACCACTCGATGACTCACAGGAATGTTTAGGATTCCTCCGCATTAACGAAGGACCGGTTTTCGGTCAGCACATACGCACTCAATTTGGGAGAGTGCGGTGCCCCCTGTGGGCTATATCGTAGCCCCACCCTCGAACTCCTATGGCTAAGTGAAAGTGATAAAGCATTATAGTCCGGTTGCACGGTTTGCTACGCTATCACCTCCTTAACAGGACCAAGACGTTGGATTAATTGTGAAAAAGCGCTTTCTTTGCAAACACCCCGCACTATGTGCGTGGGGGCTGAAGCCAAGGACTGCCATCTTTCGTGTTATATACACATATACATAAACAATGCATTGTGAGTAGTTAACTACTTGACCGCACAAGTATAAAAAGCTCTTATATTATATTGAAACATTGTTTTCACAAATCATACATGTCATCTAAAACATAATATCCTTCGAGCACTGCGTCTCTATTAAACGAGCGCCCGGTAGGACTTCTTGAAAGTAGTGCTTGGCAGGTACTCGGCTTCTGTCCGAGTCTTG
Organism: Aegilops bicornis; assembly: GCA_021605145.1. NCBI lineage: Eukaryota > Viridiplantae > Streptophyta > Magnoliopsida > Poales > Poaceae > Aegilops > Aegilops bicornis. The sequence goes on along the minus strand of CM038673.1, from coordinate 41,558,175 downwards.
GGATGCAACATCGATGACCTTCATCTCTACCCGGTATGTCTTGACATGGGCAAGAGCCATCCGCGCTCCCTCAATACACGCCGATCGCTTCATTTCGTCGATACGCGGTACCGCACCAAGGAACTGCTGCACTAAACCAAAATAGCTCTTCGGCTGGGGTCCGCCCGGCCACAAGTGAGTCAGGACATGCTTCATGGCAAAGCCGGACAACCGATTCAGCTTGGCCCATTCGGCCAACCGATCGGTCAGCGACAGAGGACGCTCCGGACTATGGAATTGAGACCAATATAGCTCTTCCCTTCAGGCCCCTTCCGCCCCGGAAGTGCTCAACTGTCAGCAGCGCCGCCACCAAGTCCAGATAAGCATCCTCCGAACTCCACAACTTATCCAATTGAGCATACTTTGGATCTGTGTATTTTCTCCGTAGCAGAAACGGTTTTCCAGCCGCAATCGCCCCGGCCCGACTCAGCTCCTCCTTGGCAGCTCTCAAAGCCGCTTGGGCATTCTTGGATTCGGCGGCGGCCTTTTTAGGCCATCTTGTTCCGCTTAACGTTCTTTTTCAAGAACCTCGCAGCGATCGGTAGTATTCCTTAACTTTTTGGCCATATCGGCCATTTCATCTTTGCTTCGGCAGTGAGCAGCCCGTTCGGCTTCTAGCTCTTCGGCTGCCTTTAAAGTAGCTGCATTATTGACCCGGGCTTGCTCTTTTGCTTGGGCGAGTTCCACCCGCAGCTCCTCCACGACAGCGGCACCATCTGCATTAAGCATACGAATAGTAAGACATGGGCGTCAGGCCCCCTTACCAGGTGTCCGCATAGAAGTCGCATACCTTATGACTCGTCAAACCGTTTATTGACCAGCGGGATGTCCGCATCCGCCTTGTCAAGTCGCTGCTTTAGTTCGGCATATTCATCAGTCCGGCTGGCCTCCGGACGCCCCGCCACCTGTTTAGGAGCGGCGATATGTTATAGTTGAAAGATTGATCCTCGCACGTTGTCAATTTTGACAACATACCGAGTCTCAGGGGCTACTACCTATACAGGGCGCATTTTATATGCATAACTGTCAGAAGGTACATCATTTTTACGTACCTCAAACCCCGTCAGTAAGCTTCTGACGGCTTCATGCAATCCGCTCTCCGCGGATGCAATTCTTTCAATCACCGTACCCATTAGAGCACGGTGATCCTCTGAAATAGCCGCTCGCCCGAGCAGATCCTTCAGCTCCTCCAACCGCACACCACTTGGCGCTGGACCTTCCGGCCCCGCCGGACTTGGGGGAACCCTCCGCGACGACACCTCCGGGTCATCCGCTTCACATGAGGGTGCGATAGGTGGAGGCGTTTCCCTCTCCATCATCTCCGGAAGAAGATCCCCCGAAGACGAAGCTCACGAGAAGGGCTGATGTCCGAACTACAAGGTACAATTTCGGTTATCTTCATGAATAAATACAGGGATGTTCCTTATTTACAAGACCCCTTCTTTTTACTTACGGCTCGCTGGAGGGCTGATCCCCTTGGGGAAATAATGCGGCTAGGTTACTTCCCAGCGCCGGACTCATTGCCGAAGATTCCTTTCCCCTCTTTGAGGCCTTGACCTCCGGATCTTCCGAAACAGTCCTCGTCTCTCCTCGGGGGGCGGGACTCTTAATCCCTCCTTCCTTGATAGCCTCCTTCGTAGAGGCAGTTGCTTCCCCGCTCCCCCTTCGCCTTCTTCAAAAGGCGTGACCTTCAACATCTTGGTCAGCATGGGATCCGGCGTGGTGTCTGGGAGGGGAGCCGGACACCTTATTAACTTTGCCTTGGCTATCCATTCCTATTCAAGAAACGGCTCCTTTAAAGGGCACATATATAAAATAAATGAATGAACAGCTTGTCCAGTTATAGGACTACTTACTTGAGTATCTGGCGATTGCAGCAGCTTAGTCCTGCGTCCTCGGTCAAGTCTGGACACTTCTCTTGTGATCCAAGAATAGTTTATACATCTCCATGGGCGCCGTGCCCATAAAATTTTGGAGAGCTCGTGGTCCCTCCGGATTGAATTCCCATAGGCGAGGGGGGCGACGCTTGTGGCTGAAGGCGCCGGATCAACATAACCTGCGCCATCGCAACCAGGTTGATTCCTCTTTCCGGAGGTCTCGAATACGGCCCCGCAGCAAGGGAACGCCCTGGACGGCCCCAGTCGAGCCCCTTGTTGACCCATGATGCCAGCCGCTGTGGTGGACCTGAGCGGAAGGCAGGGAGCGCTGCCCATTTGGTGCCCCTGGGAGCGGTGATGCAAAACCACTCCCGTTGCCACAAACCAAGCTCCTCTTGAAAAGAGCCCTCGGGCCACGGAGCATCAGCAGATTTGATTATGACCGCCCCTCCGCACTCTGCTTGTTGCCCCCCGATCATCTTTGGCTCCACCTTGAAGGTCTTGAGCCACAATCCAAAGTGGGGGGTAATATGGAGGAAGGCCTCACATACGACAATGAATGACGAGATATGGAGTATGGACTCCGGATTCAAGTCATGGAAATCAAGCCCATAATTAAACAGGTGCCCCATCACTAAGCGATCCGTCGGAAGCCTAAACCCCAGGAAGTAGGACACGAACACCATGTTCTCGCCGGGCTCAGGTGTGGGAATGACCTGCCCTGGAGCGGGCAGCCTATGCGAGATCTTGCCGGTTAGATACCTGGCGTCGCGCAGCTTTAGCACATCTTCTTCTGTGACGGAGGAAGACATCCATCGGCCGCGCTGGTCAGATCCGCATATCGCCGAAAGTCCGCCGCCTGAATCAAGCTTTGGGTGTTGGAACTCGGCGAGGCGAACTCGATGGAGGGTGTAAAAAGAAGAGGGCCTTGGTCTCATTATAAAGAGGTTGAATACCAAGAGCCCACCCCGTGGTCGATTAGGACTCGCCTTTGATAGAGGAGGCAGGCCAATGGGCACGGTTGGGTTACCCACGTCCGTATTGATGAGAATCCCGGAATAAGGGGGCACGATCTATGCTTTGATAAGACATGCCAAGGAAACTGCCTCCCTAAACACGCTGAGGTGGAACAGTAAAAACGATTCATATAAAGGCCTGGCCGTGGTGTGATGTCACGCCGCAGAATATGTCAGCAGATCTGTGCAAAAATTATTCTCTCTACGGTGTTATGTGGAACTTGTTTTGCAGAGCCGGACACTATCCTTGTGTTCAAAACCTTCTATGAAGTATTCGGAGGAGGAACCCACCTTGCAATGCCGAAGACAATATGCGCGCCGAACTCGTCACATCAAGCCTGGTTCAGGCTACCGAGGGAGTCCCGGACTAGGGGTGTCCGGATAGCGGACTATCATCACGGCCGGACTCCAAGACTATGAAGATACAAGATTGAAGACTTCGTCCGTGTCCGGATGGGACTTTCCTTGGCGTGGAAGGCAAGCTTGGCGATACGGATATGTAGATCTCCTACCATTGTAACCGACTGTGTAACCCTAACCTATCCGGTGTCTATATAAACCGGAGGGTTTTAGTCCGTAGGACGAACAACAATCATACCATAGGCTAGCTTCTAGGGTTTAGCCCCCTTGATCTCGTGGTAGATCTACTCTTGTAATACCCATATCAATATTAGTCAAGCAGGAGTAGGGTATTACCTCCATCGAGAGGGCCCGAACCTGGGTAAAAACATTGTGTCCCTTGTCTCCTGTTACCATCCGAGATCCGCCGGTTTTGACACCGACAGTGAGACTTATGCTCCCGTTTTTAGACTTGAGTCCATTCGCATCTTACTTGCCTAAGCTAATCACCATGATATCACCTTGTACCAAATGGACATTAAAAGTGCTTTTCTAAATGGTGAAATAGAGGAGGAAGTTTATGTTAAACAACCTCCCGGCTTTGTTAATCCTAAGAAACCTGATCATGTTTACAAACTACACAAAGCTCTTTATGGTGTTAAACAAGCTCCTAGAGCGTGGTATAAATGCTTGACCAAGTTCCTTATTGAAAAAGGCTTTGAAATTGGAAAAATAGATTCTACACTTTTTACTAAAAGGGTTAATGGAGAACTATTTGTGTGCCAAATCTATGTTGATGATATTATATTTGGTTCCACTAACCCTCATTTTAGTGAAAAGTTTGGAAAGCTAATGTCGGAGAAGTTTCAGATGTCTATGATGAGTGAACTCAAATTCTTTCTTGGTTTGCAAATCGAGCAAACTAAGGAAGGTACCTTGGTCTCTCAAACAAAGTACACCAAGGACTTATTCAAGAAGTTCAATATGCAAGAATGCAAAGGTATGACTACACCCATGCCTACTAGTGGACATCTTTATTTGACCAAAGATGGTGAACCGTCGATCAAAAGGTTTATCGCTCTATGATTAGTTCATTGTTATATCTATGTGCTTCACGTCCCGATATCATGCTAAGTGTGTGCATGTGTGCACGATATCAAGGTGCTCCTAAAGAATGTCATCTTAAGGCCGTGAAAAGGATAGTGAGATACTTAATCCATACACCAAATTTTGGCATTTGGTATCCTAAGAGGGCCTCTTTCGATCTTGTTGGCTACTCCAACTCGGACTATGCCGGTGACAAGGTTGATAGAAAGTCCACTTCGGGTACTTGTCAATTTCTTGGTAGATCCCTCGTGTCTTGGTCTTCCAAGAAACAAAACTCGGTATCCTTATCCACCGCCGAAGCGGAATACATTGTCGCTGGTTCATGTTGTGCTCAATTACTTTGGATGACCCAAACTCTTAAAGATTATGGGATATATGTGAAACATGTTCCATTACTTTGTGACAATGAAAGTGCTATCAAGATTGCTCACAATCCCGTGCAACACTCTCGAACTAAGCATATTGAAGTTCGTCATCATTTCATTCGAGATCATGTTGCTAAGGGTGACATTAATCTTAAGCATGTTCGCACCAAAAAGCAATTAGCAGATATATTCACTAAACCACTTTATGAGAAAGTGTTTTGCAGGTTAACAGGTGAATTGAACATCATTGATGCTTCAAACTTGGAGTAGGAACTCCATTTGATACATGCAAGGCATGAGCCTATGACTAATCCTTGATATTTCTCTTATGATGACTATCTTATGTCTTGGATATATTTGCACCTTGCATGTTATCTAACCCATGTAGGTACTTGGATGAATCTAATTCCATGAGATTGTAACCTACTCATATCTTGAGCAATCTCTACATTTGCTCCTTTTCCAGCCCAGAATTCCAGCTGCCGGCATTCTCCCTCTTCATGTAAACCTTGTAAAATAGGAGAGAATAGCCATAAGTATTGTGACATAACGTGAAATAGCAGCCCATAATGCAATAAATATCGATATAAAAGCATGATGCAAAATGGACGTATCAACTCCCCCAAGCTTAGACCTCGCTTGTCCTCAAGCGAGAAGCTGATAACAATAAATATGTTCTCATGTTTAGAGGTAGAGGCGTCGATAAAAATAAAATACGGACATGAAGGCATCATGATTATTCTCATAACAACAACATATATTGATTTGTTATATGATTACTCATGTTCAAATGATGATCTTTTCACAAAGCCAAAGTATGAATCATAAACCTTATTGAGCACCAGCAAATTATACCCTTAGTCATTGAAACAATTGCAATTTATCATAACATCGGAAAGAGTGTATGTCAGAGCTTAAAAGCAAGTCCACATACTCAACTATCACTTAGTCCTTCATAATTGCTAACACTCACGCAATACTTGTGGTTACGGAGTTTTAACCGGACATAGAGAAAGATAGGGGCTTGTAGTTTTGCCCCACAAGCTTTTATCTCAAGGGTAATGTCAACAATAATAATTCATGCTCCCCCACATCCAATTAGATATATATATATCATGTTCTTTCAAACATGCTGGGCTTGCCAAAGGATAAAATGAAAAAGGAAAGGTGAAGATCACCGTGACTTCTTGCATAAGGTAGAAAATAATAATAAAAGATAGGCCCTTCGCAGAGGGAAGCAGAGGTTGCCATGCGCTTTTATGGTTGGATGCACAAAATCTTAATGCAAAAGAACGTCACTTCATATTGCCCCTTGTATGTGAACCTTTATTATGCAGTCCGTCGCTTTTATTAAGGCCCACAACAAGTTCGTACAAAGCTTATTTCTCTGCACTAATAAGTCATGCATATTTAGAGAGCAATTTTTATTGCTTGCACCGATGACAACTTAATTGAAGGATCTTACTCAATCCATAGGTAGATATGGTGGACTCTCATGGCTAAACTGGTTTAAGGGTATTTGGAAGCACAAGTAGTATCTCTACTTGGTGCTGAGAATTTGGCTAGCATGAGGGGGAAAGGCAAGCTCAACATGTTAGGAGATCCATGAAACTATACTTTATCTCAGATATAAGAACACATAACTCATTACGTTGTCTTCCTTGTCCAACATCAACTCTTTAGCATGTCATATTTTAATGAGTGTTCCCAATCATAAAAAATGTCAATGATAATATATCTATATGTGAAACCTCTCTCTCCTTATTACTTCCTATTAATTGCAACGATGACCAAAGCTATATTTGCCAACTCCCAACAAATTTTAATCATCATACTCTTTCTATGTGGAGTCATTACTTTCACTAAGATCAATATAAACTCTTTGATTCTTTTTGTCCCCTTTTTTTATTCACCCCAGATCATGGCAAAGCAATCAAGCCCTTGACTCAACACTAATCTTTATTATATATATAGCTCATGGACTCGATCACATAGAGGGATCATAAAGCAAAACTCAAAACTAGATCATGCCATAAACTTTATTCTACTAAATCAAGATACTACTAATAGGATCGAACTAAGAAAAACGGTAAAGATAGGAGTTGTGATGGAGATACGATACCGGGGCACCTCCCCCAAGCTTGGCAGTTGCCAAGGGGAGTGCCCATACCCATGTGATTATGTCTCCTTCGTTGTCGAAGAAGGTGGAGGTGTGGTTGATGATGCGGGCTTGTCGTCCACCTTCCATGGCATAGGCTCACCCTCATAGAAGGATGATCGAGTCTCCGGAATCCTCAAATCTGCAACGGAAACAGCTCGAAATGAAAACAGAGGATATTTGCGTGATACTGTCGTCAAAACCTTCGGGAGAATATATAATGAATTTTTACCGACCAAGATACGTATCGTGCAAGAAAATGGAGTCCGGAGGGTGCACGAGGTGCTCACGAGGTAGGGGCGCCTGTGGGTAGGGCGCCTCCACCCTCGTGAAGGCCTCGTGTCCTTCCCGGACTTCCACTTATTTTTCTGTTTTTCTAAATATTCCAAAACGGAGAAATATTGCCTTAAAAATTGTTTTGGAGTCGGTTTACTTATCGTACCACATACCTATTCCTTTTCGGAGTCTGAAACGGTCTGGAAAGTGTCCCTTATGTATTCCTCTGGGGTTACGGTTTCAATAATATTAGTTTCAATGTTTACAGGATTACCTGAGATATAGTGTTTGATCCTTTGACAGTTTACCACCTTCGGATTTGTGCCTGCGAAGTTGTTGATTTTTATGGCACCGGAACGATAGACCTCCTCGATAACGTAAGGACCTTCCCATTTGGAGAGAAGTTTTCGTGCAAAAAATCTTAAACGAGAGTTGTATAGCAATACATAATCACCTACATTAAACTCATGCTTTTGTATCCTTTTGTCATGCCATCTTTTAACTTTTTCTTTAAACAACTTGGCATTTTCATAGACTTGGGTTCTCCATTCATCAAGTGAGCTAATATCAAATAACCTCTTCTCACCGGCAAGTTTGAAATCATAGTTGAGCTCTTTAATATCCAAATATGCCTTATGTTCTAGTTCGAGAGGTAAGTGACATGCTTTTCCATAAAACATTTTATACGGAGACATACCCATAGGATTCTTATATGCAGTTCTATAGGCCCATAATGCATCATCAAGTATCTTGGACCAATTCTTTCTAGACCTATTAACAGTCTTTTGCAAAATTAATTTGAGCTCTCTATTACTCAATTGTACTTGACACTAGACTGCGTGTGATAAGGAGATGCAATTCTATGATTAACGTCATATTTAGCAAGCATTTTACGGAAAGCACCATGAATAAAGTGTGAACCACCATCAGTCATTAAATATATAGGGACTCCAAACCTCGGAAAAATAACTTCCTTAAGCATTTTAATAGAAGTGTTATGATCAACACTACTAGTTGGAATAGCTTCTACCCACTTAGTAACATAATCAACAGCAACTAAAATATGAGTGTATCCATTAGAAGCAGGAAAAGGTCCCATATAATCAAAGCCCCAAACATCAAATGGTCCAATAACAAGTGAATAATTCATAGGCATTTCTTGACGTCTACTAATATTACAAATTCTTTGACATTCATCACAAGACAAAACAAACTTACGGGCATCTATGAAGAGAGTGGGCCAATAAAAACCGGATTGCAATACCTTATGTGCAGTTCTATCTCCAAATGGTGTCCTCCATAAGCTTCGGAGTGACACTTGCGTAGGATCTGTTCCTGTTCATGCTCAGGCACACAACGTCTAATAACACCATCTACTCCTTCTTTATAAAGATGTGGATCATCCCAAAAGTAATGTCTCAAATCATAAAAAAAACTTTTTCTTTTGTTGGTATGTGAAGCTAGGTGGTATAAATTTGGCAACAATATAATTAGCATAATCAGCATACCATGCAGTGCTACGAGAAGTGCTTATGACATTTAATTGTTCATCAGGAAAGCTATCATCAATAGGTAGTGGGTTATCAAGAACATTCTCTAACCTAGATAAGTTGTCTCCAGAACGGGTTCTCAGCTCCTTTTCTATCAACAATATGCAAATCAAATTCTTGCAGCAAGAGAACCCATCTAATAAGTCTAGGCTTAGCATCTTTCTTTTCCATAAGATATTTAATAGCAACATGATCAGTGTGAATAGTTACTTTAGAATCAACAATATAGGGTCTGAATTTATCACAAGCAAATACAACCGCTAAAAGTTCCTTTTCGGTAGTAGCATAATTTCTTTGAGCATTGTCTAGAGTCTTACTAGCATAATGGATAACATTTAACTTCTTATCAACTCTTTGCCCTAGAACAGCACCTACAGCATAATCACTAGCATCACACATAATTTCAAAGGGTAAATTCCAATCAGGTGGCTGAACAATAGGTGCACAGACTAATGCTTTCTTAAGTATTTCAAATGCTTCTACACAATCATCATCAAAGACAAATGGTACATCTTTTTGTAATAAATTAGTCAGAGGCCGAGAAACTTTTAAGAAGTCCTTAATGAACCTCCTATAAAATCCGGCGTGAACAAGGAAACATCTTATACCTTTGATGTCCTTGGGACATGGCATCTTTTCAATAGCATCAACCTTGGCTTTATCAACTTCAATACCTCTTTCAGAAACTTTGTGCCCCAAGACAATACCTTCATTAACCATAAAGTGGCACTTTTCCCAATTCAAGACAAGATTAGTTTCTTCACATCTCTGCAAAACTCGATCAAGATTGCTCAAGCAATCATCAAAAGAGGAACCACAGACGGAAAAGTCGTCCATGAAAACCTCATAAATCTTTTCACAAAAATCAGAGAATATAGCCATCATGCATCTTCGAAAGGTAGCAGGTGCATTACATAAACCAAAAGGCATACACCTATAAGCAAAAGTACCAAAACGGCATGTAAAAGTAGTCTTTGATTGATCTTTAGCCGACACAAGTATTTGAGAGAAACCAAAATAACCATCTAGAAAGCAGTAATGTGTATGTTTGCATAATCTTTCTAGCATTTGATCAATAAAAGGTAAGGGGTAATGATCTTTCTTAGTAGCTTTATTTAATTTGCGGAAATCAATTACCATCCTATAACATGTGATAATTCTTTATGGATCAATTCATCTTTATCATTAGGGACAACAGTAATACCTCCCTTCTTAGGGACACAATGGACAGGACTTACCCAATCGACTATCAAAGAACGGGATAAATTGTACCTGCCTCCAGAAGCTTGAGTATTTCTTTTCTTACCACTTCTTTCATTTTAGGATTCAAACGTCGTTGAGGATCACGAACTAGTTTGGCATCCGCTTCCAAATTTATTTTATGCTGACATAGAGTGGGACTAATGCCCTTAAGATCATCAAGAGTATATCCAATAGCGGCACGGTGCTTCTTCAGAGTTTTCAATAATCTTTCTTCCTCATGCTCTGAAAGGTTAGCACTAATAATAACAGGATATATTTTATTTTCATCGAGATAAGCATATTTAAGATTATCAGGCAACGGTTTAAGCTCAAATACGGGATCACCCTTGGGTGGAGGAGGATCCCCTATGATTTCAACAGGCAAATTGTGTTTCAGAATAGGTTCTTGTTTAAAGAATACTTCATCTATTTCCCTTCTTTCATTCATAAACATATCATTTTCATGGTCTAGCAAATAGTGTTCCAAATGATCACTAGGAGGTACGGCAATAGAAGCAAGACCAATAATTTCATCCTTACTAGGAAATTCTTCCTCAAGATGTGGTTTACTAAATTTAGATAAATTAAACTCATGAACCATATCATCCAAGCCAATAGTAACAACATTCTTTTCGCAGTCTATCTTAGCATTAACAGTATTCAAGAAGGGTCTACCAAATAAGATGGGAAAAAAGCTATCTTGTGGAGAACCAAGAACAAGAAAATCAGCAGGATATTTAGTTTTCCCACACAAGACTTCAACATCTCTAACAATTCCCACTGGTGAAATAGTATCTCTATTGGCAAGCTTAATTGTGACATCAATTTCTTCTAACTCAGCAGGTGCAATTTCGTGCATAATTTCTTTGTATAAGTCAATGGGTATTACACTAGCACTAGCACCCATATCACACAAGCCATGATAACAGTGATCTCCTATTTTAACAGAAATAACAGGCACGCCTACCACAGGTCTATGTTTATCTCTATCACAGGGTTTAGTAATTCTAGCAGTTTCACCAGAGAATTGAATGACATGCCCATCAATATTATTAGACAAGAGATCTTTAACAATAGAAATATTAGGTTCTACTTTGACTTGCTCAGGAGGTGTATAAGTTATAGTATTGCTTTTACGAACAACAGTTGAAGCTTTAGCATGATCCTTTACTCTAACAGGGAAAGGTGGTTTCTCAACATAAGAGGTGGGAACAATAGGATCATTATAAGTGATAGTATTTTCTTCAACTTTAATAGGTGCAACTACTTTTACTTCTATGGGAGGATGATATTTAAACCACTTCTCCTTAGGGAGATCAACATAAGTAGCAAAAGATTCACAGAAAGAAGCTACTATCTCAGAGTCAAGTCCATATTTAGTGCTAAACTTACGGAAAATATCGGTATCCATAAAAGATTTAACACAATCAAACTTAGGTGTCATAGCTGACAGCTTACCTTCATCGAGGTCCCAATCTTCAGAGTTGCGTTCAATTCTATCCAATAAATTCCATCTGAATTCAATAGTCTTCATCATAAAAGAGCCAGCACAAGAAGTATCGAGCATGGTTTGATTATGATGAGAAAGCCGAGCATAAAAACTTTGCATAATTGTTTCTCTTGAGAGCTCATGATTGGGGCATAGATTTAAGCCTCCCCCAAGCTTGAGCGATGCTTTCTCCTTCGCGAGGCCAAAAATTATATATATAATTGCGATCACGATGAACAAGATGCATAGGGTAATACTTTTTATGAAATTCCAATTTCACTCTTTTATAGTTCCATGATCTCGTATCATCACATAGCCTATACCATGTCAATGCGTCTCCCTCCAAAGAAAAAGGGAAAGCCTTCTTCTTAACAACATCATTGGGTATACCTGCAAGCTTAAATAGTCCACAAATATCATCCACATAACGTAGATGCTCGTCAGGATGCTTTGTTCCGTCTCCTACCAAAGGCGCTACACTTCCATAGTAACAAGTGACAGAAAATTTCAGCACACTATATAAATTTTTCCTTACCAAATTCCACCTACCAAAGGCGCTACACTCCCCGGCAACGGCGCCAGAAAAGAGTCTTGATGAACCACAAGTATAGGGGATCTATCGTAGTCCTTTCGATAAGTAAGAGTGTCGAACCCAATGAGGAGCGTATGAAATGATAAGCGGTTTTCAGCAAGGTATTCTCTGCAAGTACTGAAATAAGTGGTAATAGATAGTTTTGTGATAAGATAAATTGTAACGAGCAACAAGTAACAAGAGTAAATAAAGTGCAGCAAGGTGGCCCAATCCTTTTTGTAGCAAAGGACAAGCCTGGACAAACTCTTATAATAGGAAAAGCTCCCGAGGACACATGGGAATATCGTCAAGCTAGTTTTCATCACGCTCATATGATTCGCGCTCGGTACTTTGATAATTTGATATGTGGGTGGACCGGTGCTTGGGTTCTGTTCTTACTTGAACAAACATCCCACTTATGATTAACCTCTATTGCAAGAATCCACAACTACAACAAAAGTATTAAGGTAAACCTAACCATAGCATGAGACATATGGATCCAAATCAGCCCCTTACGAAGCAACGCATAAACTAGGGTTTAAGCTTCTGTCACTCTAGCAACCCATCATCTACTTATTACTTCCCAATGCCTTCCTCTAGGCCCAAATAATGGTGAAGTGTTATGTAGTCGACGTTCACATAACACCACTAGAGGTTAGACAACATACATCTCATCAAAATATCGAACGAATACCAAATTCACATGACTACTAATAGCAAGACTTCTCCTGTGTCCTCAGGAAAAAACGTAACTACTCACAAAGCATATTCATGTTTCATAATCAGAGGGGTAATAATATGCATAAAGGATCTGAACTTATGATATTCCACCAAGTAAACCAACTAGCATCAACTATAATGAGTAATCAACACTACTAGCAACCTACTAGCACCAATCCCGGACTTGGAGACAAGAATTGGATACAAGAGATGAACTAGGGTTTGGAGATGAGATGGTGGTGGTGCAGATGTTGGTGGAGATTACCCTCTCCCAATGAGAGGAGCGTTGGTGATGATGATGACGATGATTTCCCCCTCCTGGAGGGAAGTGTTCCCGGCAGAACAGCTCTGCCGGAGCCGTAGATTGGTTCCGCCAAGGTTCCGCCTCGTGGCGGCGGAGTCTCGTCCCGAAAGGTTGCTTATGATTTTTTTCTCATCGAAAGACTTCATATAGGAGAAGATGGGCGTCGGAGAGCCACCAGGGGGCCCATGAGGTAGGGGCGTGCACCCAAGGGGGAGGGCGCGCCCCCACCCTCGTGAGCAGGGTGTGGGCCCCCTGGCCTTCATCTCTGGCGACGATTTTTCTTTATTTATTTTAAGGTATTCCGTGGAGTTTCAGGACTTTTGGAGTTGCGCAGAATAGGCCTTAAATATTTGCTCCTTTTCCAGAATTCCAGCTGCCGGAATTCTCCCTCTTCATGTAAACCTTGTAAAATACGAGAGACTAGCCAGACGTAGTGTGACATAACGTGAAATACCAGCCCATAATGCGATAACTATCGATATCAAAGCATGCTGCAAAATGGACGATCACTAACTTTTGTGAACACTATTCATTCATCTCTAGCATTGAACCTATGAAGGTTGAAGAAGCATTGGAAGATCCGGATTGGATAAACGCTATGCGTGAAGAGCTACACAACTTTGAGAGAAATCAAGTTTGGACATTGGTTGAGAAGCCCGACAACAACCACAACATCATCGGTACCAAATGGGTGTTTTGCAACAAGCAAGATGAAGATGGAAAAGTAGTTCGCAACAAAGCACGTCTCGTCACCCAAGGCTACACACAAGTCGAAGGTATGGACTATGGTGAGACTTATGGTCCCATTTTTAGACTTGAGTCCATTCACATCTTACTTGCCTATGCTAATCACCATGATATCACCTTGTACCAAATGGACATTAAAAGTGCTTTTCTAAATGGTGAAATAGAGGAGGAAGTTTATGTTAAACAACCTCCCGGCTTTGTTAATCCTAAGAAACCTGATCATGTTTACAAACTACACAAAGCTCTTTATGGTGTTAAACAAGCTCCTAGAGCGTGGTATAAATGCTTGACCAAGTTCCTTATTGAAAAAGGCTTTGAAATTGGAAAAATAGATTCTACTCTTTTTACTAAAAGGGTTAATGGAGAACTATTTGTGTGCCAAATCTATGTTGATGATATTATATTTGGTTCCACTAACCCTCATTTTAGTGAAAAGTTTGGAAAGCTAATGTCGGAGAAGTTTCAGATGTGTATGATGAGTGAACTCAAATTCTTTCTTGGTTTGCAAATCAAGCAAACTAAGGAAGGTACCTTTGTCTCTCAAACAAAGTACACCAAGGACTTATTCAAGAAGTTCAATATGCAAGAATGCAAAGGTATGACTACACCCATGCCTACTAGTGGACATCTTGATTTGACCAAAGATGGTGAACTGGTCGATCAAAAGGTTTATCGCTCTATGATTGGTTCATTGTTGTATCTATGTGCTTCACATCCCGATATCATGCTAAGTGTGTGCATGTGTGCACGATATCAAGCTGCTCCTAAAGAATGTCATCTTAAGGCCGTGAAAAGGATAGTGAGATACTTAATCCATACACCAAATTTTGGCATTTGGTATCCTAAGAGGGCCTCTTTCGATCTTGTTGGCTACTCCGACTCGGACTATGCCGGTGACAAGGTTGATAGAAAGTCCACTTCGGGTACTTGTCAATTTCTTGGTAGATGCCTCGTGTCTTGGTCTTCCAAGAAACAAAACTCAGTATCCTTATCCACCGCCGAAGCGGAATACATTGTCGCGGGTTCATGTTGTGCTCAATTACTTTGGATGACCCAAACTCTTAAAGATTATGGGATATATGTGAAACATGTTCCATTACTTTGTGACAATGAAAGTGCTATCAAGATTGCTCACAATCCCGTGCAACACTCTCGAACTAAGCATATTGAAGTTCGTCATCATTTCATTCGAGATCATGTTGCTAAGGGTGACATTAATCTTAAGCATGTTCGCACCGAAAAGCAATTAGCGGATATATTCACTAAACCACTTGATGAGAAAGTGTTTTGCAGGTTAACAGGTGAATTGAACATCATTGATGCTTCAAACTTGGAGTAGGAACTCCATTTGATACATGCAAGGCATGAGCCTATGACTAATCTTTGATATTTCTCTTATGATGACTATCTTATGTCTTGGATATATTTGCACCTTGCATGTTATCTAACCCATGTAGGTACTTGGTTGAATCTAATTCCATGAGATTGTAACCTATTCATATCTTGAGCAATCTCTACATTTGCTCCTTTTCCAGCCCAGAATTCCAGCTGCCGGCATTCTCCCTCTTAATATAAACCTTGTAAAATAGGAGAGAATAGCCATAAGTATTGTGACATAACGTGAAATAACAGCCCATAGTGCGATAAATATCGATATAAAAGCATGATGCAAAATGGACGTATCAACTCCCCTGTTGGTGTCAAAACCGGCGGATCTAGGGTAGGGGGTCCCGAACTGTGCGTCTAGGCGGATGGTAACAGGAGACAAGGGACACGATGTTTACCCAGGTTCGGGCCCTCTTGATGGAGGTAAAACCCTACGCCCCTGCTTGATTGATATTGATATTGTGGATGTTTACAAGAGTGGATCTACCACGAGATCAAGGAGGCTAAACCCTAGAAGCTAGCCTATGGTATGATTGTAAGGGTTGTTGATGTTGTCCTACGGACTAAAGCCATCCGGTTTATATAGACACCGGAGAGGGCTAGGGTTACATAGAGTCGGTTACAATGGTAGGAGATCTACATATCCAGACGCCAAGCTTGCCTTCCACGCCAAGGAAAGTCCCATCCGGACACGGGAGAAGTCTTCAATCTTGTAGCTTCATAGTCTTGGAGTCCGGTCGATGATGATAGTCCGCAGATGATAGTTCGATCGATGATGGTAGTCCGCTATCCGGACACCCCTAATCCAGGACTCCTCAAGAGCCCCTGAACCAGGCTTCAATGACGATAAGTCCGGCGCAGATATTGCTTGGCATTGCAAGGTGGGTTCCTCCTCCGAATGATAGAAGATTGTGAACACCGGGATAGTGTCCGCTCGCAAAATAAATTCCACGCTCCACCATCAGAGAGAATAATAATATACACACAAGTTCAATCTGCTGACGCTCGTGGCATGACGTCACACCACTACCAAGCCATTACTTAGAATTGTTTTGCACTCTACCACCTCAAGCGCATTTAGCGAGGCGGTTTCCTTGGCACGCCTTGTCGGCAGAGATCGTGTTTCCCTTAATCCGGGATTCTCATTAATACGGACGTAGTAACCCAACCGCGCCATTCGCCATGCCCTCTATCGGCAAGTCCCAAACGGTCACGGAGACGGCTCTTGGTATTCTTCCTCTTTATAACGGGACCAAGGCTCGTTCCTTTTCTTCAATCCTCCATCGAATCCTCTCCCTGCTCCAAGTTCCAGCACCTAGAGCTCCAGATTCGAGCGCTTCGGACTTTCAACGATGTCCGGTTCCGACCTCCAGGGCCGGTGGATGCCCTCCTCCGTCACGGAGGAGGACGTGCTAAAGCTGCGGGAGGCCAAGTACCTGGCTTATGAGATTTCGCACGTATGTCGTTTTTATATCCCACCTCCGTCGGGGTTTAGGCTTCCCGATGGATCCTTTTGTGAGAGGGCTCATGTTTTACTATGGGTTGGAATTCCACGATTTGGCTCCGGAGTCTATCCTCCCTATTTCCGCATTTATTATCGTCATGAGGCCTTCCTCCGCCACCCCTCACTTCGCCTGTGGCTAAAGACCTTCAATGTGGCAATCAAGATGATCGGGGCCGAGCGGAGTGCGCGGGCGGTCATAAGTAGGAGAGCCGACGCCTGCGGCCTGCGGGCTCCTTCCAAGAGGAGCTCGCCCATGGCAGCAAGAGTGGTTCTATATTACTGCTCCGAGGGGCCGCAGCAAAGCCGCCGCCCTTATTCCGCCCGGGACCTCCACGACGGTTGATGTCGTGGGTCAACCAAGGGCTCAACTGAGGGCCGTCAAAGGACGTGCCCCTACTGCAGGGCCGGATACGAGATCTCCAAACGAGGGAGGTCGATATGGTGGTGGTGATGCAGGTTATGCTGATTAGGCGTCTCCCGCCCTGCAAACGCCACCCTCTCCGGCTATGGAGTTTAATCCGGAGGGCCCATGGATTCTTCAACACTTCATGGGTATGACACCCCTGAGATGTACAAATTATTCTTCGGATCGCAAGAGGTGCGTCCCGAATTGACCGAGGATGCTGGCCTAAGCTGCAATCGCCTTGATACTCAAGTAAGTAGTTCCGAGTCCGGACATACCGCTTTGTTTGCCTTTCAATGGTTCGCTTATGACCAACTTCCTTCTACACAGGAGTGGATAGCGGAAGCAAAATTGATATCGTGTCCGCCCCTCCCGAGACCGCGCCGGATCCCGTGCTGGTCCGGATGCTTGAGGTTGCGCCTTCAGAGGAAGACGAAGGGGAAAGCGGGAAAGATACTGCCTCGCCTAAGGAGGCTCTTGAAAGAGGGGGGATCGAGAATCTCTCCCTCCAAGGGGAGATGAGGACTGCCACCGAGGACCCGGGGGTAAAAGCCCCTAAACGGGGGAAGAAATCTTCGCCAGAGGGTCCTGCGTCCGGGGAGGCCCCGGCCGCACAATCTCCCTTAAAGAGTCAGCCCTCCAACGAGCCGTAAGTAGAAAGAAAGGAGTTTTATAATAAGGACATCCCTATTTGTGCTTCTGAGGATAACTAAAGTTTTTACCTTGTAGTTCGGATCTCCGTCCTTCGCAGATGAGCTCGTCTTCGGGGGACCTTCGTCCGGAGATGATAGAGAGCGAGATGCCTCCGTCTGGGGCGCCGTCAAATAGGGCGGACGAGCTTGAAGTGTCGTCGCGGAGGGAGCCCCCGGATTTGGCAAAGCCGGATAGTTCGGCGCCAGCTGGTGTACGGCTGAAGGATCTGCTTGAGAAGGCGTCTATCTCAGAAGATCACCACGCATTGATGAGCACGGTGATTGAAAGGATTTCGTCCGCCAAGGCGGTTGCACGATGCCGTCGGGGAGTTCTTTGGCGGGGTTTGAGGTACGTAAAAATGACACACCTTTTAACAGTTTTGCATATAGAATGCGCCCTGTATAGATAGTAGCCCCTGAGACTCGGTAGGTTGTCGAAATCGACAGCTTGCCGAGGATCAAAATCGCAGGTTTAAATTCCCGTCATGCCGATGCAGGTGGCGGGTTGTCCGGGGGCCAGCCGGACTGATGGAGTTGCTGAACTAAAGCGGCAACTCGATGTTGCAGATGCGGACATCACGCTGATCAACAGGCGACTTGATGAGTCGCAAGGTAAGTGTTACTGCGCGGTCACTTGGTAAGGGAGCCGAAGCCCACTCCTTACAATATGTGTGTGAAATGCAGATAGTGCCGCTGCTGTGGAGAGCCTTCGAGCCGAACTTGCTCAAGCCAAGGAGCAGGCCAGAAGGAGTAATGCGGCGGCCTCGAGGGCGGCCGATGAGTTAGCGGCCGAAAGGGTCGCACACTGCCGGAGCAGGGAAGAGATGGCCGCAATGGCCCTGAAGTTAAAAGATGCTACCGACCGCAATGAGGCTCTTGAGAAGGAGCGCCTAGCGGGGCAAGAAGACCTGCGGAAGGCCACCGCCGGTTAAGGATGCCCGCCTGCAATGCGGGCTATAAAGGAAGAGCTGCGCCAGCCGGAGATATTGTAGCCGGGCAAGCCTTTTCTGCTGTGCCAAGGTTTACGGATCCAAAATATGCTCAGCCGGGCCAACTGTGGGGTTCAGAGGACCCTTATATGGACTTAGCAGCGAGTGCGGCGGATGCCGTTGTGCATTTTCGAGGCCAGAAGGATCACAAGACGGAAGAGCTGTTTTGGTCTCAATTCCATAGTCCGGGGCATTCACTTCCGTTGGCCGACCGTTAGGCTGAGTGGGCTGAGCTAAATAGGTTGTCCGGGCTTGCTATGACGGATATAGTGACCCATATCCGGCCGAATAGGCCCCGACCGAAGAGTTACTTTGGTTTATTGCAGCAATTTCTTGGGGCGGTGCCGCATATCAAGGCGATGAAGCGGTCGGCCTGCATAGAGGGTGCGCGGATGGCGCTCGCCCGTGTGAAGACACATTGGACAGAGATGGATGCCACCGCTGTTGCGACCCCGGGTTCGGATGATAACCGGTTACCCACCGAGCACTATTTTGGCGAAGTGCTGCGTGGTGCTCGTGTAATAGAGTCGCAGTGCTCAAAAAATGTTACGTTCGAATGAACGTTTATATGATGTAAAACGATATTTATGATGTAAGCGCCTTTTATACTTGTGCGTTCAAGTAATAGAATATCTCCTATGCGGCCGGTCATGTATACGTGTGTATAACCTGAAAGATGGCAGTCGTCGGCTTCAGCCCCCACGCACAAGGTGCGGGGGTGTTCGCAAAAAATAGCGTGTTTTCAAACTTAATCCGACGTCTCGGTCCTGTAAAGGAGGTGGTAGCGTAGCAAACGAGGCAACCGGACTATAATGCTTTATCACTTTCACTTAGCCATGGAGTTCGAGGGTGGGGCTACGACATAGCCCCTGGGGGCACCGCGCTCTCCGAATTTGGGGCGCGGATGTGCCTGGCCGGGAAACGGCCCTTCCTCAAAGCGGAGGAATCCTAAACATTCCCATAGTCGATCGAGTCGTTGACCAGTCTCTCGCTGTATCATGACAGTCAGTTTTTGGCTTTCTCTACTGAGGTGCTCGCCCGGTCGAACTGGGGCACAATCGCAGTAGTTCTCCTGGAGCCGCGTTAGCCGATGATACGGAACGTAAGGCAGCAAAAAACAGGAGCCAGGCAAACCCAACATTTGACCGAAGACATGATTCGGAGCTGATGCATATAAGGCCTAACTCGAGACGCCGAACACTCCCGAAGGTGTTCGGTCTTTATAATAGCGGGCAAAACAAAGCCCTAAGCCCCTTGTGTTCAGGTACGGGCAGGTTCTTCTGGCGCGGCTGATGCCAAAACACCAGTCTCCATTCTGGTTATAATGATAAACCAGGGGATTATAGCAACAAGAGATAGTAAGAAAGGTTTACGTAGGGTCTTAGTCTGAAAAGAGTCCTTGCAACGGGTCCCTACTGCACGTCTGCGCCTGTGTCTCCGTTGTGCCGTATCCTGGACGGGTGTGCACGCTGTTCATCTGTAAAAAAAGAGGAACTTGGTTGGAAAAGAAATCGTGCGAGAAAGTGCATAAAAAATTGAAATATAGATTAATAAAGCTGAGCCTATGCTAGCTCATTGTGGCTTATATGTGCAGACCCTTGTGAAGGGGTGTGCGGCTAGGTAGCCCCTAGCTTATTTATCCCGGACTCGTCCAGCCGTGTCCGGGGTCTCAGGCGACCTTATAATGAAATGATGCCACGTTGACCGGGCATTTTAAGCGTAAGAGACGCGTAATGTGGTATTGCATTGAAGCGGACGAAAGCTTCCCGTCCCAGTGATGCTTGATAGCTACTTTTAAATGGGGCGACATGAAAGGTTAGCTTTTCTCGTCGGAAGTTGGTAATAATGAAACTGTGCACCTGGCGTAAGGGCCTGGCGCCACTCCTTTGAAGGAAGTGCGGCTATGCCTAATTGTAGTATGGTCTATCCCAACTTGCGGATTGTGTCCGGATATAGCAGGTTTAAGTCACTGCCGCCGTCCATCAAAACCTGCGTGAAATGCAGTCCGTCTGTTATGGGATCCAATATCAGGGCAGTCTATCCTGCGTTCCGGATACTTCTGTACTAATCCAGATGGTCGAAAGTGATTGGTTTTGACATCCAATCTCGGTGTTCCACTGAGGTGGACCGTGCGACACTTGTCTTAGCGAGTGCCGTGTTGGTTTTCCGTACTATCACGTGAAGCGAGTTTACTGTTTTGACTTCTTGTGGGAAAGTCTTTTGACTTCCGGTGCTCTGCTGGTGGGGTTCGTCATCGTCTTCGCTTGCTGCCGAGCCCCTTGTGTCCGGCGTTGAGTCTGCCGGACTGTTTAAAAGCCCAACAATTTCGGTTGGTGTGGTTTGCAGGCCTTCCGGAGGTACTGTGGATTTGACATATCCGATCTAAAAATTTGTTTAAATTTGATAGCTCGTCTCTGTTGTCCTTAATAGGCCGTGTTTTATTGTTTGGCCGCGAGCTTTTGAATCCGGCGTTGACCGCCGTGCCCTTTGGGCTTTTTTCTTTATTTCGGCGCTGATCCTTCCTGCGCCGTGACTTTCCGTTTCCATCTCTGATCTCGGATGTACTCGGGTCGCTGGTGCTGCATCTTGCTAGCCAGCTGTCTTCTCCTGCGCAAAAGCGCGTCATGAGGCTAGTTAGCGCGGCCATTGTTCTTGGCTTCTCTTGGCCGAGGTGTCTGGCGAGCCATTCGTCTCGGACGTTGTGTTTAAAAGCTGCTAAGGCTTCCGCGTCCGGACAGTCGACTATTTGGTTCTTTTTGGTAAGGAACCTGTTCCAGAATTTGCGCGCTGACTCTCCGGGCTGTTGGGTTATATGACTCAGATCGTCTGCATCCGGAGGGCGGACATAAGTCCCTTGAAAATTTGCTCTAAACGCGTCCTCAAGCTCTTCCCAACTTCCAACAATGTTTTCTGGGAGGCCTTTGAGCCAGTGCCGGGCTGGCCCTTTGAGCTTGAGGGGTAGGTATTTTATGGCGTGGAGATCATCTCCTCTAGCCATGTGTATGTGTAGTATGTAATCTTCTATCCAGACTCCGGGTCTGTTGTGCCGTCGTATGCCTCTATGTTCATGGGTTTGAACCCTGCTGGAAATTCATGATCCAGCACCTCATCGGTAAAACATAGCGGGTGTGCGGCGCCCCTGTATTTGGGTGTGCCGCTGTCTTCGAACACTTGTTGTGTTGTGTTACTTCCTGGGGCCTTCTTTTTTGGCCCGTAGATGGACCTAGTTGGGTCGTCCATTTTCCTGTGATTATAAGTCGGTTGTGCGTGGCCCCGCTTGTCGCTTTTGGCCTATCATCTGGCCGTCTATCCGGCCAGGTGGCCTCTTTATTTTTTGACCGTGAAGGCTCTATGGCTTCCTCGTCAAATTCTGGCAGCAACTTGCGCTTCGGGTAGCTCTTCGTTTGATGGCCATTGCCATATTTGTCTGCAGTCTTGAATACTTTGCTCCACTTCATTCTGAGCGTGTCTTCTGCTATTTTGAGCTTCCGTTTCTCCTTCTTCAAACTTCTTGCAGTGGCGACGAGTCTTTTGTGTATGCTCTTATGCTCCGGTGTTGTGTCCGGACTGTTGATTGCTCCTTGAAGGGGTTGATTATCCGGCTCGTCCTGTTCGTCGTCCGCTGGTTTGCCCTGCTCTATCGCTGGGTCATTAGGAAGGCTGCTTTGATCGAGGCGGGACTTAGGGCGGCGTTTATGTCGCCGTTTTGGTTGTTTATCGGCGGGATTATCCTCTGCCGCGTCCCGTTGTTCCTTCTTATCGCTTCCCTTTGGGGTGTCCACCATGTATATGTCGGATGACGAGGTGGTCTTCCAGTGTCCTGTAGGCATTGGTTCTTGGTAGTCTCCGGCATCGTCGTCCATACCGTCGGTGTCTTCGGAGTCATAGTCAAGTACGTCGGTTAAATCGTCGACGGTGGCTACGAAGTGGGTGGTGGGTGGGCTCTGAATTTCTTCGTCAGTCCAGCGTCCCAACCGCCCCGCCGTAGCTTCGCCAGGGCTCTCCGGATAGCGAGAGATGCTTTAGTGAATTTATGATATCGCCAAGGGCGAAGTGCTGAAGATGTCCGTAGCGGTGAATTCCATGATCGGCGCCCAATCGGATTCGACCGCAGGGCGCAGGAGGTTCGGAGTCCGGCAGAGAGTCCGGCACCTCGGAGTCATGAGCTTTATGTGGGACAAGGTAAGTGTTCGGCTCTATCGCCGTAGAAGTTGCGGCTCCCGAGGCGGTGTCCAGCCATCCGTCCTCGATCCGAGCGATCGGCTCCGGACCATGGGTCAGAGCGGATTCGTGTGCGGCCTCCAAGGTACTGTCCGGCAGCAGAGTTAGGTCATGCCCATCGTGACAGCGCGACACGCTCGGCTATGGCTCAGATCCATCGAAGATCAAGTCCCCGCGGATATCAGCCGTGAAGTTTAGGCTTTCAAACCTGACCTGACGGCAAGGGGCGTAGCTTTCGATCTGCTCCAGATGGCCAAGTGAGTTGGCCCGCGGTTGCGGCCCGAATACTGAAGATCTGTCCGGGAGAAAAGTCTCACCCAGGACTGCGTCGTTGTTGATTGAAGAGGCCATTAAGCCTATCGGTGACGCGACACGTAGGAACTCTCAATGAAAGCACCAATGTCGGTGTCAAAACCGCGGATCTCGGGTAGGGGTCCCGAACTGTGCGTCTAGGCGGATGGTAACAGGAGACAAGGGACACAATGTTTACCTGTGTTCGGGCCCTCTTGATGGAGGTAAAACCCTACGTCCCGCTTGATTGATATTGATATTGTGGATGTTTACAAGAGTGGATCTACCACGAGATCAAGGAGGCTAAACCCTAGAAGCTAGCCTATGGTATGATTGTAAGGGTTGTTGATGTTGTCCTACGGACTAAAGCCATCCGGTTTATATAGACACCGGAGAGGGCTAGGGTTACATAGAGTCGGTTACAATGGTAGGAGATCTACATATCTGTATCGCCAAGCTTGCCTTCCACGCCAAGGAAAGTCCCATCCGGACACGGGGAGAAGTCTTCAATCTTGTATCTTCATAGTCTTGGAGTGCGGTCGATGATGATAGTCCGGCAGATGATAGTTCGGCTGATGATGGTAGTCCGGCTATCCGGACACCCGCTAATCCAGGACTCCCTCATCCCCCAAGCTTAGACCTCGCTTGTCCTCAAGCGAAAAGCCGATAACAATAAATATGTCCTCATGTTTAGAGGTAGAGGCGTTGATAAAAATAAAATACGGACATGAAGGCATCATGATTATTCACATAACAGCAACATATATTGATTTGTCATATGATTACTCATGTTCAAATGATGATCTTTTCACAAAGCCAAAGTATGAATCATAAACCTTATTGAGCACCAGCAAATTATACCCTTAGTCATTGAAACAATTGCAATTTATCATAACATCGGAAAGACTCTATGTCAGAGCTTAAAAGCAAGTCCACATACTCAACTATCACTTAGTCCTTCATAATTGCTAACACTCACGCAATACTTGTGGTTACGGAGTTTTAACCGGACACAGAGAAAGATAGGGGCTTGTAGTTTTGCCCCACAACCTTTTATCTCAAGGGTAGTGTCAACAATAATAATTCATGCTCCCCCACATCCAATTAGATATATATATATATATTATGTTCTTTCCAACATGCTGGGCTTGCCAAAGGATAAAATGAAAAAGGAAAGGTGAAGATCACTGTGACTTCTTGCATAAGGTAGAAACTAATAATAAAAGATAGGCCCTTCGCAAAGGGAAGCAGAGGTTGCCATGCGCTTTTATGGTTGGATGCACAAAATCTTAATGCAAAAGAACGTCACTTTATATTGCCCCTTGTATGTGAACCTTTATTATGCAGTCCGTCGCTTTTATTGCGTCCACAACAAGTTCATACAAAGCTTATTTCTCTGCACTAATAAGTCATGCATATTTAGAGAGCAATTTTATTGCTTGCACCTATGACAACTTAATTGAAGGATCTTACTCAATCCATAGGTAGATATGGTGGACTCTCATGGCTAAACTGGTTTAAGGGTATTTGGAAGCACAAGTAGTATCTCTACTTGGTGCTGAGAATTTGGCTAGCATGTGGGGGAAAGGCAAGCTCAACATGTTAGGAGATCCATGACACTATACTTTATCTCAGATATAAGAACACATAACTCATTACGTTGTCTTCCTTGTCCAACATCAACTCTTTAGCATGTCATATTTTAATGAGTGTTCCCAATCATAAAAGATGTCAATGATAATATATCTATATGTGAAACCTCTCTCTCCTTATTACTTCCTATTAATTACAACGATGACCAAAGCCATATTTGCCAACTCCCAACAACTTTTAATTATCATACTCTTTCTATGTGGAGTCATTACTTTCACTAAGATCAATATAAACTCTTTGATTCTTTTTATCCCCTTTTTTTATTCACCCCAGATCATGGCAAAGCAATCAAGCCCTTGACTCAACACTAATCTTTATTATATATATAGCTCACGGACTCGATCACTGTAGCGACCCGACCTCAGACGGTCAAGTCTCTGTGTTTCCATGTCATCCCTGGATCAGTAATGCTGACACACACATTACTCGAAGGATTTATAACAGAGTAGCAATCACACACTTATCACATCGAATGTCTCC
Source organism: Aegilops bicornis (assembly GCA_021605145.1). Lineage (NCBI taxonomy): Eukaryota > Viridiplantae > Streptophyta > Magnoliopsida > Poales > Poaceae > Aegilops > Aegilops bicornis. Next base: position 41,532,756 of record CM038673.1, on the reverse strand, counting down.
AAAGAGAACTTAATACAATAATATGGCTTAAGGCCATCTAATACGATAACAGCGGAAGGCTTGGAAGATAAAGTGAGTCCATCAACTCCAACAAAGATAGCTGAGCTGCACGGCAACGACCTATCGAACCTTACTCCTCGTCTGAAAAGTCTGCAACATAATACGTTGCAGCCCGAGAACGGGTCAGCACATGGAATATGCTGGCAATGTAACACAGTAGAGCAATAACAGAATAAGGCTACCACTACATGCATATTTGGCTAGTGGAAAGCTCTCTGATTCTGATTTTTTGCGGAAAGCCAATTTTTCCCTATATCAAAGGAATATATTTTAATTTAACTATCATGGTGGTTGAAACATCATTGAGAAGGTATAACCCCAACTCAATCCCAATTAAAGTAATTAACAAACCCAGCAATATTAATTTAGGGTGATGAGATACATGTGAATACTCAGGTACTAGATACTCAGAATTGTCCATAACCGGGGACACGGCTAACCATGATTAGATTGTACACTCTGCAGAGGTTTGCACACTTTTCCCCACAAGACTCGATCGCCTCCGATGATTTATCGCACTGCATGGTGTTTGAGAAACGAATGACCGAGACACAGTCTTTCAGAAACATTAACTCTTTACTCCGGGTAGACCATACCAAACCTACAAACCCACTACCTGCTGATCTACCTCTTCAAGAGCTTCAAGTAACTTACTCAACTATGCTAGAGCCCATAATATAGCTTGTGGCTGCACACGGAAGTTTCTAGCATGAATAATCTCAGTTCCCTTTGAGCCTGGGTGGCGGTCCATAGGAAGATCACACGGGTTCCCCGGGATTTCCAAAACAAAACAGACAACACTGGGTTCCCCAGGTGCCTCAATCCACCCAGATGTGTATTAAAGTTGCCACCTTAAGTTAACCATTAATTAGCAATCTCACATCTGTCATGGATAACTCTCAAACCCAATCCACGTCTACGAGCATAGCATAGCAATATAAGAAACACGTATAAGTAACTCCCAAGGTTTGAACGGGCAATAGTTTCTACCTCGTTAACTACTTCCCAACCCACAAATTAATGATATCCTAATCATGTAATGTGTGAAGGTTGAATCTAATGCATAAAAACTGGGTATGAAAAGGGTATGATCAAAGTGTTACTTGCCTTGCTGACGATCCGGGAATCCTAGAGACTCGTAGTAACACGCTTCGCACTCCGGGAATTCTATCGCAAGCAAACAATACATACATAAGTAAACAAGCAAAGATGCAAAAACGAAACTTCAACTGAAAGAAGTTGACCGGAGAGTTGAACTTAAGAACTCCGGTTCACAAAAAGAATCAAATCAAACGGAACAACAAAACTCAAACGGCGAAAGAAACAAGGTCCGTTTACTAATCTGAACTAGGGTCAAATTTTATAGAGTCCAAAACTTGTTTGAGTTGGCTATTCGGAAAGAGGGTTTCGATATGAAACTCCAGGCGCTTGAATCGCCTGATTCCGATAAACGAGCGAAAAGTTAAACTAGAACGAAAATTGGATCAGAAATCGCGATCAGGAAAATCGCGGTATAAATCCGATAAAAAGAAAACGTCGAACGGCTAAACGAACGAACGTTCGTTAGCAGAAACTAAACGATTTAACACGTTAAGAAACGAATCTAACGGGTGAACGCTCGCAACATAAACAAACCAAAAAAAACCGATCTATATAAAAAAACGAACTAGGGTTTTTTTTTCAAAAAACCCGAAGGGGTTTTCTTTTTAAAAAGAAACCGGCGGCAGGGCTACCTCCGGCGAGGGCGGGCGACTCCGGGTCCGGTGGGGCGGGCTCGGCGGGGTGGGGTGGCGGAGGCGGCGGCGGCTAAGGGCGGCGGCGGCAGCGGCTCGGCCTCGGCTGGGTCCGGGCACGGCGGAGGCGGCGGTGGTGGAGGTGGTGGTTTGGCGGGGGGTATTTAAGGAGGGAGGCGGCGGTGGCTTGGGGAAGGGGGCGCCCGGGGAGGAGTCCGGCTCGGGCTCCCCTCGGCGTCCGTGCGGCGCACGGCGGCGGCGACGCGGGGAAGGCGGCGGCGGCTCGGGCCGGCCTGCTCGGCTGGGCCTTTGGCCCAGTCGGGCGCGGGTCCTTTTTTTTAAACGTTTCGCCGAATCTTATAAAAATCCTAGAAAAATAAATAAAAATCTAAAATTGCCAAAACAAGTTTTCTTTGTCTAAATAAAATATTTAGAATAAGATGAACTTTTCTTGGCCCCTAAAAATGCAATTTTTAAAACATGCAAATTTTTCTAGGGAGAATAAAATTCCAAATAAAATCAAATAAAAACCAAATAATGATTTTAACATTTTTCCTCCGATATTTCAATTATTTTGGAGAAGTCATATTATCTACCCTCATTTATTTATTTAAAATGAAATATTTTCCGGAGAGAAAATAATTAAAACCAAAAATCCTCGTCTTCACTACTTGATAAAAATCAAATTTGAAAATCGAAAAAAAATCCCCAACTCTCTCCGAGGGTCCTTGAGTTGCTTAGGATTTCGAGGATTTCAAATGGAAATGCAATAAAATATGATATGCATGGATGACCTAAGTATAACATGCCAAATTAAAAATTTGGGATGTTACAAACCTACCCCCCTTAAGATGAATCTCGCCCTCGAGATTCGGGTTGGCTAGAAAATAGGTGCGGATGGTCCTCGCGGATATCTTCTTCTCGCTCCCAGGTGGCTTCCTCCTCGGTATGGTGGCTCCACTGAACTTTGCAAAACTTGATAACCTTGCTGCGAGTGACTCGACTGTCGAAATCAAGAATCTATATTGGCTTCTCCTCATAGGTCAGATTACTATCCAGCTGAATTGCCTATAAGGGCACTGTATCATTTAACGATATATCGGCCATTTCAGCATGGCACTTCTTCAGCTGTGATACGTGAAACACATCGTGAACTCCTGACAATCCTTCAGGTAACTCCAGCTTGTAGGCAACTTCTCCCATCCGTTCCAAAACACGATACGGTCCTACAAATCTTGGGGTTAACTTTCCCTTTACTCCAAAACGTTTCACTCCCCTCAAGGGTGATACTCGCAGATAGGCTCGGTCTCCAACTTCATAGGTTACTTCCTTGCGTTTTGAATCCACGTAACTCTTCTGTCTGGATTGAGCAATCTTTACTCTGTCTCTGATCAGTTTAACCTTCTCCTCTGATTCCTTGATTAAATCTGGTCCAAACAACTGACGGTCTCCAACCTCACCCCACATCAATGGTGTTCTACATCTGCGTCCATACAGAGCTTCGAACGGTGCCATCTTCAAACTGGCCTGGTAGCTGTTGTTGTATGAGAACTCAGCGTACGGCAAATTATCATCCCAACTAGATCCATAATCTAGCGCACAGGCTCTCAACATGTCCTTCAAAATCTGATTGACTCTCTCTGTCTGTCCATCCGTCTGCGGGTGAAAGGCGGTACTTAACTCCAATCTGGTACCCAAGGTCTGGTGTAGCTGATGCCAAAACTTTGAAGTAAACTGCGTTCCTCTATCTGATACGATGCTCCTCGGAACTCCATGCAAACATACGATTCTGGTCATATATATCTTGGCCAACTTTGCACTTGTATAAGTTGTTTTCACTGGAATAAAATGGGCTACTTTGGTCAAACGATCCACAACTACCCATATTGAATCATATCCTGACTTGGTTCTGGGTAATCCTGTAATAAAGTCCATGCCAAGTTTGTCCCACTTCCATTCGGGTATTGGCATAGGCTGTAACAATCCTGCTGGCTTATGATGCTCTGCCTTCACTCTCTGACATACATCACATACGGCTACATACTCGGCAATATCCTTCTTCATACCAGTCCACCAGAAACGTTCCTTCAAGTCCAAATACATTTTGGTGTTTCCGGGGTGAATCGAGTATGGTGAGTCATGGGCCTCCTGAAGTATTAACTTCCTGATCTCCGAATCGTTGGGCACATAAATCCGGTCCTCAAACCACAAGGTATCGTGCTCATCCTCGCGAAAACCTTTGGCTTTTCCTTCGCCCATCTTCTCTCTTATCTCAGCAATCTCTTTATCCTCCTTCTGAGCTTCTCGAATTTTGTTCAACAACGTAGACTGAACCTCCATTGTTGCAAGAAAACCTCTTGGAACAATCTCCAATCGAAGTTCCATGATTTCTGCAGCTAACTCCGTTGGCAATCCTTTGCTTTCAAGGATATTAGCATAACTCTTTCGGCTCAAAGCGTCTGCTACGACGTTGGCCTTTCCTGGATGATAATGTAGCTTTATGTCGTAATCTTTTATAAGTTCCAGCCATCTCCTCTGTCTGAGGTTTAACTCCTTCTGTGTGAAAATGTACTTCAAACTTTTATGATCCGTGTACACATCACAACGGTTTCCAATAAGGTAATGTCTCCAGGTCTTCAACGCATGTACTACGGCTGCTAACTCCAAATCATGTGTGGCATAGTTCAACTCATGTGGCTTCAGTTGTCGTGAGGCATACGAAACCACTTTTCCGTCCTGCATAAGAACACATCCAAGTCCCAAGCGAGAGGCGTCACAATACTCTTGAAACTCCTTATGTATGTCTGGCAAGGTTCGCACTGGGGCTGTAGTCAACCGTTTCTTCAACACCTGAAAACTTGCCTCGCAATCCTCTATCCATTTGAACTTAGTTTCCTTCCTTAGCAATTCAGTCATTGGCTTAGCAATCTTGGAGAAATTCTCAATGAACCTCCGATAATATCCTGCCAGTCCAAGGAAACTGCGGATCTCGCCAACTGAAGTGGGTGCCAACCATTCAGTGACTGACTGAACCTTACTGGGATCTACTGCTATACCCTCTCCTGATATAACATGCCCAAGAAATCCAACTTCCTTCAACCAAAACTCGCACTTGCTGAATTTGGCATATAACTGGTGTTCCCTAAGTTTCTCGAGAACCAAACGCAAGTGTTCCGCGTGCTCCTCTTCGTTCTTCGAGTATACCATAATATCATCAATAAACACCACAACAAACTTGTCCAAATACTCCATGAACACCTTGTTCATCATACTCATGAAATAGGCAGGGGCGTTAGTTCAGTCCAAACGACATGACCGTATACTCATACAACCCATATCGTGTGGTAAATGCTGTCTTTGGTATATCCTTCTCTCGGATCTTCAACTGATGGTATCCCGATCGTAGATCAATCTTCGAAAACACCTTAGCTCCTTGCAACTGATCAAACAGATCATTAATCATCGGTAGGGGATACTTGTTCTTTACCGTTACTTCATTCAGAGCTCGATAATCAACAACCATCCTCAGGGATTTATCCTTTTTCTCCACTAAAAGTACTGGGGCTCCCCAAGGTGATGAACTTCTACGGATGTAACCTTTCTCCAATAGCTCCTTAATCTGCTTCTTAATTTCCTCCGGATCATATGCGGGCATCCGATAGGGTCTCTTGGATATTGGTCCATGCACTGCAATAGCTCTATCGTAAACTCGATGTCTCGATCCGTGGCATGCCCGGTAACTCCTCCGGGAAAACATCCGGTAATCCTTTACTACAGGTACTTCCTCCGTACAACTCCGTGAGGGCATTCACTTGGCTCCTCCTAGGCACATGCCTAGATACATACTTAATCCTTTTTCCCTCCGGGGTGGTAAGATATATTGATTTACTAGCACAAATAATACTTCCTCCATACTTTGACATCCAGTCCATACCTAATATCACATCCAATCCTTGCGACTCCAAGATAATTAGGTCGATGGAAAAACATGCGTGCCAATGATTAGGGGTATCTGGGTGCACCATCTGCTAGCCATGTACTCTGCTCCGTGTGAGCTCAAGAAAAGAGGGGTTCTAAGGGTTTGGGTTGGTAACTTGAACTTATCCACAAATCCCTTGATATGTATGAATGCGATGCACCAAGATCGAAAAGAACAATAGCGGTAAATGACTGAACCATAAACTTACCTATTACCGCGTCCGGCTGCTCTTCAACTTCCTCCATGTTAACGTGGTTCACTTGTCCTTTGTTGAATGGATTGGGCTTCTTCCCAGCGCTCCCATTTCCGTTTCCATTCCTTCCTTCAGGGCAGTCATTGGCATAATGCCCTGTCTTCCCACACTTAAAGCAAATAACTTGGCTTAAGTCCCTCTTGGCGGGTGTAGCTGGGTTAGAGCGATTCTGATAATTGTTGACTCCATTCCCATTCCCGTTCTTCGCACCATTTTGATGATGCGATCCTCCTCCAGTATGGTTATGGCCTCCATGGTTATGAACAAGTCCTCCCGAGTTCGGGGTTAAACGAGGCTTCTCATGAGCTCCTGAGTTATACTTCCCTTGTCCATACTTCCTCTTACGGTTCTCGATTTGCTGTTGCTTACTTTCAAGCATTAGGGCCTTATCCACCAACTCCTGGTAGTTGTTGAAAGTTGCCACCATCAACTGCATACTCATCTCATCATTCAGCCCTTCCATAAACTTCTCCTGCTTAGCGGCATCTGTGGTCACATCATCAGGGGCATAACGTGATAACTTGCTAAACTCATCCACGTACTGGGCCACAGTACGGTTCCCCTGGCGTAGGTTGCGAAACTCACGCTTCTTCATTTGCATGGCTCCAGTTGAGACATGGGCCGTCAAAAGCTTGTTGGAACTGGTCCCAAGTTACATTGGCTATAGGAAAGGTAGCCGTGTAATTCTCCCACCATGCGGCTGCTGGTCCATCCAATTGATGTGCGGCAAAGCGCACCCTTTCAGCATCCGTGCATCCTGCGGTGGTTAACTCCCTTCCAATACGACGTAGCCAATCATCCGCAACTATTGGCTCGGTGCTACTGGAAAACACCGGCGGTTGTAACCTTAGGAAGCGGGCTAAGTTGTCCACTGGCGGTGGGTTAATGTTGTTGTTGTTGTTACCCTGGTTCTGAACTAGCAATTGCATCAAGGTATTTTGCTGATGGATCAACTGGGTGAGCTCCGGTGGGAAAGCAAAACCAGTGTCACGTCTCGGAGGCATCTGAGGGTTTAGATGGAAGAGATTAGAATAGAAAAAGGTCTAATGAGAAAACACTACCCATATGCATATGAGACAAACACAATCATTTCACTCAATCAATCAAGCAAGGGCATACAAACGGTCTAGGACTATCGTAAAAGTGCTCATCTACTACTAGTTACATGGGGGAAAGTACTACTAATATTTGGTGGTCATCTAGAAATTTTGATCGGTGGAAGACTCCATGATGTCCGCTCCAGCTTCATCTTCGTAGTCATCATCACTTGGGTCAGAATCGGTGTCGTCGATGATGATGTAGTTGTCCGGACAAGCGGGATCCTCTTCCTCTTCTTGCTCCTCTTCTTTGGGTGCTGGTCCTCCCATGAATACTCCGATCTTCTTAACTAGGTCATCATTCTTCTCCAAAGAGTGTCTTGATTTCTTCCTCATATCCGTCGTGTAAACTTGAGTTCTTCCTCCAGCTCGATGATCCTAGTTTTCGCCTTCTTCAACTCCATCATGTCCGCACAAGACATCTGGTTCTCCCTGGCGTCGAATGTGCTGGTTTAGCTCTGGATGTAAGCTGCAATGGATCTATCCTTCTTGGTGCTGATTACTTCCCATTGCTCGTCTCGGAGCCCTCATATTTGATATATGGTGTCTTTAAGCTCTCTGTTGTAGACTTCTCCAAAGCGTCCTATGGTAATGTGAGCTGCCATACTCTTGCCAAGGCTCCAGGTGGGAGCTTCAAAAGAAAACTCTATGGGCTTGGAAGTTGGCGAGAACGTCCTTCCTGGAACTTGTACTTGAATCATCCAACGCTCTTCTTCTGGTAAAGTAACGTTGTACGTCCCGGTGAAGCTTGGTATTCCAATATTCAGGTACCTAGTGACTTCCTTCAAGTGGCGTCCAAAAGGTGTGTCTTCATCCGGTTGTGCAAACTTGTTCTTCATTTCCGTCATCCTAAAGAGTAGAAAAATGGAGAGGAGTAAGAAATGAGTAGAGAAGAGTGACCAATGGTTTATCTTAGTGGTCGTGTCCTACACTCAACGTGTGCTCTGATACCATCTTGTAGCCACCCGACCTCAGACGGTCAAGTCTCTGTGTTTCCGTGTCATCCTGGATCGAATGCCGACACACACGACTCAAGGATTTATAACAGAGTAGCAATCACACACTTATCACATCGAATGTCTCCAAAGAGAACTTAATACAATAATATGGCTTAAGGCCATCTAATATGATAACAACGGAAGGATTGGAAGATAAAGTGAGTCCATCAACTCCAACGGCATAGCTGAGCTGCACGGCAACGACCTATCGAACCTTACTCCTCGTCTGAAAAGTCTGCAACATAATACGTTGCAGCCCGAGAACGGGTCAGCACATGGAATATGCTGGCAATGTAACACAATAGAGCAATAACAGAATAAGGCTACCACTACATGCATATTTGGCTAGTGGAAAGCTCTACGGTTACAGTTTTGCGGAAAGCCAATTTTTCCCTATATCAAAGGAATATATTTTAATTTAACTATCATGGTGGTTGAAACATCATTGAGAAGGTATAACCCCAACTCAATCCCAATTAAAGTAATTAACAAACCCAGCAATATTAATTTAGGGTGATGAGATACATGTGAATACTCAGGTACTAGATACTCAGAATTGTCCATAACCGGGGACACGGCTAACCATGATTAGATTGTACACTCTGCAGAGGTTTGCGCACTTTTCCCCACAAGACTCGATCGCCTCCGATGATTTCTCGCACTGCATGGTGTTTGAGAAACGGATGGCCGATACACAGTCTTTCAGAAACATTAACTCTTTACTCCGGGTAGATCATACCAAACCTACAAACCCACTACCTGCTGATCTACCTCTTCAAGAGCTTCACGTAACTTACTCAACTATGCTAGAGCCCATAATAGCTTGTGGCTGCACACGGAAGTTTCTAGCATGAATAATCTCAGTTCCCTTTGAGCCTGGGTGGCGGTCCATAGGAAGATCACACGGGTTCCCCGGGATTTCCAAAACAAAACAGACAACACTGGGTTCCCCAGGTGCCTCAATCCACCCAGATGTGTATTAAAGTTGCCACCTTAAGTTAACCATTAATTAGCAATCTCACATCTGTCATGGATAACTCTCAAACCCAATCCATGTCTACGAGCATAGCATAGCAATATAAGCAACACGTAGAAGTAACTCCCAAGGTTTGAATGCAGGGCAATAGGTTCTACCTCGTTAACTACTTCCCAACCCACAAATTAATGATATCATAATCATGTAATGTGTGAAGGTTGAATCTAATGCATAAAAACTGGGTATGAAAAGGGTATGATCAAAGTGTTACTTGCCTTGCTGACGATCCGGGAATCCTAGAGACTCGTAGTAACACGTTTCGCACTCCGGGAATTCTATCGCAAGCAAACAATACATACATAAGTAAACAAGCAAAGATGCACAAACGAAACTTCAACTGAAAGAAGTTGACCGGAGAGTTCAACTTAAGAACTCCGGTTCACAAAAAGAATCAAATCAAACGGAACAACAAAACTCAAACGGCGAAAGAAACAAGGTCCGTTTACTAATCTGAACTAGGGTCAAATTTTATAGAGTCAAAAACTTGTTTGAGTTGGCTATTCGGAAAGAGGGTTTCGAGATGAAACTCCAGGCGCTTGAATCGCCTGATTCCGATAAACGAGCGAAAAGTTAAACTAGAACGAAAATTGGATCAGAAATCGCGATCAGGAAAATCGCGGTATAAATCCGATAAAAAGAAAACGTTGAACGGCTAAACGAATGAACGTTCGTTAGCAGAAACTAAACGACGAACACGTTCGTAAAACGAACGAACGGGTGAAAGCTCGCAACATAAATAAACCAAAAAAAAACCGATATATATAAAAAAACGAACTAGCTTTTTTTTTTCAAAAAAAACCGAAGGGGTTTTCTTTTTAAAAAGAAACCGCGGCGGGGCTACCTCCGGCGAGGTCGTCCGGCGAGGGGCGGGCGGCTCCGACGGGGTCCGGGGTGGGGCGGTGGCGCGAGAGGCGGCGGCGGCTCGGGCTCGGCTCGGGTCCGGGCGCGCAGGCGGCGGTGGTGGTGGTGGTGGTGGTTTGGCGTGGGGGTATTTAAGGAGAGGAGGCGGCGGTGGCTTGGGAAGGGGCGCCCGGGGAGGAGTCCGGCTCGGGCTCCCCTCGGCGTCCGTGCGACGCACGGCGGCGGCGACGCGGGGAAGGCGGCGGCGGCTCGTGCCGGCCTGCTCGGCTGGGCCTTTGGCCTAGTCGGGCGTGGGTCCTTTTTTTTAAACATTTCGCCGAATCTTATAAAAATCCTAGAAAAATAAATAAAAATCTAAAATTGCCAAAACAAGTTTTCTTTGTCTAAATAAAATATTTAGAATAAGATGAACTTTCTTGGCCCCTAAAAATGCAATTTTTAAAACATGCAAATTTTTCTAGGGCGAATAAAATTCCAAATAAAATCAAATAAAAACCAAATAATGATTTTAACATTTTTCCTCCGATATTTCAATTATTTTGGAGAAGTCATATTATCTCCCTCATTTATTTATTTAAATTGAAATATTTTCCGGAGAGAAAATAATTAAAACCAAAATCCTCGTCTTCACTACTTGATAAAAATCAAATATGAAAATCGAAAAAAATCCCCAACTCTCTCCGAGGGTCCTTGAGTTACTTAGGATTTCGAGGATTTCAAATGGAAATGCAATAAAATATGATATGCATGGATGACCTATGTATAACATGCCAAATTAAAAATTTGGGATGTTACAATCACATAGAGGGATCATAAAGCAAAACTCAAAACTAGATCATGCCATAAACTTTATTCTACTAAATCAAGATACTACTAATAGGATCGAACTAAGAAAAATGGTAAAGATAGGAGTTGTGATGGAGATACGATACCGGTGCACCTCCCCCAAGCTTGGCGAATGCCAAGGGGAGTGCCCATACCCATGTGATTATGTCTCCTTCGTTGTCGAAGAAGGTGGAGGTGTGGTTGATGATGCGGGCTTGTCGTCCACCTTCCATGGCATAGGCTCACCCTCATAGAAGGATGACCGAGTCTCCGGAATCCTCAAATCTGCAACGGAAACTGCTCGAAACGAAAACAGAGGATATTTGCGTGATACTGTCGTCAAAACCTTCGGGAGAATATATAATGAATTTTTACCGACCAAGATACGTGTCATGCAAGAAAACGGAGTCCGGAGGGTGCACGAGGTGCTCACGAGGTAGGGGGGCGCGCCCAGCGGGGTAGGGCCTGCCCTCCACCCTCGTGAATGCCTCGTGTCCTTCCCGGACTGCCACTTATTTTTCTATATTTCTAAATACTCCAAAACGGATAAATATTTCCTTAAAAATTGTTTTGGAGTCGGTTTACTTACCGTACCACATACCTATTCCTTTTCGGAGTCTGAAACGGTCTGGAAAGTGTCCCTTATGTATTCCTCCGGGGTTACGGTTTCAATAATATTAGTTTCAACATTTACAGGATTACCTGAGATATAGTGTTTGATCCTTTGACCGTTTACCACCTTCGGATTTGTGCCTGCGAAGTTGTTGATTTTTATGGCACCGGAACGATAGACCTCCTCGATAACGTAAGGACCTTCCCATTTGGAGAGTAGTTTTCCTGCAAAAAATCTTAAACGAGAGTTGTATAGCAATACATAATCACCTACATTAAACTCACGCTTTTGTATCCTTTTGTCATGCCATCTTTTAACTTTTTCTTTAAACAACTTGGCATTTTCATAGGCTTGGGTTCTCCATTCATCAAGTGAGCTAATATCAAATAACCTCTTCTCACCGGCAAGTTTGAAATCATAGTTGAGTTCTTTAATATCCCAATATGCCTTATGTTCTAGTTCGAGAGGTAAGTGACATGCTTTTCTATAAACCATTTTATACGGAGACATACCCATAGGATTCTTATATGCAGTTCTATAGGCCCATAATGCATTATCAAGTTTCTTGGACCAATTCTTTCTAGACCTATTAACAGTCTTTATTAAGATTAATTTGAGCTCTCTAGTACTCAATTCTACTTGACCACTAGACTGCGGGTGATAAGGAGATGCAATTCTATGATTAACGTCATATTTAGCAAGCATTTTACGGAAAGCACCATGAATAAAGTGTGAACCACCATCAGTCATTAAATATCTAGGGACTCCAAACCTCGGAAAAATAACTTCCTTAAGTATTCTAATAGAAATGTTATGATCAGCACTACTAGTTGGAGTAGCTTCTACCCACTTAGTAACGTAATCAACAACAACTAAAATATGAGTGTATCCATTAGAAGCAGGAAAAGGTCCCATATAATCAAAGCCCCAAACATCAAATGGTTCAATAACAAGTGAATAATTCATAGGCATTTCTTGACGTCTACTAATATTACCAATTCTTTGACATTCATCACAAGACAAAACAAACTTACGGGCATCTTTGAAGAGAGTGGGCCAATAAAAACCGGATTGCAATACCTTATGTGCAGTTCTATCTCCAGCGTGGTGTCCTCCATAAGCTTCGGAGTGACACTTCGTGAGATCTGTTCCTGTTCATGCTCAGGCACACAACGTCTAATAACACCATCTACTCCTTCTTTATAAAGATGTGGATCATCCCAAAAGTAATGCCTCAAATCATAAAAAAACTTTTTCTTTTGTTGGTATGTGAAGCTAGGTGGTATAAATTTGGCAACAATATAATTAGCATAATCAATATACCATGGAGTGCTACAAGAAGTGCTTATGACATTTAATTGTTCATCAGGAAAGCTATCATCAATAGGTAGTGGGTCATCAAGAACATTCTCTAACCTAGATAAGTTGTCCGCAACGGGGTTCTCAGCTCCTTTTCTATCAACAATATGCAAATCAAATTCTTGCAGCAAGAGAACCCATCTAATAAGTCTAGGCTTAGCATCTTTCTTTTCCATAAGATATTTAATAGCAGCATGATCAGTGTGAATAGTTACTTTAGAATCAACAATATAGGGTCTGAATTTATCACAAGCATATACAACCGCTAAAAGTTCCTTTTCGGTAGAAGCATAATTTCTTTGAGCATTGTCTAGAGACTTACTAGCATAATGGATAACATTTAACTTCTTATCAACTCTTTGCCCTAGAACAACACCTACAAAGATAATCACTAGCATCACACATAATTTCAAAGGGTAAATTCCAATCAGGTGGCTGAACAATAGGTGCACAGACTAATGCTTTCTTAAGTATTTCAAATGCTTCTACACAATCATCATCAAAGACAAATGGTACATCTTTTTGTAATAAATTAGTCAGAGGCCGAGAAATTTTTGAGAAGTCCTTAATGAACCTCCTATAAAATCCGGCGTGACCAAGGAAACATCTTATACCTTTGATGTCCTTGGGACATCGCATCTTTTCAATAGCATCAACGTTGGCTTTATCAACTTCAATACCTCTTTCAGAAACTTTGTGCCCCAAGACAATACCTTCATTAACCATAAAGTGGCACTTTTTCCAATTCAAGGTAAGATTAGTTTCTTCACATCTCTGCAAAACTCGATCAAGATTGCTCAAGCAATCATCAAAAGAGGAACCATAGACGGAAAATTCGTCCATGAAAACCTCACAAATCTTTGTCGGGGGAAATCTGTCCCACCACGGACACCTATGGGACCGGAGCCCCTTTTCGGTTCGGCAGGGGGCGGAGGATGCACGAAGAGCAGATCGAGGCGATCACACGAGCGATTTACCCAGCTTCGGAGCTCTCCGAAGAGATAATACTCCTACTGCTGCTTGTCTGGTTGTATTGTGTTCTTTCTAGGGAGCGATGAGAGCTACAAAACCTAGCCTGAGAGTCTGTGGCTTCGTACGAGCTAAACTGAACCAGCCGAACGGAACCGAACCCTTTCTACGTGGCACTCGGGCCTCCTTTTATATGCACAAGGGGTCACCACAGATGGCAAGTAGACAGGGGTAAAATAGGAAAAACAGAGGTTGGTACACCGCTTTGTACAGTGTACAGTGATCTATACCTAACACTGACGGCAGGGGACAAGGGCCATAAATGCCCGTCTAAGTCTCCCGAACAGTGCAAAAAAGTGGCCGTCACGGGCGCCACCGTCTGCCACGATGGTAGCTTGTCAGCGCCGCTTATCGCCGCTCCCCGCTGGCTGCACAACCCATTGACACGCGCGCCTGGAAGAGCCCCATGGCGACACGTTGGCGGATGAGCTGGAGCGGAGATGAAGAGAGGTTACCTGCCGCGGCAAGTGCCTTGCCGCGGCAAGGTTCTTGTCGTGCTCGGGAGCTTGTTGCTCATCAAGTCTTCCCGGCAAGCTCCTCTTGCCGGGGTCTTGTTTCCTGCACGCCTCGAGTGGCCTTCCCGGCAAGCTCCTCTTGCCGGGGCCTTCTGCGTGCCTAGGGTGGCCTTCCCGGCAAGCTCCTCTTGCCGGGGTCTCGTCTCTTTGACTAGAAGCACTTTGTTCTTGAATGGCTCCAAAGGAGTCACGAAGAATCTTGGTGATCATCAGGCAAGCCTTGCCGCGGGGTGCTGCGACTGCCCGTGCATGAGTTCGGGATACTAGGGTACCCCTACTCTAGTACACCGACAGGAGCCCCCGGGCCTGGGCCATACACGATGCCGAGCGCTGTTGGGCCAGGCCCAAATCAGTGCACGGGCACGCGCGGCCTGAATCACACCGTTACTTACCCCGGACCCACCACGCCCCCACGAACGGCACGCTACGAGCGGGTCGTTATGGGAGAAATCATGGGCGAGATCGTGGGGAATCTTTTTCGCCAGAAGTGCGAACGTCCGCCCCCTCCCTCTTTATAAGCGGAGGAAACAGGGGCATTCTGTTCCCCTCGCCATTTGCTGCTTGATCTTCGAAAACCACCATTGCTCTCTCCTGCTTCCCAAGCCAGAAAAGAGCAACGCTCCGCCCCTCGTCGCCGCCGTCTCCACCAACGCCGTCGGTCACCTCCAGCGCCTCCGCCATGGCTCCGAAGGCCGACAAGGGGAAAGGCGTGAAGTCGGCCGAGGCGCAGCGGCTCGCGGCGCTGCGCAAGGAACAGGCCCTCTTCGACCCCCAGCTCGACGCAAAGGCGTTGCGGGAGGAGTACTACCTCTTCTGGTCGACGGAGACGCGGGCACACCCGCGCACGAGGGTGATCTCCGCCGCTGCATCTGAGAAGGTTTCCGTCGGGTACCCCTTCTTTCCGCTTTTCTTCTACTGCGGGCTCTGCCCGCCCTTCTCCGAATTCTTTTGTGACATTATGAACACATATGGCCTCCACCTTCTTGATTTCACCCCCAACGCCGTCCTCACCATGGCGGTTTTCGCACATCTTTGTGAGAATTTTGTCGGAGTCCACCCAAATGTCGCCCTCTTCCGTCACTTCTTCATGCCCCGCGCCGAGAGAGGAGAGCCGCTTGCCGGAGGGATAGCTTGGGTCTCTAGGATCGGCAAGAAAGAAGCTTACTTGGAAGGGGAGTTCCGTAGCAAGTGGGACGAGTGGAGAGGCAACTGGTGTTGGATCATTGAGGAGAACCCGCAGCCCTTCACTGCCGTGCGCCAAACCCCAATAGTGCGTGGCAACGATTGGAGTAACTTGGCGCCGGAGGATGAGAGGCTGCAGATTGCCGTGACCCGGATCCTGCGCCTTAGGCTTGCCGGACTCACCGTAGGCGCAGTTGGCGCAGACTTCCTTCGCCGCCGCATTGCACCCTTGCAAGAGAGGGGGAGACCGGCTTGGGAATTCAAGAATGCGGCAGATATCATGAGGTTGCGCCCGGGCCTTAACTGGAACTTCACAGTCTTGGAGCTGACGGCGATGCTGCAGGAGCTATTCAAGCATGATCCCGAGCACCCCGAGTGGTTTATGTTGCCGGAAGGAGTCGTCCCCTTGTGCAACAATTCGTAGCTGGACCGCATCCGCGCCATGATGCCGTTGTGCGATTCACATGGAATCGTTCCAACCTGGCAAGAGCCTTCGGATGACATCGTGTGACAGTTCTTCGACAGCTTGGAGGAAGTCGCGGTCCGCGCCGACGAGAAGAAGTGGCTCACCCGCGACACCACCGACCAAGAGATGGCGCGCATTGCCACAAGGTTGGAGGAGGCGACAGCAGCTGCTGCCGCTGGTGTCTTCGGGTTTACCGTGGAGGAAGCAGAGGCATCCGAGGCGGCGAGCCTTGCCGACCGAGAAGAGCTTGTCGGCGAGGAGGAGCAGGTCGAGCCCGAGGTCGAGTCCAGCGAGCCAGTCGAAGACACTTCTGCTCCGTCATCCAGCAGCTTGCCGCAACCGGAGCCCCCGGCTCCGCCAAGGAGGCGTCTTCGGAGGACCGGAGACGAGTCGAGACGGCAGACGGGCCAACAGCCGCAGCGCCGTGCGACAAGCTCTACCGCGGCAAGTACGGTTGCCGCGGGAGCGTCCCACACGGCTCCGGCAACTGAGGCGGGATCTTCCCGGGCCGCCGCTGCCACTCCCGCCAAGCGATCAAGGGAACCCACCCCTCCACTTCTTCGCACCGGAGGCGAGCCGGAGTTTGATCTCTCCGCGCTCAGCTCCGACAAGGAGGAAGAAGATGAGTAAGTTTCCCTGCTGCGCTTGTATTTCTTCAATTTCATTGCTTCATCTTGAATCTGATTTGCTTCATTCTGACTTCTTTCTTTTTCAGGACGCTGGCTCAAAGAGCGTCGAAAAGGGCCAAGACTCCGTTGGTCGTCGTCGAAGACGATTCCCCTGTGGCGACAGGAGGCACGTCTGAGACTCCCTTGCCGGATCCGGCAATCCTTCGATAGAACAGCCCCCAGCACAGCCCCCAGCGTAAGTGTTTGTATTATCCCTTATGGTTAGGTGTGCTTGGGTGCTCCTTCTTCTTGATATCTGGCTTGTTGATTTGTGTAGGAGCAGAGCAGCCTCATCAGGAGGTCCCGGAAGTCACTCCTGAAGTCCTGCCTGCTTCAACTACGCCGCCAAGGGAGAAATCTCCGCCAAGGGAGCGTTCTCCGGCAAGGGAGGCCTCTCCGGCAAGGGGAGCTTCTCCGACAAGGGGCAGCGCAGACAACCCTCCGGTGGTGGAGACCGCGGCTACAGATCCTACTGCAGGTAATCTTCTTACTTGAGAATTTCCCTTGGGCTCTTTTCTTCTGTTCTTCTTTTCAAACATTTGCTTGACTCGTTCTTTCTTTTTCTTTCTCTGATCTTCAGATCCATCTGCCGGAGAGCCGATGGAGACTGAGGTCGCCGGCGAGGAGGACGCTCGCGGCAACAATGACGACGCCACCACCATGGAGGAGGAGGCCGGGCGCCGACGGGTCTGCCGCGAAGAGGTCACAAGATCGCTAGCGCAGAGGCAGGGAGGGTCCGGTGATCGTACTAACGGCCCTGAGGCCGCAGGAGCGCCAGCGCCACGCCGACCACAGATCCCTCCGCCACCGATGCAGCACCAGTTCAAGAGCCCCAGTCCGCGCCTATCTCAAGGCCGCGACGGTGTCTTCATCAAGCTTCCGTGGGCGCTAAGCTCTGTGGCTCCGGTCGAAGGGGAGACCTTCGACGGAGAGCTGCTCGCCTCTGCTGGGCTGTCACTGGTTGACGCGCCAAGCAGCAGTGGCGATTCTGAGGAGGAGCAGCTGTTGAAGAAGCTGGTGTCGCTCTACCGCGCCCGACAAGCTAAGCTGGAGTCCAGGGAAGCACTTGTCGCGAGGGTAGGTGCTGACATGGAGAAACGCGCAGAAGAGCTCCGGCGCGCCAACAAGGAAACTCTCCGGGACATAGCAGAGGCGCGGGAGCAGCTTGCTGAGGAGCGCACGGCCTTCATCTTGGAGAAGGCCGAGGTCGAAGAGCAGCAAAGGCTTGCCGGCGAGAAGCTCTCTGCACAAGAAGGTGAGCTGGCACAGCGGAAGATCAACCTCGACAGCTATGAGGAAGATCTTGCCGCGCGTGAGCGATCAAAGGACGCCGCCGCGGCTACCGAGGCCGCCAAGAAGGAACTGGAAACGAGGGTGGCACAGCTGGAGGCCACCCTCTAGAAGAGTGGCGAGGAGGTCACCGCGCTGAAGCACGAGCGCGAGAAGGACGCCTACACTCTTGGCGAGTTGCAGGGCCGCCTCGCTGAGAGGATCAAAGAGATCGACGCCGCCAAGGATGTCAAAGCGGATCTCGAGCTGAAGCTGTCCACTCTGATAGAGACGCTTAGACGGCGCCAAGGAGCGAGAAGTGGGCTTGCCGGAGAAGATCAAGGCCAACGAGGAGCTGCCGACGAAAGTGCCACAACTACCCATAACACCTTCAGAGAAAATGTGACGCACTGGACAGAGGGCCTTGTGAACACTGCCGCCACCATCGACAAGGAGCTGAAGGAGATGGGGATGGAGGACCTCCGATACTCCTCCGACGAGCATCTCCAGCCCAGCGCCAAACTTAGTTTATTCTTCAAGGGCGTGTTGACTGCTCCGCGGCTCGAAGCGGCGATCCCGGGCGATCGCCGAGGAGTCGCGCCAAATCTGCTCGGAAGTTCTCCAAAAGGTGCTGGTGAAGGTGGCTCACCGCAACCTGTGCCTCGACCTCACCAACGTCCTCAAATCCTTGCCGCCGGATGCTGACGTAGAGGCGCTCAAGGCCTTTGTCGCTGCCATCGTGGACAGGGTCAACAAGGTCAAGAGGGTTGAGGGCGACCGTGTAGACTAGGCCGCCAAGTTTATCTTTCCCTTGTCGCTGCAGATCATGTTTAGGAAAACATTTTATTAGATCCGCGACAAGTTATCTTGTAATATACACTATCTTAGGCAATGATTGCAAAGTTATTTCCTCTACTTGACTCCTTCCTTTGTATGCTTCACCCTACGCTTTTAGGGAACTTGTCGGAGCAAACACCTTTACCCGCGAGCGCTGAGTGCGGAACGTCAGCAGCCTGCTGGCAGTGTTGCTCACGACAAGAAACCTTGTCGCGGCTAGCCGCAGCTCGCTTAAATTGTTGAGCGGACTCGAAACAAAATAAGGGCGCGACTAGCTACGAGTTGGTTCCTCCGCGCACAGGTTTTCCATACAAGGCACGGTCGTTCGAGGAAGATAACTCAAAAAATTTAAAAACTGATTGCTCAAACTTTGGCAACTTAGCTTTTTCTGTCGTTTGCTTCCTTCGTTTTCCGGCAAGGCGAGATTTTCTCGAGTGAAGACAAGACTTCCTCGAGCGACACTTGGTCCACACCATTATCTTCTCCTTCTCCTTCCCTCCCGGTTAACTTGTGCGCGAGGGAACTTCCTTTCTTTGAAAAGAAAAAAAGAGAAAATAAGGTTATGGAGCCTGGTGGCTCACTATTACTTACCGGATGTGGGTGCTGCACAAAGTGTCAGATAACGTATGCAATATAATAAAAAGAGCATAAGACTGACAAAATGTGTGCAGCAGATAAACTTTACTGATGCACGGGGTCTGCACCCGGATTTGTACAAAGGATTACATGCAACAGCGGCAAGACTTGTACAAAAGGTGGTTGCCGGAACGGGTTCCGGCAACCGCGCCTTATCGGTAAAACTTGTGAAGATGCTCTATGTTCCAGGAGTTTCTCACCGGAACGCCATCTTCGGTCTCAAGGCGGACAGCGCCAGGCCTAGTGACTCGTTTCACCCGATAAGGGCCTTCCCACTTTGGCGTCAACTTGTTGGAATTCTTGGCGGATTGAACGCGCCGAAGAACAAGGTCGCCTTCCTCGAGACTTCTGGCATTAACTTTGCGGCTATGGTAGCGGCGCAAAGCTTGCTGGTATCGAGCAGCTCGTACAGCAGCCTGAAGACGGTCTTCCTCAAGGAGCAGCGCGTCATCTTGCCGCAGCTGCTCTTGCTCGAGCTCATCATAAGCGAGCACTCGAGGTGACCCGTATACGAGGTCCGTGGGGATTACTGCCTCTGCTCCATAGACTAGAGCAAAGGGTGTCTGGCCAGTGGCTCGATTTGGCGTCGTCCTGATCGACCAAAGAACCACCGGCAGCTCCTCGATCCAGTTTCTTCCGCACTTGTGCAGCCTGTCGAAAGTCCTGGTCTTGAGTCCACGCAGCACTTCAGCATTCGCCCTCTCCGCTTGACCGCTTCTTCTCGGGTGAGCAACAGAAGCGAAACAGACCTTGGCGCCAAGGTCTTGGACGTACTGCATGAAGGTGCGGCTCGTGAATTGAGTGCCGTTGTCGGTGATAATCCTGTTAGGGATCCCGAAGCGACAAACAATCGACCAAGAACTTGATCACGATCAGGTTGTCACCTTCCTCACTGGTTCCACTTCCGCCGCTTTGTGAACTTGTCGATTGCGACGCATAAGTACTCAAAGCCCCGACAGCTCGGGGAAGGGGCCGAGGATGTCGAGCCCCGGACCGAAAATGGCCGGGATAAAGGGATTGCACGGAGAGCTTGAGCTGGCTGATGTATCTGCTTGGAATGGAACCGCACGCTTCACACTTGGTTACTTGTGCAGTTGCATCACGGAGGGCTGTCGGCCGGAAGAAACCTTGCCGGAAAGCTTTGCCGCAAGTGCTCTTGCGCCAATGTGGTGACCACATATGCCTCCATGTATCTCGCCAACAGCTTACATCCATCTTCCCGGCAAATACACTTCAATTTCACACCGTTGAGTCTTCTTCTGTACAGTATGTTGTCAACAAACTGGTACATAATTGACTACCGGGCTACTCTTTCCGCTTCTTCTTGCTCTTCGGGAAGTTCTCCTGTCTGAAGGAAATGAACAATCTGCTTTGTGCCCATCTTTGGAGCTTGTGGCTCGACAACAAGGACTAAAGGCATATCTGCTGCTGCGGGAACATCCGCTTCTATGGCAAGAACCTGAGGTTCTGCCGTAGCTGTACATTCCCCGGCAAGCTTGCCGGAGCGAAGCTTGTCGGGAGCGTTTGCTTCAACAAAACAAACCGTAAGGCTTGTCGGAGCAGACTGGTCCTCAGCACTATTGGCGTTGACTTTAGGGACTTTCTTGGCGGCGGCTTCAGGAAGCTCTGCCGGCAAGTAGTCACTGGAAACCAACTTCCTTTTCTTGCTCTGTCCAATTGATGGTGCTACAGTTGGTTGAGTCAGCTTGAGCACAAAGGTCCCTGGTTCCACAGGCAACTTAAGCGCAGCGCACTTTGATAGGCCGTCAGCAATGTCATTCTGAGCTCTTGGAACGTATTCCATTTGCAGGCCGTCAAAGTGTTCTTCTAGCCTTCTCACTTCGTCAACATAAGCTTCCATCAATGGACTCTGATAACTCTTGTTTACTTGGCGGATAACAAGCTGTGAGTCACCCGACAATGAGCTTCTTGATCCCAAGTTCTCTGCGATCTCGAGACCGCAAGCAATCCTTCATACTCTGCAGATTGTTTGTTGCTTGTTCCTTGGGAAAGTGCATCCGACCCACGTGCTTGAGGTGCTCTCCGGTGGGTGCGACAAGCAGCACGCTGCCCGGCGCTTTGCAGCGAGAAAGCACCATCAAAGTACATTATCCACTCTTTGCTCGCTTCTTTGTCGGGAATGCTCTTTTCTAGAATCTCTTTATCTGGTGTTGGCGTCCATTCTGCTATGAACTCTGCCAACGCTCTGCTTTGGATAGTTGAAGTGCTTTCAAACTTGAGGCCAAAGCTTGACAGTTCTAGTGCCCACTCGACAATCCTGCCTGTTGCTTCTGGGTTTTGCAGAATTCTCTTCAGCGGAAAGCGAGTGACAACTGTGATCTCATGTGCTTGGAAGTAATGGCGCAGCTTTCTCGAGGCTATGAGGAGGCCGAAAAGCAATTTCTGCACACCAGAGTACCTTGACCTAGCCCCCTGTAGAAGGGAACTGACAAAGTAGACTGGGCGCTGCACCATCCTTTTCTGGATCTTCTCGCAATCCTGCGCAGGTCCATCCTTGTCGGGACCAGAGCTTGCCGGAGAAGCCCCCTGCTTGTCGCTGGATGCACCTGCCTCGGTTGCCGGCTCCTCGTCCGCCTCCCTCTCCGCTACTAACGCAACACTAACCACTTGATTGGTTACCGCTAGATATAGCAACAACTTCTCTTGCGGTTTAGGTGCGACAAGTGTTGGAGGGGAGGACAGGTATCTCTTCAAGTCTTGCAGCGCAGCCTCCGCTTCCGGAGTCCATTTCATTGGACCCGCCTTTTTCAAGATTTTGAAAAATGGCAGGCGCGCTCAGCTGACTTAGAGATAAACTCTTTGAGAGCAGCTACGCAACCGGCAAGTCTTCGTACATCCTTAACGCGCTTTGGTGCTTCGATCTGCTCAATGGCCTTGATCTTGTCGGGATTGGCTTCAATTCCCCACTGAGATACAAAGAATCCGAGAAGCTTGCCGGAAGGGACTCCAAACACGCACTTCTCGGGGTTAAGCTTGAGGTTGATCGTGCGCAGATTTGCAAAAGTCTCGTCCAGATCTTGGATCAGGGTTGCTCTATCCTTGCTTTTGACCACTATGTCTTCCATGTAAGCTTCTACATTTCTGTGCATCTGTGGCTCAAAAGCGTCGTGGACTGCCCTTGCAAATGTTGAACCAGCATTCTTTAATCCGAAGGCATCCGTGATGAAACAAAGATGTGCCACATGGAGTTATGAATGCGATCTTCTCTTCATCCTCTTCTGCCATGAAAATCTGATGATATCCTGAGTATGCGTCAAGAAATGAAAGAAAGTCACATCTGGCTGTGGAGTCAACAATCTGGTCAATGCGCGGCAAGGGAAATGGGTCTTTGGGACAGGCTTTATTGACATCAGTAAAGTCTATACAAAGCCTCCATTTCCCATTTGCTTTGGCGCATCGACTACGAGATTGGCCAACCACGTGGGATGGAGCACTCTCCGACAAGGCCTGCTGCTTCCAGCTTCTTGATTTCTTCTGCTATGAATTCTTGGCGCCCACCGCTTGCTTCCCGACTTTTTGCTTGACGGGTCGCAGCGTGAGGACTGACGGCAAGGTGGTGCTCAATTACTTTCAGGAACACCGGGATGTCGACGGTTGCCATGCAAACACATCGACATTCGCCCGCGGGGAAAGCAACGAGCGCTTTCCTATTTAGGGTCAAGCGTGGCAGCGATGGTGAAGGTACCACCAAAGGTGCGTCCTTCTTGGCGGACACCTTCTTGGTTGCTGGCGGAGCTGCCATCGTCTTCTTCTTGCACTTGCGGTGGAGCTCGATGGTGCGTCCTCGACGGTAGCGCAGCACTCCGAAGAGGTGCGCTTGCCGGAGTGGGCATCAGAGCTCTTGCCGGACTTGGACTTCTTCTTCCCTCCGGGAGCTTCAGCGGCAAGTGTCTTGCTATCTGTCGCGGCTGCTGCTTCCCGGTAGATCTTGTCGGCACAGATAAGTGCGTCCTTCTTGTCGCCAGGGACAGAGATGACACTTATCGGGCCTGGCATCTTGAGCACGTTGTAGGCGTAGTGAGACGCTGCCATGAACTTGGCGAGCGCTGGACGGCCAAATATCCCATTATAAGGCAATGGGAAATCAGCAACGTCGAACGCGACCCTCTCGGTTCTGAAGTTTAGCTCGCTGCCAAATGTTACCGGCAGCGTGATCTTCCCCTTCGGCTTGCTCCTTCCCGGATTGATTCCTTGGAATGTGCCGGTCTCTTCGAGCTCGCTGTCAGGGATCTGAAGCTTCTGGAGCACTGCGGAAGAGATCAGGTTCAAGCCGGCCCCGCCGTCAACTAACATCTTGGTGACTTTGAGGTTGCGGATAGTTGGCGAAACCAACATCGGCAAGCACCCGACCGCAGTTATGCGATCAGGGTGGTCCTCAATATCAAAGATGATAGGCGTCTGGACCATTTCGTAGGCTTGCGTGACTCTACGGATGGTTACGCTGCGTTAACTTCCGCATCCACCGCTTGAGTTGGCGGTGCGAAGTATGCAGAAGCACCACCGTCAACGCAGAGGACCTCCGTGGCTTCAAACTCCTGTTCATCGGCTTCATCATCATCTATGTCTTCGCCATTGTCGTCGTCTTTCGTACTTGTCGCGCCACGGGAAGGTCTGTCTCCTTGCCGCTGCTTGGCCTTGCCAAGGCGTCCCCCGGTATGCGTTTCTTGCCGGCTCCTCCAAAGACCTTCCTTGGGCCTTCTCCTTGTCGCGCCGCTCGTATTCAGCTCTCTGTTGTTCAACAAGCTGCTCGACTTTCTTACAGCTCTGGAGGTCATGGCCCTTGGTGCGGTGGATCTTGCAATACTGCTTGTTGGAGTTGTCCTGCTTGTCGGCGACCGCCACTGCCTGGTTGTTGGCGCCCCCGGCAACCTCCTTGCCGGAGCCGACAACCTTGACGGCACCTCCGTTGCCGGACTGCTCGACAACTAGCACATCTTTGCCCTTCTTCTTTCTGTTGTTCCGCCTCCGGCCTTTTCTCGCCGGAGCGGTCTCCTCACTGTCAGATCCTGCTCCTGCCTTCTCTCCTGGGAATCTTCTCCCTTCCTCAGCGCGTGCACACTTGTCGGCCAGGGCGTAGAGCTCACTGACATCTCTGATCTTGCACATCGCCATCTCCTCCCGCATCCTACGGTTCCGCACGTTCTGATGGAACGCGCTAATCACCGCAGCGGGATGGATGTCTGGGATGGTGCGCTGTACACGGCTGAACCTCTGGATATACTTGCGTAGGGACTCTCCTTCCTTCTGGGCGAGCAGATGGAGGTCGCTTTCCTGGCCATGCGGCTTGTGGCCGCCGGTGAAGGCGCCAACAAACTGATGGCACAGGTCAGCCCAAGAGGATATTGAGTTGTCCGGCAAGTGCATGAGCCAAGATCTGACGTTGGGCTTGAGTACCAGCGGAAAATAGTTGGCTAGGATCTTGTCGTCTCGTCCCCCGGCAGCTTGCACCGCGATGGTGTAGATGCTAAGGAATTCTGACGGATGCGTCTGGCCATCGTACTTCTCTGGTACGTCCGGTTTGAAGTTCTTGGTACTGGGCCACTGGACTTGCCGCAGCTCACGGGTAAACGCAGGACAACCTACCGCGTACGGCAAGCCGCCTGGTTCCCCTGGCGCATGCGTATCAACAGAGGGCCCAGCGCGCTGGTCTGATTGACGTCGCGCTTCTCTCCGACGCTCGATGCGAGTTCGAGCATCTTCTTGCTGTCGTTCTTGGAGAACTTGGCGCTGATCGCGACGCGCTCGCGGATCCGACGACGCAGTGGAGTCGCTGTCGATGTTGATCCGACGAGCCGGCGATCTTGGCCTTCGGGGTGGAGAGTGCATGGTGGTTGTACCCCCACAGGTTTCGTCGCCACCGGCTCGTGCCTTGTCGTGTTGCCGCGGCAGCGATGCGGTTGGTTGCCGTGGAACGTCGCCGTTGGCAAAGCCGATGAGACTCTGGATGGTGGTCCTCCATTCGTCGACCTTGTCGGACGCCGGAGGGTAATCCAGGAGCAGCTGAGCTCGCGCTAGAGCTTCTTCTCGAGTGGTGGGCGGCAGTGGCGAACGGTGCGAGGAGCGGGATATGCTCGGACTTCTGTTTATATTAGAAGGAGCAGTCCCCCGTCCGGGCGACCGTGCCTCGCTTGGGCCAACATGCTGGCGTGCATGTTGGTCTTGAGCGTTGCGCGATCCACCATCTCGGTCTGGGCCCAACGAGCGTATGGTGCTGTGAACGCCATGACGCTGTCGGTCCCGCGCTTCCAGAGATGGTCGCGGTGAGTGTCTTGACGCCGAGGTTTGCGCGGCCTTGTCCTTGGACCTGGCAGCGTCGTGCGCTCCCTCGTCCACGTCCATTCTTCCGCCGGCATCTACCCCACCGCCCGTTTGCTCCGGAGGTGGTGGGTTCGACGCGGACGGCTCTCCTGCTGCCGAAGTCTTCTTCTTCGGCGCCATGTCGATGAAGATGATGAAGATGCAGCTCGTGTGAACGCCGGATCAGGTTCACACAAACTCGACGCGCCCCTACCTAGCGCGCCAAAGATGTCGGGGGAAATCTGTCCCACCACGGACACCTATGGGACCGGAGCCCCTTTTCGGTTCGGCAGGGGGCGGAGGATGCACGAAGAGCAGATCGAGGCGATCACACGAGCGATTTACCCAGCTTCGGAGCTCTCCGAAGAGATAATACTCCTACTGCTGCTTGTCTGGTTATATTGTGTTCTTGCTAGGGAGCGATGAGAGCTACAAAACCTAGCCTGAGAGTCTGTGGCTTCGTACGAGCTGAACTGAACCAGCCGAACGGAACCGAACCCTTTCTACGTTGCACTCGGGCCTCCTTTTATATGCACAAGGGGTCACCACAGATGGCAAGTAGACAGGGGTAAAATAGGAAAAACAGAGGTTGGTACACCGCTTTGTACAGTGTACAGTGATCTATATCTAACACTGACGGCAGGGGACAAGGGCCATAAATGCCCGTCTAAGTCTCCCGAATAGTGCAAAAAAGTGGCCGTCACGGGCGCCACCGTCTGCCATGATGGTAGCTTGTCAGCGCCGCTTATCGCTGCTCCCCGCTGGCTGCACAGTCCATTGACACGCGCGCCTGGAAGAGCCCCATGGCAACACGTTGGCGGATGAGCTGGAGCGGAGATGAAGAGAGGTTACCTGCCGCGGCAAGTGCCTTGCCGCGGCAAGGTTCTTGTCGCGCTCGGGAGCTTGTCGCTCATCAAGTCTTCCCGGCAAGCTCCTCTTGCCGGGTCTTGTTTCTGCGCCTCGAGTGGCCTTCCGGCAAGCTCCTCTTGCCGGGGTCTTGTCTCTTTGACTAGAAGCACTTTGTTCTTGAATGGCTCCAAAGGAGTCACGAAGAATCTTGGTGATCATCAGGCAAGCCTTGCCGCTGGGTGCTGCAACTGTCCGTGCACGAGTTCGGGATACTAGGGTACCCCTACTCTAGTACACCGACAATCTTTTCACAAAAATCAGAGAATATAGCCATCATGCATCTTTGAAAGGTAGCAGGTGCATTACATAGACCAAAAGGCATATGTCTATAAGCAAAAGTACCAAAAGGGCATGTAAAAGTAGTCTTTGATTGATCTTTAGCCGACACAGGTATTTGAGAGAAACCAAAATAACCATCTAGAAAGCAGTAATGTGTATGTTTGCATAATCTTTCTAGCATTTGATCAATAAAAGGTAAGGGGTAATGATCTTTCTTAGTAGCTTTATTTAATTTATGGAAATCAATTACCATCCTATAACCTGTGATAATTCTTTGCGGGATCAATTCATCTTTATCATTAGGGACAACAGTAATACCTCCCTTCTTAGGGACACAATGGATAGGACTTACCCACTGACTATCAGCAACGGGATAAATTGTACCTTCCTCCAGAAGCTTGAGTATTTCTTTTCTTACCACTTCTTTCATTTTAGGATTCAAACGTCGTTGAGGATCACGAACTGGTTTGGCATCCGCTTCCAAATTTATTTTATGCTGACATAGAGTGTGACTAATGCCCTTAAGATCATCAAGAGTATATCCAATAGCGGCACGGTGCTTCTTCAGAGTTTTCAATAATCTTTCTTCCTCATGCTCTGAAAGGTTAGCACTATAATAACAGGATATATTTTCTTTTCATCGAGATAAGCATATTTAAGATTATCAGGCAACGGTTTAAGCTCAAATACGGGATCACCCTTGGGTGGAGGAGGATCCCCTAGGATTTCAACAGCCAAATTGTGTTTCAGAATAGGTTCTTGTTTAAAGAATACTTCATCTATTTCCCTTCTTTCATTCATAAACATATCATTTTCATGGTCTAGCAAATAGTGTTCCAAAGGATCACTAGGAGGTACGGCAATAGAAGCAAGACCAATAATTTCATCCTTACTAGGCAATTCTTCCTCACGATGTTGTTTACTAAATTTAGAGAAATTAAACTCATGAACCATATCATCCAAGCCAATAGTAACAACATTCTTTTCGCAGTCTATCTTAGCATTAACAGTATTCAAGAAGGGTCTACCAAATATAATGGGACAAAAGCTATCTTGCGGAGAACTAAGAACAAGAAAATCAGCAGGATATTTAGTTTTCCCACACAAGACTTCAACATCTCTAACAATTCCCACTGGAGAAATAGTATCCCTATTGGCAAGCTTAATTGTGACATCAATTTCTTCAAACTCAGCAGGTGCAATTTCGTGCATAATTTCTTTGTATAAGTCAATGGGTATTACACTAGCACTAGCACCCATATCACACAAGCCATGATAACAAGGATCTCCTATTTTAACAGAAATAACAGGCACGCCTACCACATGTCTATGTTTGTCTCTATCACAGGGTTTAGCAATTCTAGCAGTTTCACCAGAGAATTGAATGACATGCCCATAAATATTATCAGACAATAGATCTTTAACAATAGCAATATTAGGTTCTACTTTGACTTGCTCAGGAGGTGTATAAGTTCTAGTATTGCTTTTACGAACAACAGTTGAAGCTTTAGCATGATCCTTTACTCTAACAGGGAAAGGTGGTTTCTCAACATAAGAGGTGGGAACAATAGGATCATTATAAGTGATAGTTTTTTCTTCAACTTTAATAGGTGCAACTCCTTTTACTTCTATGGGAGGATGATATTTAATCCACTTCTCCTTAGGGAGATCAACATAAGTAGCAAAAGATTTACAGAAAGAAGCTACTATCTCAGAGTCAAGTCCATATTTAGTGCTAAACTTACGGAAAATATCGGTATCCATAAAAGATTTAACACAATCAAACTTAGGTGTCATACCTGACTCCTTACCTTCGTCGAGGTCCCAATCTTCAGAGTTGCGTTTAATTCTATCCAATAAATTCCATCTGAATTCAATAGTCTTCATCATAAAAGAGCCAGCACAAGAAGTATCGAGCATGGTTTGATTATTATGAGAAAGCCGAGCATAAAAACTTTGCATAATTATTTCTCTTGAGAGCTCATGATTGGGGCATGAATATAACATTGATTTAAGCTTCCCCCAAGCTTGAGCGATGCTTTCTCCTTCGCGAGGCCAAAAATTATATATATAATTGCGATCACGATGAACAAGATGCATAGGGTAATACTTTTTATGAAATTCCAATTTCACTCTTTTATAGTTCCATGATCTCGTATAATCACATAGCCTATACCATGCCAATGCGTCTCCCTCCAAAGAAAAAGGGAAAGCCTTCTTCTTAACAACATCATCGGGTATACCTGCAAGCTTAAATAGTCCACAAATATCATCCACATAACGTAGATGCTCGTCATGATGCTTTGTTCCGTCTCCTGTAAAAGTATTAGCCAGCAGTTTTTCCATCATACCCGAAGGAAATTCAAAGGGAGTTTCATTTTCAATAGGTTTAGTAGGTTGAGGAGCAACTCTTTGCTCTACTGGACGGGGTGAAGATACCCCGAACAAGCCCCTCAGAGAATCACTTTCCATAGTAACAAGTGACAGAAAATTTCAGCACACTATATAAATTTTTCCTTACCAAATTCCACCTACCAAAGGCGCTACACTCCCCGGCAACGGCGCCAGAAAAGAGTCTTGATGAACCACAAGTATAGGGGATCTATCGTAGTACTTTCGATAAGTAAGAGTGTCGAAAAGAGTGTCGAACCCAACGAGGAGCAGAAGGAAATGATAAGCGGTTTTCAGCAAGGTATTCTCTGCAAGTACTGAAATAAGAGGTAATAGATAGTTTTGTGATAAGATAAATTGTAACGAGCAACAAGTAACAAGAGTAAATAAAGTGCAGCAAGGTGGCCCAATACTTTTTGTAGCAAAGGACAAGCCTGGACAAACTCTTATAATAGGCAAAGCGCTCCCGAGGACACATGGGAATATCGTCAAGCTAGTTTTCATCACGCTCATATGATTCACATTCAGTACTTTGATAATTTGATATGTGGGTGGACCGGTGCTTGGGTGCTGTTCTTACTTGAACAAACATCCCACTTATGATTAACCTCTATTGCAAGCATCCGCAACTACAACAAAAGTATTAAGCTAAAGGTAACCATAGCATGAGACATATGGATCCAAATCAGCCCCTTACGAAGCAACGCATAAAGTAGGGTTTAAGCTTCTGTCACTCTAGCAACCCATCATCTCCTTATTACTTCCCAATGCCTTCCTCTAGGCCCAAATAATGGTGAAGTGTTATGTAGTCAACGTTCACATAACACCACTAGAGGTTAGACAACATACATCTCATCAAAATATCAAACGAATACCAAATTCACATGACTACTAATAGCAATACTTCTCCCGTGTCCTCAGGAACAAACGTAACTACTCACAAAGCATATTCATGTTTCATAATCAGAGGGGTAATAATATGCATAAAGGATCTGAAATATGATCTTCCACCAAGTAAACCAACTAGCATCAACTAGAATGAGTAATCAACACTACTAGCAACCTACTAGCACCAATTCCGGACTTGGAGACAAGAATTGGATACAAGAGATGAACTAGGGTTTGGAGATGAGATGGTGCTGGTGAAGATGTTGATGGAGATTGCACTCTCCCGATGAGAGGAGCGTTGGTGATGATGATGACGATGATTTCCCCCTCCCGGAGGGAAGTGTTCCCGGTAGAACAGCTTTGCCGGAGCCCTAGATTGGTTCCGCCAAGGTTCCGCCTCGTGGCGGCGGAGTCTCGTCCCGAAAGGTTGCTTATAATTTTTTTTCTCATCGAAAGACTTCATATAGGAGAAGATGGGCGTCGGAGAGCCACCAGGGGGCCCATGAGGTAGGGGCGCGCGCCAAGGGGGAGGGCGCGCCCCCCACCCTCGTGAGCAGGGTGTGGGCCCCCTGGCCTTCATCTCTGGCGATGATTTTTCTTTATTTATTTTAAGGTATTCCGTGGAGTTTCAGGACTTTTGTTGTTGCGCAGAATAGGCCTTCAATATTTGCTCCTTTTCCAGCCCAGAATCCAGCTGCCGGCATTCTCCCTCTTCATGTAAACCTTGTAAAATAGGAGAGAATAGCCATAAGTAGTGTGACATAACGTGAAATAACAGCCCATAATGCGATAAATATCGATATAAAAGCATGATGCAAAATGGACGTATCACTAACTTTTGTGAACACTATTCATTCATCTCTAGCATTGAACCTATGAAGGTTGAAGAAGCATTGGAAGATCCAGATTGGATAAACGCTATGCGTGAAGAGCTACACAACTTTGAGAGAAATCAAGTTTGGACATTGGTGGAGAAGCCCGACAACAACCACAACATCATCGGTACCAAATGGGTGTTTTGCAACAAGCAAGATGAAGATGTGGCGACCGGTTTTTCCGGGTATTAATTTCCAGAAAATGGCCGTCGTGCTCATCAGCCCCAGGATTACTGTTAGCTGATGAGGCATCAACTTGATACAGAAATTCCAAGCAAAATACAAAAAGGATATGTAGTACAAGACCATTTTCGCCTGTGAGAACAACAAATGGTTTCTAGAGGTTGATGGCGCAAGCGGTTTGGGGATCATCAGCGTCCGTGGAACATCCATTTCCCACAGGAACAGCTGACCAGGTTAACTCCTATCTTCGTGAGGCTGCTATCACCATTGCTTAGGTTCCGGGGTGGTCATCGCGACGCTCCTCTCCATGCAAGAAATCTGGCCAAGACAATAGCGAGGGACAAGCCAGTGGGTACTTTGAATGTACTCGCAAACATTATGAACACAGGTATAATATAAATGATAATCATACGTTGAAATATTCTACGATCACATCGCCCGTCATGAAAATAAAATCTCTGATGAAAAATTCTCTGATGCATGCAAGCAGGTTATTTATGAATATGCAATGACATAAATAAATAAATATAATGCACCGATCGGGTGTCTGAAGCGACACCTCAAAAGGTTGGTAAACAAAAGAAATGCCTCAGTCGGGCGTCTCGGCGAGACCACATAAAGGGCTTATAAAGTAAATAAATAACAAGCATGCCACAGTCGGGCGTCTGTGCGACGCCACATAAAGGGCTTATAAGGAAATTAAATAACAAACATTTGCCACAGTCGGGCGTCTCAGCGACACCACATAAAGGGCTTATAAGGAAAAATAATCACAATGAATATCCAGGAGGTAGAACCGTTCCAGGGATACTCAATAATATAATGGGTTAGTCCATAATAATAACAATAATCATAATCATCATAGCAGCCTAAGCAATTTCTCCTCCGAAGACCGACACTAAGACCGACACTTGACCCATCCCAGACTATAATCCTTAACCATGGACACGGCTATTCGAATAGATTTAATCTCTGCAGAGGGTGTACTCTATACCCACGAATAACGGATTCCTTTAGTCCATCAGGACTAATTCCGTCTACGGTCTAATGATTGAAAACACACCTATCCGCACACACCAGCCTAACTTACCGGTGTCTGGAAATCACCCACGACACCTGTTAAGCGAAACTCTAAGTGGGGAGGCTACAACCTCGACGTAGCATGGGATCACATAATTTATACCGCGCGCAAACTAGGGGAGCTACCCCTTCGGCTACAACCGAAACACCCATGCCCCCGGGTCAGGTGGCATGCCTACCGGATGCCTCCGGTATCTTCCACCATGGCCTCTCTGTATGGTGTGTGCTAGGAAAGGGGTTGACAACTTACTGAACCGTACCCCACCTATGGCAGTGACAAGTGGTAGTACGAAACAAGCATGGGGGTTACTGGAACAAGACTCGATCTATGGTCGACTTCGGAGGTTTAAGTATTTCCTGCATGGTTAGCTCGAGAATAATATTTCATATCCATCAGACACAACCATCACTCAGCATACCCCTCATGCCATGCCGGACACACTCGTCTCGACGAGGAACTAGGGACAAGCTCGGGTCTACCCAAGACAGAGACGTTCCCGTTTTCATTCCGGTAGGCACGAACGGCACACGAGGATGATCATTATCACAAACATGTCCATTTCCAACAGCAAGGAAATTTCAAATGAGCATTTATGCGAATGATCACATCACCACATAAAATAACGAGTTCCACGTATTGAGGTTGTGTCATAAACGTGTCAAACAATGTATGCAGAAAATTATGCCAGGGCTCAGAATGCTTGCCTTCTAGATGTGGAGAAGTGGGGTGATCTCCAATTCTTTTGAAAGTTTCCTTCTTCTCCAAAAATCCTATTTTAAAAATATTCACAATATCACATAGTTTTAATACAGTACAAAAAAGTTGTCTAATTTTTTTTTTGAAATAAATCTTAAAATAAACTAGATGAAATTTGAGAAAGGTAGGAAAAAGAATCAGTTCATTTGGACTTATATTTAAAAAGTTATAGCCAGTCAAACATTTGATCAAAATCTGCTTTTAATAAAATTTGAAAAAGAAAACGGTTCAGACGGGATTACGCTTTCGCGCAGAGGAGACGTACTTAAGCTTTTATGCCTCCACTTATCCAGCGTGGACCGCGCGGGGAGTCACTGACAGTGGGTCCAGGGGGCCCACTAGTCAGGTTGGACTGGTCCCCACTCCCTCCTCTTCTCTGCCCGAGCAGAGGCGGGACGTCCGGTGATCGTCGCTGGCGAACGGCGGTTCTTCGCGGGCATCCAAGTGCAGGGATGGATCCGCCAGTCCTAGGCGGTCCTCCCGGTGGTCGTAGGGTCGCCGGGGGTGGAGGGAGTCGCCGGCGGCGAGCTCCGCGGCGGAGGGGACGCTTCGGTGGATTTGGGGATTCCGGCCATGGTGGTTCCTAGCTGTGTCTGGGAGGCTAGGCAGCTCCGCGGGTTCAAGTGGAGTTGGTTGGTGGAGTTTGGGAGGGCAGGGGAGGTCTTGGTGCGTCGGAACTGACCGGGACGAGGCGGCGGCCTAGTTGACCGGAGAGGTTGAAGACGACCTCCTCGCTTCGATTGACGACTAAGGGGGCACGAGGAGGACGGTGTGGGGTTGCTCGATGGCTCAGAGGAGCTCGGGGCTTCCTTTATAGCGCAGTTAGGTCGGTCCGAGGTGGCCAGAGATAAGAACGGCGGTGAACCGCCTCCACTGCTGCAGGCGGCGTGGCGGTGGCTGGCTAGCTCGAGGCTAACGGCACGACCACTCCACTGTCGAAGGAGGCGAGCTGGCGCTGTGGTGGTTCGGGCGGTGCTGCCCAGGCGGTGGCGGATCTTGACGCAGCGTGCCGCCAAGAGCTTCTTGCAACGCTGCAGGGGCGAGGTGGCGGTCGGGGCCTTTGGCGTGACGCGGCGAGAGGGAAAGGATCGAGGATGAGCTCGGGAAGCTTATCCGGTAGCGCTGGCTCGGCGCGAAACACGTTCAAAACGCGTGCTCTGCTCGCGCTCCGGGCGTGCACGACGACTGTTCGACGAAATGCCAGGATGGCAAAAACTGCTAGAGAGCTAATGCAAATCCACAGGCCTGGGCTAGAGACCGTAAGCAGGCTACTTGACAACTTGGTTTGGGCAGATGGGAAAGTTCACAACACAAACTTACAATCATGCCAAATCTGTTCATGCCCACAGGGTGTTTGACAAAATGCCACAGGCATCTAGGCAGGTCTTGGAGTGGTCAAAAACTCCAGATGGTGGTCTCATTAGGTGAATAAAAGGGTGGTGAGGTTAGGTGGCCAAATACAGAAACTAGTTAGTGCAAGTTTTGCGAAAACTCAGTGCAGACAGGAGACAAATGGCCTCACTTCTTGAACCAAAATGATCCAATGGGTGCATGCTCCTGGACTTAGGGGTTTAGTAGGGTGGTCTACAAGCAGGGGAAAGAATCAAGGGCCAAAGAGCAAGCAAAAATATGGATGCTGTACAAACCATCATGTTGGACCAGAATGAAGATGAGGTTGATTCAGTCAAAATTTTCAAATAACATCACTAGGTTTTTTCATAAAGTTGAATCATAGGCTGCTACTAACAACCCATAATTTTGGTGGAAGCTAGAAAGAAATATTTAAAGGGGTTGTAGTGTAAAACTGCTCACTGGACCAGAGAAGAAAATTGGGTGTAGAGCTCAGAAAATCCAAGGAATGAAATATCTTTTTGCATAAAAGTGGTTTGGTGACATCACAGGACATCCCCAAATTTTGGTGGAAGTTTTGAAAGAATTTATAAAAGGGTTGTAGTTCAAAAGGACCATTAAACCATGGGAAACCATTTTTCAAGAAAATAAAGATTATGGAGATTATTATATAATTAATTCCTCTGATGAAAAGAAAAGATTTTTCTTGAGAGGATAAACAAGTCCAAATATAATTGGAAAGTTTTTTTACTAGGGGGGGTGAAAACTATACAACTTAGGGGAAAAGAGAGGTTCTGAAATCAAGAATAAATCCAGAAAAATAAAAATTTAATTTCCTGGCAAAATTTAAATTAATAAAACAAGTTAAAACTTTTTGGGGTGTCACAGAAGATGGACAAGTAGTTCGCAACAAAGCACGTCTCGTCGCCCAAGGCTACACACAAGTCAAAGGTATGGACTATGGTGAGACTTATGCTCCCGTTTTTAGACTTGAGTCCATTCGCATCTTACTTGCCTATGCTAATTACCATGATATCACCTTGTACCAAATGGACATTAAAAGTTCTTTTCTAAATGGTGAAATAGAGGAGGAAGTTTATGTTAAACAACCTCCCGGCTTTGTTAATCCTAAGAAACCTGATCATGTTTACAAACTACACAAAGCTCTTTATCGTGTTCAACAAGCTCCTAGAGCATGGTATAAATGCTTGACTAAGTTCCTTATTGAAAAAGGCTTTGAAATTGGAAAAATAGATTCTACTCTTTTTACTAAAAGGGTTAATGGAGAACTATTTGTGTGCCAAATCTATGTTGATGATATTATATTTGGTTTCACTAACCCTCATTTTAGTGAAAAGTTTGGAAAGCTAATGTCGGAGAAGTTTCAGATGTCTATGATGAGTGAACTCAAATTCTTTCTTGGTTTGCAAATCAAGCAAACTAAGGAAGGTACCTTTGTCTCTCAAACAAAGTACACCAAGGACTTATTCAAGAAGTTCAATATGCAAGAATGCAAAGGTATGACTACACCCATGCCTACTAGTGGACATCTTGATTTGACCAAAGATGGTGAACTGGTCGATCAAAAGGTTTATCGCTCTATGATTGGTTCATTGTTATATCTATGTGCTTCACGTCCCGATATCATGCTAAGTGTGTGCATGTGTGCACGATATCAAGCTGCTCCTAAAGAATGTCATCTTAAGGCCGTGAAAAGGATAGTGAGATACTTAATCCATACACCAAATTTTGGCATTTGGTATCCTAAGAGGGCCTCTTTCGATCTTGTTGGCTACTCCGACTCGGACTATGCTGGTGACAAGGTTGATAGAAAGTCCACTTCGGGTACTTGTCAATTTCTTGGTAGATCCCTTGTGTCTTGGTCTTCCAAGAAACAAAACTCAGTATCCTTATCCACCGCCAAAGCGGAATACATTGTCGCTGGTTCATGTTGTGCTCAATTACTTTGGATGACCCAAACTCTTAAAGATTATGGGATATATGTGAAACATGTTCCATTACTTTGTGACAATGAAAGTGCTATCAAGATTGCTCACAATCCCGTGTAACACTCTCGAACTAAGCATATTGAAGTTCGTCATCAATTCATTCGAGATCATGTTGCTAAGGGTGACATTAATCTTAAGCATGTTCACACCGAAAAGCAATTAGCGGATATATTCACTAAACCACTTGATGAGAAAGTGTTTTGCAGGTTAACAGGTGCATTGAACATCATTGATGCTTCAAAATTGGAGTAGGAACTCCATTTGATACATGCAAGGCATGAGCCTATGACTAATCCTTGATATTTCTCTTATGATGACTATCTTATGTCTTGGATATATTTGAACCTTGTATGTTATCTAACCCATGTAGGTACTTGGATGAATCTAATTCCATGA
Source organism: Aegilops bicornis (assembly GCA_021605145.1). Taxonomy (NCBI): domain Eukaryota; kingdom Viridiplantae; phylum Streptophyta; class Magnoliopsida; order Poales; family Poaceae; genus Aegilops; species Aegilops bicornis. The sequence continues at coordinate 41,495,905 of CM038673.1, read as the reverse complement.
GATTGTAACCTACTCATATCTTGAGCAATCTCTACATCACCAAGTCTCTACACAATGGTGGTCGAAGACAAGGAAGCACGGAACCACTCAAACATATCCTTTGACAAATTCTATGTTGAGTTTCATGATTGTCATTTTGGATACACAAGTGCTCTTGCTTGCAAAAACTAACCCATGTAGGTAAATGAACTCAAATTCCAAGTGATGCTCCAAACTCTTGATGAGCTACATCAACCTTGAGCAACCCACACAAGTTCAACTACATGATCACGATCAACACCACCACCCAAGGTATGTTATCCCATCTTAGAGAAGCTTTACTCCAAGTCATGAGTCAAAGCAACTCGACAAGATGTGAATACATCAAGATGCTTAAGCGAAAATGGTAACCCCATTTTGAGCTTAAACGATGAGTATGACCTATGATCAAGTGATCTCACTTGACTCCTAAGTCAATATACTCTAACATAGGTGACTTTGCCGCCGACCAATTCTAGATGAAGTTTTCTCGTGTTCTTTTCTGTACTCTTGCATTTGTCTCATGCATATTTGTTTCCCCTTTCAAAAAAAAACTTCATCTAGATTTATTTTCTTTTCTATTTGTTTGGCATTCCCTGCATCCAATTCATTGGAAATCTTTCAGTTAATTCCTTTCAAATCCTTGTGAGATCTTACATGTCTAGTGAGCTGAGGTGACAAGTGTTTTTTCTGCGATGAACTTGGTCTCACCGGTTTGATGTTTTCGGTCCAACCGAATCCTTTCGGTGCAACCGAAGCATACCACTCGGTGCCACCGATTTCACTACAGGAAAAACATTTTGCCATTTGTTCCTGCATTACTTTTGATCCAGCTCCACTCAATGAATCTTGTCCAGTCTTGGTACTCTTGTGGTTTCCTTTGTTTGCTCTGGCTAGTAAGTGCATCTGTGTTATCTAACCTTATTTTCACAGGTTAATTGCATCCTAAGCCAACTCAAGACCACAAGGTAAGTATATGCATCACAATCATGTGTATGAGGAATTCTTGCTGATGTACATATTGTTTGCAAGAAGGACTCATGAGCATGAAGGTACATTTCCCATATTCACATCTGTTGCTCTGATGCATATAGCCAAGATATATGTAACACTTTGCCTACTCTGTCATGCTTATGCATTCACTTGCTTCTATATTCCATATTCACATGATTGCATACATGTAGGGGGAGCCTATGCATGTTACATGTCTTTCCAAAGCTTTACTTGGTATTCTCTATATCTTTATCTAAAGCTTTTATGTATGTTGTCATTAATTACCAAAAAGGGGGAGATTGAAAGCACAAGTGCTCCCTGGGTGATTTTGGTAATTAATGTCAACATATCTCTTGTTGGACTAACACTTTTACCTAGTATGTTTCGGACAAGTTCAACAATGGAGTGGCATGGACCAAAGGATGTGGAACCCCTTCAAGATGCTAAGGACAAAGGATTGGCTCAAGCTCCAAGATCAAGACTCTACATTTTCTATTTTAGTTATCAAAGATCACATTGAGTCTATAGGAAAAGCCAATACTATCAAAAGGGGTTGAGGTGTTGCTTAATGGCTTACTTGCTCAAGTGCTTAGTGATATGCTCCAAAGCCCTCAACTACTTTCTCACATCCACATATGTCCTAAACCAAAAGTCTAACTCGGCCCTACCGATTCTTTCCATCCGGCGGCACCGAATTCAGATGTCATAGCCACTGCCACAAACCCTAGGCAAATTGGTCTCACCGATAGGGATCTCGGTCTCACCGAGATGGGAATGTAATCTCTCTGTGTATGTCCATTACAAAAATCGGTCCTACCGAGTGTGAGTAATCGGTACTACCGAGATTACAATGCAAACTCTCTGGTTAGCTTATTACCAAAATCGGTCCCACCGAGTTTGTGTAATCGGTCAAACCGAGTTTACCTGCCAACTCTCTGGTTAGCTTATTACCAAAACTGGTCCCACCGAGTTTGTGTAATCGGTCTCACCGAGATTACGTTATGCCCTAACCCTAACCATATCGGTCCTACCGAGTTGCATGTCGGTCCCACCAAAAATCCTAACGGTCACTAAATTTGCTGAATCGGTCTGACCGAGTTTCCCAATTCGGTCCGACCGAGTTTGGCAAGTTGTGTGTAATGGTTAGATTTTGTGTGGAGGCTATATATACCCCTCCACCTCCTCTTCATTCGTGGAGAGAGCCATCAGAACGAACCTACACTTCCAACTTACATTTTCTGAGAGAGAACCACCTACACTTGTGTTGAGACCAAGATATTCCATTCCTACCATATGAATCTTGATCTCTAGCCTTCCCCAAGTTGCATTCCACTCAAATCTTCTTTCCACCAAATCCAAATCCTGTGAGAGAGAGTTGAGTGATGGGGAGACTATCATTTGAAGCACAAGAGCAAGGAGTTCATCATCAACACACCATTTGTTACTACTTGGAGAGTGATGTCTCCTAGATTGGCTAGGTGTCACTTGGGAGCCTCCAACAAGATTGTGGAGTTGAACCAAGGAGTTTGTAAGGGTAAGGAGATCGCCTACTTCGTGAAGATCTACCGCTAGTGAGGCAAGTCCTTCGTGGGCGACGGCCATGGTGGGATAGACAAGGTTGCTTCTTCGTGGACCCTTCATGGGTGGAGCCCTCCATGGACTCGCGCAACCGTTACCCTTCGTGTGTTGAAGTCTCCATCAGCGTGGATGTACGATAACACCACCTATCGGAACCACGACAAAAACATCCGTGCCTCCAATTGCGTTTGAATCTTGCAATCCCTTCCCTTTACATTCTTGCAAGTTGCGTGCTTTACTTTCCGCTGCTCATATACTCTTTGCATGCTTGCTTGATATGTATTGTGAGTGTTAAACTTGTGCCTAAACTCCACTTGAACTTAAAGAAGTTAAAAAGTGCAACTTTTGGTACTTAGTGTCTAATCACCCCCCCTCTAGACACCTCTTCTCGATCCTTTCAGGCACCGACGCCTTCGTCGCGTATTGTTGGGACGCTGCCTCATCTTCCAGCTCCTCTCCTGGCACCGAGATGCTCTCTTGGTGCCTTCTGCTTCTCGCACCTCGCCTAGGCACTCCTTTCGCCCTCCCGCTACCTTGTTCCATCTTCTGAGGAGAGGGACAAGAAAGGGATTACGGGCATCTTATCTTTTTTTAGTTTGTAAGCCTGCGGGCACTTGTTAGATTTAAAACTTGTAATCCCCTTGCTCATGTTTTTCATCCCGTAGGAACAGTACATGTATGGGACGTTTTTAATGAAAAAGGGTGCTTGCCGGGTTCTTTGTGCGTGAGCGAGGCCCATGCCAAGGAACAAATCCTTGTTATTTTAAGATAAACATTGTCGCCCGGCACATGCCTTGCCGTCCTCCCACTTTAGTCGACCATTCTCACGCTCTTGGCGGAGGCAGGGGCGAAGTAGAGTTGGGCCGCTCGTTCATTTTCTTGCCACCGTGACTACGACCAAGTTCCGACCCAGGGGATAGCTCTTGGGTACAGGAAAAGGGGAGCACAGTGGTTTAAGAATTTAAACGAGGTTTCACATGTCCCAGTTCCATACGGAAATGCATAACAGGGGATGAAAGACTTATCTGAATCCGCAGCCCCGGGCAACCTTGGCTTGTCGTGGTTGGATCCTTGTGTCTTCAGCTCCCGGCAGTCTTGGCTTGCCGGGGTCGGAGCGCCGGTTCGTTCTCTTTCTGCCAAGTGGCTCAGCAGAAGTGTCCACGTGCCCTGCGAACCAAAGAGGACAGAAAGACGCACACTCGACCTCTAGGCTAGGGGTTAGTCGCTGCTAAGCACTATCAACCCTAACCGAGGGAGAGACTTAACCTAGCATGCATGCTATAACTTAGGGCGTCAGTGCTTCATTTGTTTACGCTCAGGGTCTGCGCCTGGCTTTGTACAGAGGGTTACATGCCTTATCGGCAAGGCTCGTACAAAAGGTGGTTTGCCGGGGGGGGGGGGAGGCAGCAACTGTGCCTTATGGGTAAAACTTGCAAAGATGTTCAATGTTCCAGGAGTTTCTTACTGGAATAGCATCTTCGGTCTCCAGGCGGACTGCGACGGGCCTGGTGACACATATTACCCGATAAGGGCCTTCCCACTTCAGCGTCAACTTGTTGGAATTCTTGGCCAATTGAACGCGCCGAAGAACAAGGTCACCTTCCTCAAAGCTCCGGGCATGAATGTTGCGGCTATGGTAGCGGCGCAAGGCTTGCTGGTAGCGTGCGTGCTGCTCTCATCTTGCCGCAATTTCTCTTGCTCAAGCTTGTTGTAAGCAAGCACTCGAGGTGACCCGTATATGAGTTCCATGGGGATAACTGCTCATGTCCCGTATACCAGGGAAAAGGGTGTCCGGCCGGTGGCTAGATTTGGCGTCGTCTTGATCGACCAAATAACCGCCCGCAACTCATCAATCCAGCGCCTTTCGCTCTTGTGCAACCTGTCAAAAGTCTTTGTCCTCAGGCCTCGCAACACTTCAACATTTGCCCTCTCCGCCTGGCCGTTGTTCCGTGGGTGTGCCACGAAAGCGAAATAGACATTGTTGCGAGGTCTTGGATGTATTGCATGAAGGTGTGGCTTGTGAGCTGCGTGCCGTTGTCGGTGATGACTCTGTTTGGCACACCAAAACGGCAAACTAGCCCCTTGAAGAACTTGACGACTGACTGTGCTGTCTCCTTCCTCACTGCTTCCACCTCTGGCCACTTTGTGAACTTGTCGATCGCAACGTACAAGTACTCAAAGCCCCCGACAGCGCAGGGGAAAGGGACCAGGATATTGAGCCCCCAGACCGAGAATGGCTAGGAAAGAGGAATTGTTTGAAGGGCTTGAGCTAGTTGATGAAGCTTCTTCGAATGGAACTAACACGCTTCACACTTTGTTACTAGTGCCGTTGCATCCTGGAGGGCAGTGGGCCAGAAGAAACCCTGCCAGAACACCTTGCCGGCAAGGGCCCTTGACCCTATGTGGGAGCCACATATGCCTCCGTGTATCTCCGCCAACAGCTCCAATCCGTCCTCCTGGGGAATGCACTTCAATTTCACACCGTTCGGTCTCTTCCTGTACAGGACGTCATCGACGAACTGATACATAGCAGACCGACAGACTACTTTTTTCGCTTCTTCCTACTCCTCAGGAAGCTCCCCTGTTTGGAGGAATCGGACGGTATGCCATACCCATGGCGGAGCCTGGGGCTCGACGGCAAGGACCAAAGGCATTTCTTCTGCCATGGGAACGGCCATCTCTACGGCCAGGGATTGATGGCCTGCCGGAGTCAGTCGCTCCTCGGCAGGCTCAGAACACCCTTGCCGGCGGCCCCCGGGGGCTCAGCGGGAAAGTACTTGCCGGGGCCTCATATCCTCCGTTTGTTCTGCTCCATTGATGGTTCAATGGATAGTTGAGTTAACCGAAGCAAAAAAAGTACCTGTTCAACAGGTAGCTTGAATGCAGCGCGCTTTGACAGGTAATCAGCGATGTCGTTCTCTGCTCGGGGAACGTGCTCCGCTTGTATACCGTCAAAGCGCTCCTCCAGCTTCCTCACCTCATCTACGTAGGCCTCCACCAACGGGCTCTGATAATCTTTGTTGACTTGTCTGACGACAAGTTGTGAATCACCCCTGACGATGAGCTTCTTAACCCCGAGGTCTGCCGCGATCCTGAGGTCGGCAAGCAACCCCGCGTACTCAGCAGTGTTGTTGGTGGACATCTCCCTGGGAAAGTGCATCTGGATTACATACTTGAGGTGCTCTCCGATGGGTGCGACGAGAAGCACACCAGCACCGGCACCTTGCAGCAAGAAAGCCCCATCAAAGTACATGATCCAGTTGTGACTTGCTTCCTTGCCGGGGAGAGTGGTCTCCTGCATTTCCTCGTCAGGTGTTGAGGTCCATTCTGCAATGAATTCCGCCAAGACTGTGCTCTAGATTGTCGGAGTACTTTCAAACTTCAACCCAAAGCTTGATAACTCCAAGGCCCACTCCACAATCCTTCCGGTTGCGTCTGGGTTATTGTCAGGACCGGATTTTCGGGATATTAACTTCCCAGAAAATGGCCCTTGTGCTCACCAGCCCCAGGATTACTGTTAGCTGGAGAGACACAAACTTGATACAAAACAATTCCAAGCAAAACACAAAATATGTAGTACAAGACCATTCTGGCCTATGAGTACAACACAAGGTTTCTAGTGGTTGATGGCGGAAGCGGTTTATGGTCATCAGCGTCTGTGGAACTCCATTTCCCACAGGAACAGCTGACCTGGTTAACTCCTATCTTAGCGAGGCTGCTATCACCAGCCCGTGGGTTCCGGGGCTGTCAGCGCAACGCTCCTTTCCACGCAAGAAATCTGGCCAAGACAATAGCCAGGGACAAGACAGTGAGTACTTTTGAATGTACTCGCAAAAATTATGAACACGGGTATAATATAATAAATGACAATCATGCTCTGAAATATTCTGTGACCGCAACGTCAGTCGCAAAATAAAATCTCCGATGCTCGTATTGCAAGTTATTCACGTAATACTTGAATAAAGCAATTAGAGTGTAGAAATAGAATGCCTCAGTCGGGCGTCTGAGCGACACCACAGAAAGGGCTTATAAGTGAAATAAGTAACAAACATGCCGCAGTCGGGCGTCTGTGCGACGCCACATAAAGGGCTCATAAAGTAAATATATAATAAGCATGCCACAGTCGGGCGTCTCAGCGACACCACATAAAATGCTTATATGGTAAATAAATAACAAGCACGCCGCAGTCGGGCGTCCCAGCGACGCCACATAAAGGGCTTATAAAGTAAATCAATAACAAACATGCCACGGTCGGGCGTCTGTGCGACACCACATAAAGGGCTTATAACAGAATAATCACAGTGAATATCCAGGGGATAGAACCGTCCCAGGGATACTCAATAAATCAAATAATGAAAGTAGTTAGTTCACAGTAATAATAATCATAATCATCATATGTCACCGGTCATAATCAATGTTCCGACTTAGTAGCTTTTCCTCCGAAGACCGACACTAAGACCGACACTTGGCCCATCCCAGACTGTAGTCCTTAACCATGGACACGGCTATTCGAATAGATATTTAATCTCTGCAGAGAGTGTACTCTTTACCCACGGGTAACGGATTCCTTTAGTCCATCGGGACTAATTTCGTCTACGGTCTTTTGGTTGAAAACACACCTGACCGCACACACCAGCCTAACCCACCTGTGTCTGGAATCACCCATGACACATGTTTAAGCAAAACTCTAAGTGGGGAGGCTACAACCTCGATTAGCATGGGATCACAAAATTTATACTGCGCGCAAACTAGGGGAGCTACCCCTTCGGCTACAACCGAAAACACCCATGCCCCCGGACCAGGTGGCATGCCTACCGGATGCCTCCGGTATCTTCCAATATGGCCTCTCTGTACGGTGTGTGCTAGGAAAGGGGTTGACAACTTACTGAGCCGTACCCTACCTATGGCAGGGACAAGTGGTAGTACGAAACAAGTATGGGAGTTACCGGAACAAGACTCGATCTATGGTCGACACAGGAGGCTCAAGTATTCCCTGCATGATTAGCATAACAATTTATACTACTACCAACAGACCGAATCACCACTCGACCTACCTCATCATGCCGTACCGGACACAAACGTCTCGACGAAGGACTGGGGACAAGCCCGTGTCTACCCAAGACAGAGGCCTTCCCGGATTCCTTCCGGTATGCATGAAAGGTATTTGGTGGTGACTACTATCACAAATATATCCAACTCTAACGGCATGAAATCCTCAATGTGCACTCAGGAGTAGGAACATATTATCACATAAAATAACGGATACTCCGTGCCGAGGTGGTGTTGTAACCGTGTCAAATAACACACACAATATTATGCCAGGGTTCAGAATGCTTGCCTTCAAGTTGTGTATAGGCAAGGTACATCCTAAAACTTTTGAAAGTTTTCTTCTTCTCCAAAAATCCTATTTTGAAAATATTCAAATTAACACATAGTTTTAAAAAAATAGTACAACAACAAAAAAAAATTGTCTGAAATTTTTTCAAATAAATATTAAAATAAACTAGACATAATTTGAGGAAGGTAGGAAAAAAGAATCAATTCATTTGGACTTATATTTAAAAAGTTATAGCCAGTCAAAGTTTTGGTCATAAACTGTTTTTAAAAAATACAGAAAAAGGAAAAACGTTTCGGAATGAAACACGTCGAAGACGTACTCTGGTGTTTACGCCTTCATTTATCCAGCGTGGACCGCGCGTGGGTCACTGACAGTGGGTCGAGCGGGCCCACTAGTGAGGTTTGACTAGTCCCCCGCCTTCTTCCTCCTCTGTCCGAGCCGAGGCGGGGGCTCCGGCGATCGACGCCGGCGAACGGCGGCTCCTCGCGGGGCTCTGAGGGCGGGGATGGATCCGCCACTCCAGGGCGGTCCTCCCGGTGGTCGAGAGGGTGGCGGGGACGAAGGGAGTCACCGGCGGCGAGCTTTGCGGCGGACGACAGTTTCGGGAGGTTTGGGGGTTTGGGCTATGGTGCTTCCCGATTGACGCTGAGGGGGTGGGCGGCTCCGCACGGTTGAGGGGAGAAGGATGGAAGCATGGGAGGGGTTTGGGGGCCTCGGTCTTGGCCGGATTTCACCTGAGTGTGGCGGCGGCCGAACCTGTCGGGGATGAGGAAGACGGCCGTCGTTCGCCGATTGCTGGCTACGGGGGGCTCTAGAGGGTTGGTATGGGGTTGCTTGAGGGCCTGGACGAGCTCGGGGCCCCCTTAAATAGGCGAGCAATGGCGGTTTCGCGGCGGCCGGGGATAAGATCATCGGCGACCGCCGTTCTGTAGCTAGGGGGCGCGTGGCGATGGTTGGCGGGGTCTAGCAGGGCGAGGGGATAAGCGAGAACTGCTCAGGGGCGAGCTGGCGAGCGCTAGTGGCTCGGGCGGTGCCGTCCATGGCAGAGGCGTACTGTGGCTGGCCGCTAGGCGCCATGGCCGACCTGGCAGCGGTGCTGTAGGGCTCCGACATGTGGACGAGGGCGGGCGCGGCTCTGCAGGTGTTTGACATAATGCTAGAGGCATCTAGGCAGTTCTTTGAGTGGTCAAAGTCTCCAGATCAGTGTCTCTTTAGGTGTAGGTGATGGTGGCCAGGTTATTTTGTCAAATGTAGAAACTTGTTAGTGCAAATATTTGAGAAAACCAATTTTGGACAGAATCTAAAGACTATCATATCATGTACCAAAAATATTCCAATGGGTGCATGCTCCTGGACTTAAGGGTTTTGTAGGAAGGACTACAAGCAGGAAAAAGAATCCTGGGTAGAGGTGCAAGTTAAAATATGGTTGTAGTACAAATCATCAAGTTGGACCAGAATGAAAGTGAGGTTGATACACTCAAATTTTTCAAAGGACATAACTGGGTTTTTGCCAAAAGATGGATAATATACTCCTACTGACCTCCCGTAATTTTGGTGGATGTTTTAAAGAAGTATTTAAATAGGTTGTAGTGCAAAAGTGCAACTGGACCAGATTTAAAAACTTGTGGTAAAACTCAAAATCTCCAAATGACTAAGGAATATTTTTGCATAAAAGGGATTTAGGGACATCATATGTCATCCTCAAATTTTGATGAAAATATTAGATGCATTTATCAAATGGTTGCAGTGCAAAAGAGGCTCTGAAAATTACTTTAAAAGAATAAAGCTCAATAAAAACAATTATGCAAATAAAACCACTGATTAAGAATTGTTTTATTGTGAGAGTATACAAGTCCAATAATATTTTTGGAAAGTTTCCACTTGGGGTAAAAACTCCTCCAAGAAAAAAGGGGTTCTGAAATCAAAAGAAAATCAAGAAAGCAAAATTTTTAAACTCCTGGCAAAATTTTAATACTTCAGAACATGGATAAATTTTTGGGGTGTTACAACACTACCCCCCTTAAGAAAAATCTCGTCTTCGAGATTTTCTAAACGTTGCTTTTAAAAATATTACTCCTACAATCAAAATAATATCACAAAAAAAGAATAACCATCCTGTTCATGCAATAAATTGTGGCTACAGTGAGCGGGCAATAAGTGGTGTAAAACTACAGTGTGGAACGCTGGTGCTGCGTGAAAAAATCCATGGTTTGGGGAAAACGAGAGGTTTCTATGCTGGATACAGTAAATTTGGAATAAATTCTAAATTCTAAAATACGTTGGTCGTACCCGAGGGCACAGTGCTCTCTCAGGCTGACAGGTGGGCCCGGGGTCCACTGTCAGTCTCTTCTTCTTCCTCTAGCTCTCTCTTCTTCCTCTCTCCCATGCGCTTTCCCGCGATTTCTCCACCGGCGATGTCTAGCGCGTAGGGCATCTAGGCCGTACTGCGGTAGTGCGTGGCGTGCTAGCTGCCGGTGCAGCGTGCACTCACCTCGCGGGCCAGTGCGCTGTCAGCACTGCTTGCGGATTCGCCCCAAACACCAGCGATCGGGCGACGAGCGGCGCTGGTGGACTTCGCCCACCGTACACCGATCTCGAGCTATAAAACGGCTGAGGTGCTCCCCTTTTCTTCCTCACACCTGGCCTCGCTTCTCCTTCTCCTTCCTTCCCCTCCATTTCTCCTTACAGAAGCTCGAGACGAGTCTCTAATGGCGGGGGCGGTGCCGAACTGGTACATGGTCCTGGCGTGCGGAGGGCTTGCGGCATTGCTGGGGTTCTCCGTGCTTCTGTGAGCGATGATCCTCGATGATCGTCGCGATGTTGCCGCTTGGGTGTTGGCTCTCCGCGGTGGCGGTGATCATGAGGATTAGGTGGGGGTGTCGGGTGCTAACTGTTGTCGGTGTGCGGGAGGTGATCAGTTAGATGCAATACGGTTACAATGTTTTGCAAGAAGTGCATTAGTGGTTGTGGTTGTGAGTCTGCTGTCGTGGTGCTGCGTGAATAAAAATCCCATGTTGTGAGAAGATATATGATGCAGCAATTCAGCGAAAAGAAATCTCACTTCAGGATTTTTCGCGGGAGAAATCAGTTAATTTAAAAATTAAACAGCAACAAAAACTACTTACATTAATTGAAACCAAATAATTGACTCGACGCACAAACTCGGGGTACCACGCATAAGTTACAACACATAAATAAATGTTGCAATAATAAACACACCAGTGACATCTATAATGAAAACGGTAACTAGACGGGGTCCCGAGAAAACGGTTCTGGTACTAGGACACACTCCTCTTCTATCGGGGGAAGCGGATTGACCAGTTGATGAATGCGTCTCTCCTGGTCGGGCCTCAGTGCTCTGCCGATGGCGATCTGAGGATTTAGATCAGCGATACTCTGGAGATAACCCATTACTCGCTGGGTCAAACGTTCTTGCGCGATGACATACTGGACAAGGTTGGCCAGTACTGGGTCTCTCTCAATTCGTCCACCGGGAAAAGATGTTACTTCTCCGGGTGCTACGCGACTCGGGAAGTAATAATACCCCCATCCACTGGCATAGGGTACCGCGAATCGAAGGCAAATAAGCGCTTCATGGGCAGCCGCTTCTATGGCCATTTGTGGAGCTGGCATAGATTTCCCCATGAAGGAGACTTCCGTTGGGTCTTGGTTTGAGTTTATGGGAGGGATGAGTACTGATGCCCAATATTTCGAGGTGGATGGGGTGATTCTCGATTTGAGCAGCTCGTACTGGGTGGTTGGGTAGAACCCATGGTACTGCAGGTAAAGTCCCACAATATTTTGACAAAACTACCCGGGGTTGCATCTGGGGTTCTCAGATAAATACTGGGGCTCGGCATGGCAAGAAATGGTTTGTGAGGGCGGTGCACTAGGTGGTGGTGCTTGGCAAGGTCACGAGGTGGCCTTTTTATAGCACTGGAGCTGGGTCATTTTACCGTGGTGAAAGGTAAAGAATTTGCCAGTTCTAAGGGTCGGGGTCAAAGCCACAGATACACATATCTCACTAAAGTGACGTATCACTGTGGGGGTCGTCGGGGTGGTTGTTGGTAGTTGTGTCAGGGATAAAAGGTACACTGCAAGCTAACATATTTATGCGAGGTTACTATTTTAAAACAGAGGCACAACAACAGGCTGCGTTTATTTACAAGGTCACACGATTATAAGGCGAGGATACACTGAGACTCGGTACTACTCGAGTGACTTAGTCTACCTCGTTTATATCCAAGCGGGCGTGCCTTGTGGATGTCGAGGCTTCTCCTCGGGTCTCACTGTCGGGATTAGCTGGAGGGGGTTGAGGGGCTGCAGGGTCGGGGTAGCGATGATGACCATCTCGGGGATTGTTGGCCAAAATCCCGTTGGAGCGTGTTCTCAAAAGGCGACGAAGCACTTGTGGGGACACCAACGTATTTTAGTCGATGGCTGGGGCAGACCTCAAGGACACGATCGGGTGTCCGAACAACACGACTGGGTTGTTGGCGTCGGGCTCATCCTCTCCTCTCGCCGGGGCTCAGCGAACCAGCTCTCCACGAGTTGCGATCAGATCAAGGGTGATTTGATCAAACAGTTCCTCTAGTGCACCTACATAGCGCACTAGGTGCAATAATGCAGGATCCATCTCGTGATCTCCGTTGGCAACCTGGGGTGGCCTACCATACCCGTCACGGCTGGGGTAGTAGTAGAACGGCGACGATTAACTCAGGCGACAAGTGCCGGAGTTGAACTATAGCCTCTCGAGCAGCTAGTTGGATGGCTTGTGGTTCAAAGGAAGATGTCCTTCAGTGAACCTGTAGGGGTGTTCTGGCGATAGACCCCTACCGTAGATGTGCATAGTGGCCCAGAATTGACGGCTCTAACCGCTCATGGGCCCTTGGTACACAACACATTCTGGGGGCTCCTCTAATGCAAAGGCACGGCGGGTGAGGTTTGCTAGCACTGTCACAAATCCTCCAAGGTTGTTTGCCGTGGTTTCATTGTGCACGACGGGGCCATGCATTATGGCTCGGTTTGGGGTAGAGGCTATGCTGTGCTGGGTTGAGGCTAGCGTGCCCTTTTTATAGAAAAAGGGGACGAAGTCTTCCTTCGCACGCTTGCGAATGAGACATTTTAGGCGTCGGTCACTGGTGCATGATCGACATGCTAGGTTGATAGGTTGGGCACCGACTATCAAAAAGGTGTCAGGCTCACTGTGTGGCTATCTTACACGAGAAGCTTGGCCGGGGTTAGGTTAAGGTCTGGTGGGTTGGTTAACCTAGGTTTTTCGACCTGGCTAAGATAGGATTAGCCAATGGTCAGCCTGGCTCTGATACCAAGTTTGTCAAGACCGGATTTTCGGGATATTAACTTCCCAGAAAATGGCCCTTGTGCTCACCAGCCCCCGGATTACTGTTAGCTGGCGAGACACAAACTTGATACAAAACAATTCCAAGGAAAACACAAAATATGTAGTACAAGACCATTCTGGCCTATGAGTACAACACAAGGTTTCTAGTGGTTGATGGCGGAAGCGGTTTGTGTTCATCAGCGTCTGTCGAACTCCATTTCCCACAGGAACAGCTGACCTGGTTAACTCCAATCTTCGCGAGGCTGCTATCACCAGCGCGTGGGTTCCGGGGCTGTCAGCGCAACGCTCCTTTCCACGCAAGAAATCTGGCCAAGACAATAGCCAGGGACAAGCCAGTGAGTACTTTTGAATGTACTCGCAAACATTATGAACACGGGTATAATATAATAAATGACAATCATGCTCTGAAATATTCTGTGACCGCAACGTCGGTCGCAAAATAAAATCCACGATGCACGTATTGCAAGTTATTCACGTAATACTTGAATAAAGCAATTAGAGTGTAGAAATAGAATGCCTCAGTCGGGCGTCTGAGCGACACCATAGGAAGGGCTTATATGGTAAATAAATAACAAGCACGCCGCAGTCGGGCATCCCAGCGACGTCACATAAAGGGCTTATAAACTAAATCAATAACAACCATGCCACGGTCGGGCGTCTGTGCGACACCACATAAAGGGCTTATAACAGAATAATCACAGTGAATATCCAGGGGGTAGAACCGTCCCAGGGATACTCAATAATTCAAATAATGAAAGTAGTTAGTTCACAGTAATAATAATCATAATCGTCATATGTCACCGGTCATAATCAATGTTCCGACTTAGTAGCTTTTCCTCCGAAGACCGACACTAAGACCGACACCTGACCATCCCAGACTGTAGTCCTTAACCATGGACACGACTATTCGAATAGATATTTAATATCTGCAGAGAGTGTACTCTTTACCCACGGGTAACGGATTCCTTTAGTCCATCGGGACTAATTCCGTCTACGGTCTTTTGGTTGAAAACACACCTGACCGCACACACCACCCTAACCCACCTGTGTCTGGAATCACCCATGACACCTGTTTAAGCAAAAATCTAAGTGGGGAGGCTACAACCTCGATTAGCATGGGATCAAAAAGTTTATACTGCACGCAAACTAGGGGAGCTACCCCTTCGGCTACAACCGAAAACACCCATGTCCCCGGACCAGGTGGCATTCGTACCGGATGCCTCCTATCTTCCACTATGGCCTCTTTGTACGGTGTGTGCTAGGAAAGGGGCTGACAGCTTACTGAGCCGTACCCTACCTATGGCAGGGACAAGTGATAGTACGAAACAAGTATGGGGGTTACCGGAACAAGACTCGATCTATGTTCGACTCAGGAGGCTCAAGTATTCCCTGCATGATTAGCATAACAATTTATACTGCTACCAACAAACCGAATCACCACTCGACCTACCTCATCATGCCGTACCGGACACAAACGTCTCGACGGAGGACTGGGGACAAGCCCGTGTCTATCCAAGACAGAGGCCTTCCCAGATTCCTTCTGGTATGCATGAAAGCCATTTGGTGGTGACTACTATCACTAGTAGAAAAGGGGGCAATGGCCTAGGCCGGTTCAGCCCATTAGTCCCGGTTCTGCCACGAACCGGGACAAATGGAGGTATTTGTCCCGGTTCGTGAGCCCAGGGGGCCGGCCGGGCCACGTGGGCCATTGGGCCCGGTTCGTCCGGACCTTTTGGTCCCGATTGGTGGGGACGAACCGGGACCAATGGGCCTGGCTCTGCCCATCACTATTGGTCCCGGTTGGTGGCATGAACTGGGACCAAAGGCTTCCCTTTAGTCCCGGTTCATGCCACCAACCGACCAATGGTGGTGCCTATATATACCCCCTCGGCGCAAGAGCGAGCACACTTTGCTCTGCTTTTTCCGGCCGAGGGGAGAGGGCTTGGTGGTGCTCTAGCTCACCTCCTATGCACACAAGGTGTTCGATGGAATCCCGAGCCACACTACTTAAGGTTTCTCCTCTCCAAGCTCGACCGCCAAGCTCCATTTTCCTCAATATTTATCTAGGTTTAGCGGTCCGTCACGCCCGTCCCGTCTTCACCGCCGTCGATCACCCGCGCCGATCTCATCGCCGGCACCACCGTGGTGAGCCTCTTGTTCTTATCTTCTTTCTGAAAGGAAAAATATTCTTACTTTTATGTTTAGATAGATACTTGTATTATTTTCTTACTTTTATTATTGCATCTTATATAGTGCGATGGTTTTGGTATCCGCCCCCGTCGGCCCTCGTCCTGTCTATGATTCGGATGTGGTATATATTATCTTTTCATAAGTATTGGTTCATTTATTGTTTATGAAATCTATGCCGACCAACGTGACATAGATTTTATTTATCTAGGAGGTTGTTGAACCGGAAATTCCAACCGACCCTATTGTCGAGAGGTTAAATTTAGTTGAATAAGAAAACAATTTCTTGAAGGAAA
Organism: Aegilops bicornis; assembly: GCA_021605145.1. Classification (NCBI taxonomy): domain Eukaryota; kingdom Viridiplantae; phylum Streptophyta; class Magnoliopsida; order Poales; family Poaceae; genus Aegilops; species Aegilops bicornis. The sequence continues at coordinate 41,480,133 of CM038673.1, read as the reverse complement.
AAATAAAAAAACTTGAGGAGGAGAAGATGATATTGGAGTTGCATGTTGCGGATGTCGTCGATGATCACAAGATCAAGATGGATGCAATGCTCTTGAAGATGAGAAAGATTAGAAAATATGCCATTCATACCGAGGCTTGGTATCATTATGCCGTTGGATCAGTTGTTACCTTGGTTGCGATTATGATCGCATTTGTTTTCGCATTGAAATGTTTTACATAGTTTCAATGTATGGTTTAATTAATTTAGATGCTCTGCAGAGCTTTATGTTGTTAGATGAGAACTATGTATGTACTTTGGTTTTTATGTGATGATGAACTTCTATTAATTTGGTCACTTAATTATCTATTCATGATGTTCTGTAATGATTTTTGACACACTTAATTATATATAATGCACGCAGATGAACCGCAATGGATGTACGGTGATGCATACACCTCCGAGTACATTAAGGGCGTGCATGATTTTCTCGAAGTGGCTGAGGCAAACAAGCAGAATGGTTTTATGTGTTGTCCATGCCCTATATGTGGGAATACGAAGTCTTACTCTGACCGGAAAATCCTTCACACCCACCTGCTTTACAAGGGTTTCATGCCACACTATAATGTTTGGACATGGCACGGAGAAATAGGGGTTATGATGGAAGATGGCGAGGAAGAAGAGTACGATGACAACTATGTGCCCCCTGAATACGGTGATGCTACTGAACATCAAGATGCACTGCACGATGTGCACGATGGTGCTGCAACGAAAGCTCTTGAAGATCAAGAGGAACCGTACGATGTGCCCGATGATGATGATCTCCGCCGGGTCATTGTCGATTCAAGGACACAATGCGAAAGTCAAAAGGAGAAGCTGAAGTTCGATCGCAGGTTAGAGGATCACAAAAAAGGGTTGTACCCCAATTGCGAAGATGGCAACACAAAGCTCGGTACCATACTCGAATTGCTGCATTGGAAGGCAGAGAATGCTGTGCCTGATAAAGGATTTGAGAAGCTACTGAAAATAATGAAGAAGAAGCTTCCAAAGGATAACGAATTGCCCGACAAGACATACGCAGCAAAGAAGGTCGTATGCCCTCTAGGATTGGAGGTGGAGAAGATACATGCATGCCCTAATGACTGCATCCTCTACCGTGGTGCCTACAAGGATCTGAATGCATGCCCGGTATGCGGTGCATTGCAAGATAAGATCGACGAGATGACCACAGTGATGTTGACGGCGAGCCTCCCAGAAGAGGGTTCCTGCGAAGGTGATGTGGTATGCTCCTATAATACCACGGTTGAAACGTCTGTTCAGAAATGGAGAGCATGCCAAGTTGATGCGATGGCACGTAGAGGACCGTAAGAAAGACGGAAGTTGAGAGCACCACCGACGGGTTGCGATGGAGAAAATCGAGAGAAAGTATCGGGATGAGTTTGCAAAGGACCCAAGGAACGTATGGTTTGCTTTAAGCGCGGATGGCATTAATCCTTCGGGAGCAGGCAGCAATCACAGCGCTGCCCGTGACTCTATGTATGTATAACCTTCCTCCTTGGATGTGCATGAAGCGGAAGTTCATTATGATGCCGCTTCTCATCCAAGGCCCTAAGCAACCCGGCAACGACATTGATGTGTACCTAAGGCCATTAGTTGAAGAACTTTTACAGCTGTGGAATGGAAACGGTGTACGACGTGGGATGAGCACAAAAGGAGGAACTTGACCTAAAGGCGTTGCTGTTCGTGACCATCAACGATTGGCCCGCTCTCGGTAACCTTTCGTGACAGACAAACAAGGGATACCACGCATGCACACACTGTTTACTTGACACCGATAGTATATACCGGGAAGTTGCGGGAAGAATGTGTACAGGCCATCGTCGATTTCTTCCGACCAACCATCAATGTCGAAGGAAAGGCAAGAATTTCAAAGGCGAGGCAGATCACCGGAAGAAGCCCGCCATGCGCGCGGTGATCACGCATTTGCTATGATCAATTATTTACACGTAATCTTTGGAAAGGGTCCCGACGGACTAGCTGTTCCGAATGACGCCGAGAATCACGCACCCATGTGGAACAAGAAATCTATATTTTGGGACCTACCCTCTTTGGAAAGACCTAGAGGTCCGCTCTTCGATCGACGTGATGCACGTGACGAAGAACCTTTGCGTGAACCTACTAGGCTTCTTGGGCGTGTATGGGAAGACAAAAGATACACCTGAGCCACGAGAGGACCTGCAACGCTTGCACAAAAAAGAGGGCATGCCTCCGAAGCAGTATGAAGGTCCTGCCAGCTATGCTCTTACGAAAGAAGAGAAAGAAATATTCTTTCAATGCCTGCTCAGTATGAAGGTCCCGACTGGCTTCTCGTCGAATATAAAGGGAATAATAAATAAGCCAGAGAAAATGTTCCAGAACCTAAAGTCTCATGACTGCCACGTGATTATGACGCAACTGCTTCCGGTTGCATCGAGGGGGCTTCTACCGGAAAACGTCCGAGTAGCCATTGTGAAGCTATGTTCCTTCCTCAATGCAATATCTCAGAAGGTGATCGATCCAGAAATCGTACCAACGCTAAGGAGTGATGTGGCGCAATGTCTTGTCAGTTTCGAGCTGGTGTTCCCACCATCCTTCTTCAATATCATGACGCACGCGTCCTAGTTCATCTAGTCGACGAGATTGTCATTTTGGGGCCCGTATTTCTACACAATATGTACCCCTTTGAGAGGTTCATGGAGTCCTAAAGAAATATGTTCAGAATCGCGCTAGGCCAGTAAGGAAGCATCTCCATGGTCCATAAAACAGAGGATGTCATCGGGTTTTGTGTTGACTTCATTCCTGGCCTTTAGAAGATAGGTCTCCCTAAATCGCGGTATGAGGGGAGACTGACTGGAAAAGGCACGCTTGGAAGGGACTCAATAATATGCAGGGACGGATATTCTCGGTCTCAAGCACACTACACAGTTCTATAGAACTCTACCTTGGTGACCCGTATGTCGATGAACACAAGAACGATCTGCGCTCCAAACACCCGAGCAAAGGCGACGATCGGATTACATGTGAACACATCAGACTTTCAGCAGTTGGTTGGAAACACGTCTCAGAGGTGACAGCACTGTTTGTGATGAGCTGTACTTGTTGTCCAGGGGACCATCTTCGACTGTAATGATTTGCAAAGGATACGAGATAAACGGGAATACATTTAACACGATTGACCAAGATGAAAAGAGCACCAACCAAAACAGCGGTGTCCGCTTTGATGCAGCAACCGACAAGGGAAAGGACACATATTATGGTTACATAGTAGACATATGGGAACTTGACTACGGAGTAGATTTTAAGGTCCCTTTGTTTAAGTGCAAGTGGGTCAATCTGTCGGGGAGGCGGGATACAGGTAGACCCACGGTACGGAATGACAACAGTGGATCTGAAAAATCTTGGGTACACTGACGAACCGTTCGTCCTAGCCAATGATGTGTCACAGGTTATCTATGTGAAGGACATGTCTACCAGACCGAGGAAAAGAAAAGGTAAGGAAGCAAATACATCATACAATGAGCCAAAGCGCCACATAGTTCTTTCAGGAAAAAGGGACATCCTGGGAGTGGAGGGCAAGACAGACATGTCTGAAGAGTATGAAAAGTTTCATGAAATTCCCCCCTTCAAAGTAAAGGCTGACCCAAGCATCCTAATAAACGATGAAGATTATCCATGGTTACGGCGCAATAAGCAAAGCGACACAAGCGAAGAAAAAGTGAAGACTTTCTCCGCAACTATTATGATGATACCATGCCAACTTTGTAATGCATTTAGTATGATTCCATTGTCCGTTTTGTACATGCACATGCTATGCGAACTTTTTTAGAGTTCATTTGAAAACTATGAATTTGAAAACCTCGCCAACCGAAGGGCGCTCACACCGGTTTATAAGCCCGTCCCTCTACGTCTTGTTGAGCTCACAAACTTGTGATTCACACAAATTTCAAAGAATTCAAATTTGAAAACTAATGGCACAAACAGAAAGTTTATAATTTTGCTGAACTAAAAGCAAAAAGAATTAAAAAATAAAGCAAAAAACCAAAAGAAAATAAATAATGCAGAAAACAAAACAAAAAAACTTGAAAAAAAATAAAAATAGCAACAATAAGTATTTTATTGTAAGTAGAAACAAAATAAAATAAATAAAGCAACAAAGAAAACAAAAAAAGTGTTTTCAAATTTGAAAACTAATGGCACTAACAGAAAGTTTATATTTTTTCTAAAACTAAAAGCAAAAACAATTAAAAATAAAGCAAAAACCAAAAGAAAATAAATAATGCAGAAAACAAAACAAAAAACTTGAAAAAAAATAAAAATAGCAACAATAAGTATTTTGTTGTAAGTAGAAACAAAATAAAATAAATAAAGCAACAAAGAAAACAAAGAAAGTGTTTTCAAATTTGAAAACTAATGGCACTAACAGAAAGTTTATATATTTTCTAAAAATAAAAGCAAACAGAATTAAAAAATAAAGCAAAAACCCAAAAGAAAATAAATAATGCAGAAAACAAAACAAAAAACTGGAAAAAAATAAAAATAGCAACAATAAGTATTTTGTTGTAAGTAGAAACAAAATAAAATAAATAAAGCAACAAAGAAAACAAAAAAGTCTTTTCAAATTTGAAAACTAATGGCACTAACAGTAAGTTTATAATTTATCTAAAACTAAAAGCAAAAAATAAAAAATAAAGCAAAAACAAAAAAGTGCCACCCATCGGGCCCCACGGCCCTGAATACGACTAGAAACCCTACCATGGGCCAGGATCCAGGCCAGCTGGAGGCCCAAGAGGGCCCACAAAGACAGATTGCACGGTTAGGCCCGGAAGCCTGCTTTTAGAGAGGAGCTCGAGAGGAAGGCGCACCGCACCTTATAAACAGTGCGGCTCCCTCTCAACTCGCGAGGTGGGACTAAACTTTGGGAGCGGGGTAGCACAAGGCCTTTGCTCCCGGTTGGTGGCAACACCCGGGAATAAAGGGGGCATTGCTACCGGTTCGTGGCACCAACCGGCACTAATGCCCTTTAGTCGGTTGGTGCCACTAATCGACCAAAGTTTTGGTCCCGATTGGTGGCACCAACCGACGAAAGGGGGGCATTAGTCCGGGTTGGGGCCACGAACCGGGACTAATGCCCTTGCTATATAAGAAAACACTTTGCGTTTTTTCAGATTTCATTGCCAGTTGCCGCCCGACGACGCCGACCTCCTCGGCGCCGCCAGGCTGCCCCACTGCCGTCGATGTCGCCCGTGCCCCCGAGCCCGCACCGACGCCGTCCCGCCGCTCGAGCCCACGCCGCCGCGCCGCGCATCGCGCCACGCCCGACGCCGCCCCGCTTCGCTGACGCCGCTGCCGCCGACGCCATCTGCCCGATGCCGGGCGCCGCACCCAGCTTCGACGCCGCCAGGTGCACGCCCGACGCCGCCCGCCGTGCCGCCGCCTGTGAGCACCTGCCTTGCCTCGCTCGGCGCCCTGCCTGCCCTGCCCTGCCCCGCCGGCGCCACCGCTGCCGCCACGCCCTTTTTTTTTAGTTTATTTTTTTTCATATATATATATATATATATATATATATATAATGTATGTGTATATATGTGGCTATATGTTTTTGTTCATATATATGTTGCAATATGTTTTTTATTTTTATTAGTTTATTTTTTTGTTCATATGTGATGTATATCTGTATGTGGCTATAATGTATATGTGTATGTGATGTATGTGGCTAGAATATATATGATAAAAATGTTTTTTTGGTTCATAGAAAGTTTTTTGTTCATATATAGGAAGTTACAATTTTAGAAAAGTTTTATATATGCAAAAGTTACACTTTTAGAAAAAGAAGGATAGGAAAGAAGAAATTAAGAAAAGGAAAGACAGAAGAAGAGGAGAGGAAAAGAAGAGGAGAAATAAGTAAGAAGAAGAAAAAAGAAGAAAAAGAGAGGAGAAGAAGAAAGGAATAGTGGAGAGGAAGAGAAAATAGAATATTCTATTTTCTCTTCTTCTCCACTATTCCTTTCTTCTTCTCCTCTTTTTTTTCTTTTTTTTTCTTCGATCTTCTCCTCTAGCTATTCCTTTCTTCTTATCCTCTTTTTTGTTCTTCTTCTTATTCTTCTTAATTTTTGTCGGGAACGAGGGTGTCGAGGATTGCCGAGGGGTCGAGGGTCGGGAAATAGGGTAGAGGGTCGAGGGTCGTTAAGGGGTCAAGGGTCGAGGGTTCGAGGGTTCTATAGGGTCGAGGGATCGAGGGTCGAGGGTACCAGGGTCGTCTAGGGGTCGAGGGTTCCAGGGTCATCGAGGGTTCGAGGGGTCGAGAGAGGTTTCCTAGTGTCAAAGTATTGAAGAAATCCATGGCTTCATCATTAGCCGGAAGTAACCAGGGCATGATGGTACGAAGTCCTCCAAAGTTATTCTGGAATGGAGTCCCGGATAGGATAATTTTCCTTTTTGTACGAATTTCAGCAAAGGCCTTCCAAATAACGATATTCGGAAGGTTCTTGCTGAACTTTGTACCAAAAGCTTAATTATCCTATCTCGCACCTCCGCTCCAAAATAACTTTGGAGAGCTTCACCATCATGCACCTACTTTACTAATGATGAAGACATGGTTCTGTTGAATCCTTTGACACTAGGCAACCTCCCGACCCCTCGGCGATCCTCGACCCTTGACCTCGACCGCCGGGATCCTCGACCCCTTGACCCTCGACCGGCGATCCTCGACCCCTTGATAAAAGAAGAGGAAGAAGAAAAAAGAGGAGAAGAAAGAATAGAGGAGTTCTTCTCCTCTATTCTTTATTCTCCTCTTTTTCTTCTTCTTCCTCTTTTTTATCGGGAACGAGGGTCGCCGAGGGTCGCCGACCCAGAGGAAACCCTAATTAAATAGCAAGTATCGTCGGTGTGAGATACATGTGGCCACCCCCTCCTTGAAGCGTTCTCGAGGCCACCCCCTAACCCTTGAAGCATTGTCGAGGCCACCCGAAACCCTAGAGAAGCAGCGTCGAGGCCACTAATTAATATGATTCCTTATTGTGATTAGCTAGCTAGTTCTACGTTTGCCACTAATATATCCATATCTGTCATGTTTGAATAATAATTGCCATGTTGTAAATATTTGTAGAAACTATGGACACCCCGCCACGAGACGAAGCACAAGAAGCATTGTTGAGGGACATAATCGCACAAGGAAGTGATGCCGTCAGCTCGTTCATGTTTCTCAACGACAACGATGGTCTGGAAGGAGAGGGTGAAGAAGCAGCTGGCTATGATTTACATGGCTCCGATGACCCAATGTCGGTGCAAGAAGGAGAGGGTGAAGAAGTAGACCGTGAGGACGGCTCGGTGATCACCAAACCGAGTCCGGCCGGTATATATATTAGTTAAGCCTGTCTTGACTAGCTAATTGATGCATTCATTGTTTTGGTATGTACACATATTAATTAACTCTCGTCTTTGTTCTTTTTTCTAGCCCTCCGGATCGAGCACAACTTCGGTAAAGAGACGAGGCCCGAAGAAAATGTTGAGCTCCGATGAAAAGTTTGAGATCATAGAAATCGCGCGCGACGGCCAACCGGTTGAACCCTACCGGACAAAGAAGGCATTTGTTGCTCAGTGCGGGGTTCTAGTTAGGGACAAGATCGCGATCAGCATCCACCAATGGTATAAGCCTAAGAACGAAGACCCTAAGGTGTCTTATGTCAATGATATGCAGAAAAATGATCTTTGGACTGAGCTGAAGTCAAATTTCACCCTACCGCCAGAGGATGATCCGGAGAAGCCAGTTATAGAGCCATTAATCAAGTGTTTTGCTCTGAAGAAGATGGCAGACCTATTCAGGAATTGGAAGAAAGACCTCAATAGGTTTGTCGAAAAAAATGAGACACCAGAATTCAAGGGCAAATATGAGAAGATCAGAGATGACTGGCCCACATTTGTGGCCCACAAGACATCGGAAAAGAGTAAAAAGATGTCGGCGACAAACAAGAGAAATGCTGCGAAGAAGAAGCTTCACATCGCATGGGGTCAGGTGGCTACCTCGTAGCCCGGCCTAAGTGGGCCAAGGCTGAGAATGATCTGCTTGATAAAGGGATCGAACCAGAGACAATGAACTGGCCAGACCGTTGCCGGACTTGGTTCTTCGGGGCCGGCGGAACCTTGGACCCTATAACAGGGAAGTGCATTTGGATGGATGAACAATTGGTACCAGTCAAGAGGCTTCAGCAATATATCGAAGCAGCGCAGCAAGGGACGTTCGTTCCAGACAGGGAGAAGGACGAGCTCACAATGGCCCTCGGGAATCCTGAGCACCCTGGACGGACACGAGGCACGCCAGCCTCCGTTTCGAGGAAGTCTGGATTTCGGACGCAGGGGTTACAAAACCCGTGAGAGGAGGAAGAAAGCTGGAGCAGAGCCAACTGCAGCACTGCACGAAAGGGTAATGGGGCTAGAGGAATGAGAAGAAGATCGCAGCAAACGACTCCGCGAAGCTTCCCCGGTTACCCCGCCATCTCGGCGGAGAAGCAGCGTGGCTTCCACCGAGCTGCTTCAGCCGGAGCATGCCTTGACGGCTCCTGCCAGCTATCCCGTGGATGCTATCACGGAGTCTCAAAATTGCCACCTTATGGCGGAATGGAGCAATTTGAAGGTCAAGGCGGCTTTTGGCTCTGTTTATCCAACTAAACCCGACTCAACTTTTCACTGCCGGCCGATTCGAGAAGGATATGCTAAGGTGATGGTGGATGAAATAACGGAGGGATTTGAGGACCTCCGGCTTGACCACCCTACCGGTGAAGGGGAGTATCGGTTGGGTTCTGCTCGGAAGACTCCATGCCTATGGCGGAAGGATCTCATCAACCTTCCGAATCGACGCCTCCGCCTCCTCCTCCTCCTCCGGCGAGTCAGGGCACTCCGCCTCCTCCACCGCCTCCTCCTCCGGCGAGTGACGATCAGGGCACTCGGCCGGCTCCTTCTCCGGCACGTGGCGGCACTCCGCCTCCTTCTCCGCCTGCGCCGGCGCGCCCGAGCAGCCAGCCGCCGCCGCTCCGGCTGCTCCGGCGCGTCGTAGTCCTTCTCCTCCGCCTCGTAAGCAAGGAAGGAAGACATCCGCTCCGTCTGCTGTGCCGGCGTCTAGCAGTACAGCCAAAGGCGGGAGGAGATACAGATTCAATGCTTCTCTGAAGACTCCAGAGAAGTTACCGTACGAGAGGAGCGAGGAGGAAAAAGCGAAGATCGCGCAGACCGAAGTGGATGACTGGTTTCAAGGGTTGAAAGAAAAGAGACATCCACCTCCGGAGGAGAAGGTAGATCCGGTGAAAGCAAAGCGCACTCTGGTTGCCCTGACAAAACCACCCAAGTCTCCGCCGAAAGGCAACTATGAGCGCATTATTGGAAAGGCATTTGCCGAAGCGGAGAGGTCGGGAAGTACTAAAAGTGATCAAAGGATGAAAGAACGACGAGCTGGGAAACAAATTGCCTAGCTCGGCGAACAAGCAAAGCAATCGTGCCCCCCGCTCAAGGTGCCTGCTAGCAACATCCTCCATCCGAGGATGGTGCCCGGTTATGGCAATCCTGCAGATTACCTGCCCGACGATGTACATTATGATTTCTTGGAGGTGCAGATACAAAGATACGAGTACGGGAAGCCTCTCGTCAAAGATGAAAGTTCTCTATCAACGATGATGCGAAGATTGCATGATTGGTACATGAAAACCTGCAAAGAGTCTGAGGGGAGGAGTACTTTGTATGTGAGAGTTAAAAAGGAGCATGACCTCCTCGGAATTGAACTGGTGCCTATTCCATTTGAGGAGTTCTATCAGTTTTTCAATCAATTGGCCCTCGATAAAGCGACGGTCACCTGCTACTGTCTGTAAGTAGTACTACTTATGTCATTAAGTCTCTCTATATAACTCAGCCCTTTCATTGCATGTATTCATAATTATCCTCACTATATTATGCAGATTGAAGATCGCCGAATTGAAGAAAAGACAAGAGGGTGATATTGGGTTCATTAACACATATCTCATAGATAAAACTGAGGTTGAATTTCATAAAGAAAATACCGAGGCCAACTTGCTACAATCGTTGGTAATAAATGAACACAAAGATATAATACTCTTTCCTTACAACTTCAAGTGAGTGTTCTTGTCTTGTGGCATATTCGGTTTCCTTATTAGTCCAGGTTATAGTAATGTAATATGGATGAGTTATGCATGTGTGCGCAGCTACCACTATATTCTCCTAGGGATTAAGCTTGAGAAGGGAGTAGTAACTGTCTTAGATTCCAAGTGAAAAGATCCCAAGGAGTATGCGGACATGACTGAAATGCTCGAGAAGTAAGTTAAATCGATCATTATCCACCATATCAGCAACTTTGTTCATTTCTGATATCAAGTAATTGTTTTCTTTGTATGGCAGGGCTTGGAGAAAATTCACCAAAAAAGCTCCGGACTACCGAAGAAGCTGCAATTTAGACACCCGAAAGTAAGTACTCTATAGTAGCATATTCCACGCATCTCCTAGTGATTCAAGCGCTAGTTTCATCAATACCATTTAGCATGCTTGCTAATTATCAGTTTGATTGACCTCTATTTCTTATAAAGTGGTTGTGGCAGGAACAAGGGAATTATTTCTGTGGATACTACATTTGTGAGTCCATCCGCCACACGACCTGTGAGCAGGGCTACTCCGACAAACAATATGAAGTGCGTAAATAACAATATTCACAATTTTATTTTATTACCATCATTTGTGTTGAGTTTCATTCATTCATATATATATATATATATATATATATATATATATATATATATATATATATATATATGTATTGACCCCTTCTTAAAATTAGATGTTTCGGATGCGGGATGAACTCCTAGCACCAGATCGCCTACGAGCAATTCGAGAGGAATTGGCGGCATTCTTTCTTGACCACGTGATCGCTGAAGACGGAGAATACTATGTGGACCACGCGTCCGTATGTTAGGAGATTATATTTGTAAAAGATAATTATTGTATATATGTAGCCGGTAGTGTCGGATAGATATACGAGAACTTGTTGTTCGACCAATCTCTCGGAGAAGGAGAGGTGGTCGATATCACTTCTCTCTGTATGCATATATGTTCATGACGATCTTCTGTTTGCTTACTAGCTAGCTAGCGTGTCTAGCTAGTCCTCTATACGTATGTATAGTACGTAGCGTCGACCAAGCACGGACAAAAGAGAGGACACTTCTCTCTATTAATTAGCTAGCTAGCACAATATATGAAACACCTAAATTAACCCCCAAAACCCCCAAACCCCCCTTTTAAGAAAAACAAAAACCCCAGCCACGTAAATGCTGAGCGTGGATGCCTATTGGTCCCGGTTGGTGCCACCAACCGGGACGAAAGGCCCTCCTGCTCAGGGTCGTGGACAGGCCACGTGGAGGCCCATCTGTCCCGGTTCTGGATTGAACCGGGACTAAAAGGTCAGGGCATTAGTACCGACCCTTTAGGGACTATAGGCCCTTTTTCTACTAGTGTATCACAAATATATCCAACTCCAACGGCATGAAATCCTCAATGTGCACTCAGGAGTAGGAACATATTATCACATAAAATAACGGATACTCCGTGCCGGGGTGATGTTGTAACCGTGTCAAATAACACACACAATATTATGCCAGGGTTCAGAATGCTTGCCTTCAGGTTGTGTAGAGGCAGGGTGCATCCTAAAACTTTTGAAAGTTTTCTTCTTCTCCAAAAATCCTATTTTGAAAATATTCAAATTAACACATAGTTTTAAAAAAAATAGTACAACAAAAAAAGTTGTCTGATAATTTCTCAAATAAATATTAAAATAAACTAGACATAATTTGAGGAAGGTAGGAAAAAGAATCAATTCATTTGGACTTATATTTAAAAAGTTATAGCCAGTCAAAGTTTTGGTCAAAATCTGTTTTTAAAAAATACAGAAAAAGGAAAAACGTTTTGGAATGAAACACGTCGAAGACGTACTCTGGTGTTTACGCCTTCACTTATCCAGCGTGGACCGCGCGTGGGTCACTAACAGTGGTTCCAGCGGGCCCACTGGTCAGGTTTGACTAGTCCCCCGCCTTCTTCCTCCTCTGTCCTAGCCGAGGCGGGGGCTCCGGCGATCAACGCCGGCAAACGGCGGCTCCTCGCAGGGCTCTGAGGGCGGGGATGGATCCGCCACTCCACGGCGGTCCTCCCGGTGGTCGAGAGGGTGGCGGGGACGAAGGGAGTCGCCGGCGGCGAGCTTTGCCGTAGACGGCAGTTTCGGGAGGTTTGGGGGTTCGGGCTATGGTGCTTCCCGATCGGTGCTGAGGGGGTGGGCGGCTCCGCACGGTTGAGGGGAGAAGGATGGAAGCATGGGAGGGGTTTGGGGGCCTCGGTCTTGGCCGGATTTCACCGGAGTGTGGCGGCGGCCGAACCTGTCGGGGACGAGGAAGAGGGCCGTCGTTCGCCGATTGCTGGCTACGGGGGGGCTCTAGAGGGTTGGTATGGGGTTGCTTGAGGGCCTGGACGAGCTCGGGGGCCCCTTAAATTGGCGAGCAATGGCGGTTTCGTGGCGGCCGGGGATAAGATCATCGGCGACCACCGTTCTGTAGCTAGGGGGCGCGTGGCGATGGTTGGCGGGGTCTAGCAGGGCGAGGGGATAAGCGAGAACTGCTCAGGGGCGAGCTGGCGAGCGCTAGTGGCTCGGGCGGCGCCGTCCATGGCAGAGGCGTACTATGGCCGGCCGCTAGCCGCCATGGCCGACCTGGCGGCGGCGCTGTAGGGCTCCAGGGGCTGGTTTGGAGGGCTCCGATGTGTGGACGAGGGCGGGCGCGGCTCTGCAGGTGAGCAAGGGCCAGGGGCACGACGCGGCGGCTCAGGCGCACGCACGTGCAAAACGCACGCTCTGGGCGCGTCCAGTGCACGCACGCGACATGCTCGACAAAATGCCAGGGTCACCTAGAGTGCTTGAGCGAGGCTGGCAATTAACAGTACTAGGTTAGGGTTAGCAAGAAGGTTAAAGGACATGGGGGTTAGGTCAGGGAACCATGCTTATAATGCTAACTAAAAACCATGCCAAAACTGGCCATGCACACAAGGTGTTTGACATAATGCTAGAGGCATCTAGGCAGTTCTTGGAGTGGTCAAAGTCTCCAGATCAGTGTCTCTTTAGGTGTAGGTGATGGTGGCCAGGTTATTTTGTCAAATGTAGAAACCTGTTAGTGCAAATATTTGAGAAAACCAATTCTAGACAGAATCTAAAGACTAATATCATGTACCAAAAATATTCCAATGGGTGCATGCTCCTGGACTTAAGGGTTTTGTAGGAAGGACTACAAGCAGGAAATAGAATCATGGGTAGAGGAGCAAGTTAAAATATAGTTGTAGTACAAATCATCAAGTTGGACCAGAATGAAAGTGAGGTTGATACACTCAAATTTTTCAAAGGACATAACTTGGTTTTTGCAAAAAGATGGATAATATACTCCTACTGACCTCCCCTAATTTTGGTGGAAGTTTTAAAGAAGTATTTAAATAGGTTGTAGTGCAAAAGTGCAACTGGACCAGATTTAAAAACTTGTGGTAAAACTCAAAATCTCCAAATGACTAAGGAATATTTTTGAATAAAAGTGATTTAGGGACATCATATGTCATCCTCAAAGTTTGATGAAAATATTAGATGCACTTATCAAATGGTTGCAGTGCAAAAGAGGCTCTGAAAATCACTTTAAAAGAATAAAGCTCAGGAAAAACAATTATGCATATAAAACCACTGATTAAGAATTGTTTTATTGTGAGAGTATACAAGTCCAATAATATTTTTGGAAAGTTTCCACTTGGGGTAAAAACTCCTCCAAGAAAAAAGGGTTCTGAAATCAAAAGAAAATCCAGAAAGCAAAATTTTTAAACTCCTGGCAAAATTTTAATACTTCAAAACATGGTTAAATTTTTGGGGTGTTACAGTTATGCAGTATCCGTTGCAACGGGAGGCGGGTGACGACAATGATCTCGTGGGCTTGTAAGTAATGACGCAGCTTCCTCGAGGCCATAAGGAGGCCGTAGAGCAATTTCTGCACACCAGAGTACCTTGACCTGGCCCCCTACAAGTGGGAGCTGACAAAGTGAACCGGGTGCTGTATCATCATCTTCTTCTCCACCACTTCATTTGGCTGCGCAAGCCATGTCCTGATGGCGTCAGACTCCACCGGGGGCCTCGCTTTGCCGGCACCAGGCCCTGCCGGGGGAATCTCTGACTTGCTATCCGCCGGTCCTGCCGTTGCCACTGCCTCTTCGTCGAACTCCCTCTGCGCCACCAGCGCGGCGCTGACCACTAGATTCGTCAACGCCAGATACAGCAGCAACGGCTCTTGCGGTGTAGGCGGCACCAGTATTGGTGTAGAAGAGAGGTATTTCTTTAGATCCTGCAGTGTTGCTTTGGCCTCCGGGGTCCACTCCATTGGGCCCACCTTTTTCAAAATCTTGAAAAAGGGAAGGGCGCCCTCGGTAGACTTGGAGATGAATCGGCTCATGGCGGCAACGCGGCTAGTGAGCCGACGCACATCCTTGATCCGCTTGGGCGCCTCAATCTGCTCGATAGCCTTGATCTTGTCTGGGTTTGCCTTGATCCCACGCTGCGACACAAAGAACCCGAGAAGTTTGCCGGACGGAACGCGGAAGACGCACTTCTCAGGGTTCAGCTTGAGGTTGATCTTGCGCAGGTTGGCAAATGTCTCTTCTAAGTCTTGTACGAGAGTTGCCTTGTCCTTGGTTTTGACCACTATGTCATCCATGTAAGCTTCCATATTTCTATGTAGCTGGGGCTAAAATTCAATTTGGACCGCCCTTCTAAACGTCGAGCCAGCACTCTTCAACCCGAAAGGCATCTGTAAAAAGCAATACGTACCACATGGGGTGATGAATGTTGTCTTCTCTTCGTCTTCTCTTGTCATGAAGATTTGGTGGTAGCCCGAGTAGGCGTCGAGGAATGATAACAGATCACACCCGGCCGTGGAGTCAACAATCTGGTCGATGCGCGGCAACGGGAAGGGGTCCTTAGGACAAGCCTTATTGATATCTGTGTAGTCAATACACAGCCTCCACTTCCCGTTTTCCTTGTGCACCACCACCAGATTGGCGAACCACGTCGGGTGGAGCACTCCCCTCACCAAGCCTGCTGCTTCCAACTTCCTGATCTCCTATGTGATGAACTCCTGCCGTTCCAAAGCTTGCTTCTTGACCTTTTGCTTGACGGGTCGCGCATGGCGGCAGACAACAAGATGGTGCTCAATCACTTCCCTGGGAACGCCGGGGATGTCGGATGCTTACCATGCAAACACATCGACGTTCGCCCGCAGGAAAGTGATGAGCGCGCTTTCCTATTTGCTGTTGAGAGTGGAGCTTATGGTGAAAGCCCCTCCCGTGCCATCCTCCTTGACGGACACCTTCTTGGTCTCTGGTGGTGCATCTCTGGATTTCTTGCTCTTGCCGGTGGAGCTCTCTAGCACGTCCTCGATAGTAGCACAACACTCCGAAGAGGTGCGCTTGCTAGAGTGGGTGTGAGAGGTCTTGTCGTTCTTCTTCTTCCCTCCCTGGGCTTCAGCGGCAGGAGCAAGTGCCTTGGCGGCAGTTGCTACAACCGCTTCCCGGTAGAGTAGGTCGGCGCAGATCAACGCATCCTTCTTGTCGCAGGGAACGGTGATGATGGTTGTCGGTGTCAAAACCGGCGGATCTCGGGTAGGGGGTCCCAAGTAGTGCGTCTTAGGATCAATGGTAACAGGAGGCAAGGGACACGATGTTTTACCCAGGTTCGGGCCCTCTCGATGGAGGTAAAACCCTACGTCCTGCTTGATTAATATTGATGATATGGGTAGTACAAGAGTAGATCTACCACAAGATCGTAGAGGCTAAACCCTAAAAGCTAGCCTATGGTATGATTGTTGTTGTATATTGTATGAGATTGTCTATCGACTAGCCTGGCCTCGGTTTATATAATGCACCGCAGGCCTAGGATAACAAGAGTCCTAACCCGAATCGCCCGGTGGGGGAGGAGTCCTTGTCTTGATCGCCAAGTCTTGTGGAATCTTCCTTGTATGCGGCAACTGTCCGGACTGGCCCAAGAGTATATGGCCATAGGGATCCTCGGCCCAATCCAACTGATTGGGAGGCGACGTGGTGAGTACCCCCTAGTCCAGGACACCGTCAGTAGCCCCCTGAACCGGTCTTCAAGTTAGGGACGCTCCTCGATTCTTCCGAATTGTTCTTCATCTTCGGTTGCCGGTCTTAAAAACTGATTCAACAAATCTTCTCATCTTCGATCTTGAGGATCGCCGAAATGCATTCGACGCGTTGGGCATCCGAGGAGCCCCTTTAAGTTTACGGCCTTTATCAATGCCTTGTTATTTTTATGCCATGCCTCGGGTTTGAAGTTGTTCCCGGGTGGCAAGGTCCTCTTGCGTCCGAGCTCCAACGCCGGACTGCATTCGAGGTATCTTTTGCAGCCGAGCACCAATGTCGGATCGCTTCCAGCTCTAACGCCGGACTATGCATCCGAGCTCCAACGCGGACTGTATCCGAGCTCCAACGCCGGACTATGTATCCGAGCTCCAACGCCAGATCAGATCCGAGCTCCAACGCCGGATTATGTATCCGAGCTCCAACGCCGGACTTTATCCGAGGTGTCATAAATCACCTTGGTTCAAAGAAGTTGGAAGGAGTTTAACCGAGCTTAATGCCGGAACTGCCCTCTAAGGAGCCAGCCACTTGCATCCGAGCTATATGTCGAACTGCTTCCGAGGTGGTTAAGCACCTCGGTCGTGGGCTGATTTTTGGTCAATGTTTTTTATTGATGTAATTTATTCTCTGACGAGATATATAGCCAGTAGCCCTCAAGGTATGTATCGGTCTAAAACCCGAGATGCACCTGAAGGATGACATAAGACCGCTGATCCCCGTAGCCGCTGAGACTCAGGTTGATTTGCAAAATCGGTCTGAGGATCAAGTCCTAGATCGGCAGAACACTTCGGGACACAAAAAGCGGCGTGCTCAGTCCTCAAGACTCAGGTTGGGTGCGGCCGACCAACCTGAGGATCAAAATCTCCTCGGAAACTGTATTGCACTTAAGATTTTCTGCGTAGAACAAGCAATGCAGTAGCCCCCGAGACACCGGGTCGGGTGGCAACACCGTATGAGGGGATCAATGTGCCCTTTAATATTTGTAAGTAATGAGCCCGAAGCCCAAGAGCCCCGAGCCTTAATGCGGCACGGGTGGCGAATTAAGGATCAATATCCATAGTAAAATCACAAATTATGTGTAATGACTCAATGTATCCAAGTACTTTATGTCATTAATGCTCGGATCCGCATTGTACAAAACTTTGTTGACCGACCATGGGCTTTAACCTCCTCGGCCGGTAGCCGAGGAGTGTTTGTCCTACTTTATAAAGCCTTTATGAGGGCAAAGATTTACGACAAACAAGGCAATCTGGTCATACGGCTTTCTAAACAAAGGTACGCAGAGAGATATGTTATATTGCTGTTTAACAGAAGAAATGTCTTCCAAAGAAAGTAGTCCCGCTATCAGTTCCTTTCTTTGGGTTGTCATGCTAAGCATGATCATGAAACCTCAGCTCCAATGTAAGAGCACAAGATCGAGGATTTAGTTTGGGAGGCCAGTTACTAGCCCCCGCCATGTTCGGTGACAGACGAGGTCAAGCCGGAAACACTTCGGCCAATGTTATGAATGGCCCGTCATTTAATATAGTCATCGGATCGCTGACCAGTTTACACCTATTGTGATAGTCAGTTTTCGGCTTTCTCCACTGAGGTGCTTGACCATGCAAGCTGGAAGCACAATCGCAGTGGTTCTCCCTTTGCACACCTAGCCGAACAAAGCGGAACGTAGGAGGCAAGCGCGGGAGCCGGGCAACCCAACTATTGACCGAAGACACAATTCGAAACTGATGCATATATAGCAATATCCGAGAATGTTTTTGCCGAATCTCTAAAGGAGTCCGGCGTTGCACTGCGAGACTTGTGCTGAAAACACACAAATAGTTGAAAAGTGCCAAAATCTTGGTAAACCAAAAAAGTCAGTAAAAACATGACGTCCGAACAAGATCAAGTGTTCGGTGCCAATCCGAAAATTGGACTGTAGAAAAAAAGTGCTTCTGCCGTGCTTGAACATGACACATCCTATCTCAAGACGTCAAGTGGGTCAGCCTACGGATTAGGCAAGTTTAGAAAACTAAACTCTAGCGATTTCGAGAGAGAAATTAGGCTCCTCGGCTAGTGACCGCACACTCGTGTCGAGAAAAGGAGTGATAACTAATAAAAACTTTGCAAGGACTAAGAAGAAAAACACTTAGTATGAAACGGCTCAAATAACATAAGAGCCCCCAAGTGACTTGGGTAAAAGTTGATAATGTAAGGTGACATGTAGAATGCCTTCTAGCCGGATTGTAGATTGTTTGTCATAGCGGACCTTTTCGCTTCGACCTCAGGATCCAATAGTCCGGAGTGTGTCCGAATACCTTCGTGGTTATATAAGAACCGTGGTATGCATGGAGACAAGGCGTAGGGGTCATTAGTGTTGTATCAGACAAGTGCCCAACTAGTTATGTTATATTACATGGGTAGTAAGAAACATCTTCCAGGAGAATAGTTCCGTTAAGGGTTCCTTTTCGCTGGGATGCATGCCCTAAACTGCATGTCAAAGCTGCTATGAAAGCAGAAAATCATCTGGGGCAGATGGGTAAATAATTAAAAATCATCTTTTAGTTCACCGACCGAGTATTCCCTTAAGAACGCTAGCTTTCGGCTTCACCCAGTCTGAGGTACACATCCGGCTGACCCGGCAGTAACAATCGCAGAGGTGCTGCCTTTACCACCTAGCCGAACAATCGAGAACGTAGGGGTAAGCACAGGAGCCAGGCAACCCAGCTTGGCCAAAACTTAAGTCATATCGATGCATATAATGGTGAATGAAAGGTACATGCGGAAGTGTGACACATGTGTTGGGCATAAAGCCCGTATTAATAAGCTTCATTAAAGAAGCCCCTGTATAATGAGCGGGTAGCGCGTCAAGTGTGTTGAACAAAGTTTCGACAAGGAAAATTTGTACAAGCAACTTTTACAAAAAGTATAATTCTTGGTCGAACCGAACACAAGTTAGAAATTTAAAACTTTGAGCATGAAGGCAACTTAGCTGGTTAATGTGTTCGGTATTGACGACGCGGTCCGAGCTTGATGCGGGACAAGGTTCCATCCCCCAAGCCGGTCCCGAGGTGGCGGAGCAAGGAGCTCGGCACTTCCGAAGTGGTGACATAGCACGGTCAATGCAGGACGGCAGAGTGATGCCGAAGTCCCCGGCATTGGGTAATGAAGTGTTGACGAAGCCCCCCGTCCAGCCGAGGTGACGTCAAAGGATATAGTCCGACTGGATCATTTTCCTGTGCACAAAAAATAGTGCAGACCAGGGATAATAGTAATAATAGGAATTAAAAAAAATGTTGCATAATAAATAATTTATGCAAAGTGAGTAGTAAAAGAAATATGGCCTGGCGCCGAAGTTGATGTCGATGCAGGTCTTCGGTGTAATGCAATAAAGGCGTGGCAAAGCCTGGATTCACAGGTCGGTCCGAGTTCCGGATGCGGCGTTCGCCGAACTGTGTACGGAAACTGACCGAACCATCATGCGACCGTCGATAATGCTGCCACCATTTGATAGACCTGTGTACATATGCTGGACTAACCAGAGTAATAATTCCTTGGGAAAAATTTAACCCAAACAAGAAAAAAGAAATACTAGGATTAATAGCACCTGGTTTATTTGTTGTAGCAATCCGAAGGAAGGTGATTCCCAAAATTGGGACTTTATCCTCGCACCCATGCCTGGTCGGCAAGTGACGCCGAAGTGTCCGGAGTAGGTTGATGAAGAGATGGTGAAGCCCCCGGTCCAGCCGAGATGTCGAAGTAGGTCGGCGTGATGGACACCAGCCTGAAGAAGCGGTAGTGCGGCCCTGCCGATGGAGGTCGTGACGTGGTCAATGCTAGCTTGATGAAGGGACCGTGCGGCGATGCTGGTATGCCCGCTCCGTGTAATCCGTGGGGCGGCGATGTTGGTGATGATTTATCCTTCGCGATGCCGGACTCTTGTTCGGCTTGCCAAGATGATGATCCGAAGAAGTTGAGCTTGGCTCAACAAAGTGACGACGTGTCTAGCGCAGGTCGGCAGCCATGGAGCAATATTGCCGGACTGGTTTGACACCAGCATGATGTTGAAGATCATGTTCAAAAGATCTTAAAGTTAGTGGGATGTGTTCGAACGAAACACAATACCCCATACAAAACTTCCTTCAAAAAGGATGTCCGAAATCCCGTTCATAAAAAGACGAACTCGGGTCGGATTCGTTTTCGCGCAGAAAACAGATCCGAAAAGTGATGCACTAATCGGAAGGTTCCCGGAGTTTGGACGGTCGGATCGAGCTGAAAGTTTGGGGGTGGTAGATATAGGAATTCCGCAGCCGATCAACGGTTGGATCTTCCAAAGGAAGTCCGAGCTAGAAGCTGGACACCACGCCCTAAACTCGTTCGGATTCTCGTCCAGATTCAATGCGGCTCCGGTATATCGGAGATTGCCAGAGATTCCTCCATCGGAACTCGACGAAATTTTCCAGGGTTGTTGTAGACTCAATTCCGCACAATTCCACCGAAGCAATCGTCAAACCGACGCTCGAGGAGGCGCTGACGGCGGATTCGAGTTCGCTGTCCAGAAAAACAGCACGGTCGCCCGAGGGCAATGTTGACGTTGAGCCCCCGGGCTCCCTGGATGATTCCTCCATGATCTTGATAGAGATCGGAGTTGATGTTGATGAAGGCCCTCATCCGAACATGACGATCGGAGATAGGGCGCAGTCTTTGGTCGAACCAAGGTGACCAGTCGAGCTGGTGACGAAGAAGCCGACGTCGCAGTTGACCTGCAGTCGAGCCATTGATCCTTTCGCCGAACACACAGCGGAACTCTCAATGAAAGCACCAATGTCGGTGTCAAAACCGGCGGATCTCGGGTAGGGGGTCCCAAGCAGTGCGTCTTAGGATCAATGGTAACAGGAGGCAAGGGACACGATGTTTTACCCAGGTTCGGGCCCTCTCGATGGAGGTAAAACCCTACGTCCTGCTTGATTAATATTGATGATATGGGTAGTACAAGAGTAGATCTACCACGAGATCGTAGAGGCTAAACCCTAAAAGCTAGCCTATGGTATGATTGTTGTTGTATATTGTATGAGATTGTCTATCGACTAGCCTGGCCTCGGTTTATATAATGCACCAGAGGCCTAGGATAACAAGAGTCCTAGCCGAATACGCTGGTGGGGGAGGAGTCCTTGTCTTGATCGCCAAGTCTTGTGGAATCTTCCTTGTATGCGGCAACTGTCCGGACTGGCCCAAGAGTATATGGCCATGGGGATCCTTGGCCCAATCCAACTGATCGGGAGGCGACGTGGTCAGTACCCCCTAGTCCAGGACACCGTCAATGGACAACGGCCCAGGCATGTTCAACGTGTTGTAGGCGTAATGCGACACCGCCATAAACTTGGCTAGTGCCGGGCGGCGAGGATCCCATTGTAGGGCAAAGGGATCTCGGCTACATCAAAGACAATCCTCTCCGTCCTGTAGTTCAACTCGCCTCCAAATGTCACATGCAACGTGACCTTCCCGTTCAGTCGGCTCCTTCCTAGGTTGACCCCTTGAAACGTGCCCATCTCCTCGAGGTCTCCGTCAGGAATTTGCAGCCTTTTGATCACGACGGGTGAGATCAAGTTCAGATCGGCCCCGCCGTCAACCAGCATCTTGTTCACCTTGAGGTTGCGTATCGTTGGTGAAACCAACAACGGCAAACACCCGACCTCAGTTGTGCGATCAGGGTGATCCTCGGCGTCAAAAATGACGGGCGTGCTAGAACACTTCAGCGGCTTCTGAGCGTCGAACGATGGCTCCACTGTTGTGATCTCACGTGCCAACTGCTTGAGCTGGCGGTGAGAAGTGTGCAGCGAGGCGCCACCATCGACGCACATGGCCTCCGTAGCCTTCTGAAACTCTTGCTCGCCGGACTCGTCGTCCTCATCGTGATCATCATCTTCTTGCTTCTTATCGCATCCCCGAGCGGGCCTCTCTTGTTGGGTATCCTTGCCGCGGCGACCTCCTTGGCCGCCACGCTTCTTGCCGGATCCTTCGGCGCCATCCTGACCCGTCTCCTTGTCCCGCCTCCCATACTCGGCCTTTTGCTTCTCAGCAAGCATCTCGACTTGTTGGCAGTTCTGGAGGTCGTGGCCCTTGGTGCGGTGTATCTTGCAGTATTGCTTGTCGGAGCCCCATGGCTTGTCGACAGCCGCCAAGGCCCGGCAAGCGGCACACCCGGCAATCTCCTTGCCGGGATCGTCTGCCTTGGCCTTCTTGGAAGCACCGGTGTCGTCGGATGCCTCGACGGCAAGCACGACCTTGCCCTTGCGTTTCCTGTTGCAACACCGACCCTTACTCGTCGGGGCGGTGGTGTCTTCGACGGTAGAGTCGGTTTCCACACCGGCGTCCTCTCCGGGGTACATCCTCCCCTCTTCAGCCCGAGCGCATCTATCGGCCAGAACAGAGTTCGGCCACATCCTTGAACTTGTTCATCGCCAGCTGTTCACGCATCTTGCGGTTGCGCACATTCTGATAGAACACGCTGATCACGGCGGCAGGATGAACATCTGGGATGTTGTATTGCACCCGGCTGAACCTCTGTATGTACTTGCGCAGGTTTTCACCTTCCTTCTGGGGAATGATATGCAAATCACTGACCTGGCCATGAGCTTGGTGGCCTCCGGTGAAGGCACCAACGAACTCATGACACAGACCCGACCAAGAAGAAATGGAATCCGCTAGCAAGTGCATCAACCAAGACATGACATTGGGTTTCAGGGCCAATGGGAAGTAATTGGCAAGCACCTTGTCGTCGCGAGCTCCAGCGGCTTGCATCGCGATGGTGTAGATGCTGAGGAACTCCGACGGGTGGGTCTTGCCATTGTACTTCTCGCCGACGTCGGGCTTGAACGTACGGTGGGACGGCCACTAGAACTGCCGTAGCTCACGGGTAAAGGCTGGGCAACCCACCTCGTAAGGTAGGCCGTCGGAGCCTCCCGGTGCTGGGTGGTCCATAGCAGGCCCGCCCGCCTATCTGACTGGTGGCGTGTTCGCGCCAGCGCTCGATGGTGGTTCGAGCGTCTTCATGGGCTCGCTCCCGAAGAACATGGCGCTGGTCAAGGTGAATCTGTGGGTCGGACGACGCTATGGAAAAGTTATCACAAGCATCATCACGACGGATCGACACCCACGGTGGCTGGCGTGGAGGAGAGTGCACCGTGGCCGCAGCACCTCCGGCCCCTCCAACGCTGGCACGCGGTGGTTCAACGGAGTGCCGGCCTGAGGGCCCCGCTGGCCGTGGCTCGTCTTGGTTGGCGACGCCGACAAGGCTCCGGATGGTGGCCCTCCACTCATCGAGCTTTTCTACAGCCGGAGGGAAGTCGAGGAGTAGCTGCGCGTGCGCCAAATCTTCTGCTGGCGTGGGTGGCGGCGAGAGCTGCATGGACCGTGGCGCGCTTCGACTTCTAACCACATTAGAAGGAGCTCAATCACGGCCCAGCGGCTGCTGCCATTTTCGCCAGCACTTCGGCGGGCATGCTGGCCTCCTTCGTCCCGCAGATGATACACATGACTCTTCCCACGGTGGCGTCCGGGATCTCCAGCGCGGTGGCGCTGCTCGTCACGCGCACCCTGGGAAGAGCGCGCTGTGGGCACCGGCGTAGGCGTCTTGGAGGTTGCTGCGCCACCCGTAGGAGGCATAGCGACACCCCTGGAGAGCCCCGTGCCGCCTGCGGGTGGCCCAGCCCCGTCTTCGGATTTGACGGTGTGCGGCCCGTGGTCTGGCGCACAAGCGATGCCGCTCGCGAGGCTCTGACTGCCAGAGCGATGCTGGTGCTTCCGGGCCGCGGCTCGGGTTCTGTCCGCGGCCAGCCCGCTGCTCACCCGCACTGGCACGGGCTGTTCGGCTCCCGACGAGCCGATCACCGTGATCGTCTTCTTCTTGGGAGCCATGGCGATAAAGAACTACTAGGCTAACTGCTAGACCAGATTCTCACAATTGTGCCCCCCTACCTGGCGCGCCAAAGATGTCGAGGAAATGACACCTATGGGATCACTGGAATCCATTCTACGGTTGGCGGGTGCGGGGTTGTGAGGAGAGCAGGTTTAGGAGCTAGGACAAAGTTCGTTTACCCAGGTTCGGGCTGCCAGGATGTGTAATACCCTAGTCCTGCTTTGGTGTGTATTTCAGAGTGTTCTTGAGCTCTCAAACTAGCTACAGTGGCTACGTAGTTCCAAAGATCCGAATCCTTCTCCAGTATGCCTCGAGCCTCCTTTTATAGTCGAAAAGGGGTTGCACCAGTGGCACATAGGAGGTGGAAAGGTGTACAGTGCGCGAGCTTATCGCCAGGCATTACGGGACAAAGCGCATTAAATGCGCTACTTAGGTGTCCATTAGCTTTATCGGGGACGGGAGCGAGGCATGTCCCGTCCGTCGCCACTCCGCCTCGCTTCGACACTTGCCCAGACCAGCGATGTGTGCAGCGCCATGTAGGCAGGCAGGCTGCTGAGGTGGCGCGGTGGCAGGGCCTTCACGAAGATCTGCATGCCACCACGCAGGTGCTTGCTGGGTCGGTGTAGAGGCTGCTCGTCGCCACGCAGGTGCCTGCCCAGCTGGTTGAGCTGGCAGCTGCATGGGAACGGTGGTGGTATCTTGGCATACGTGGGCCTGGCTGCGGCCCCGCTGGTGTCCTCAGCAAGAATCTTGTCGGGGCCTCGGCAAGGGTCTTGCCATGGCGTCGTGGTCATCCCCGACAAGGGATTTCCTCGGCTAGGATCCCGCCGAGGGTCGTCATCTTCTGGTCTTTATCTGATCTCGTGTGTTTATGATTTTGTCAAAGATCTGCATGCCACCATAGAGGTGCCTCCCGAGCCTTGGTTCCAACATAGCCGTTGGCGGCATTTGGAACTCTTGGGCTCGAGGGTGGCTCACTCTGCTGGTACTGGGCAAGTTGCCCCGACAAGGCTCTTACCGGGGCCACGGAGGCTACCCCGGCAAGGACCTTGCCGGGGGGAGTCCGCCTCGCCTCTCTGCTCTTTAGTGCTTCTGGTCTTGGCGTTGCCTTGTTCGTCCTGTGCTTTGGTTCCCCTCCGGCTTCCCTCCTCTTCCTTGTTAAGTGTGTCTGCGGGCACGGCTCTGACTGCTCGTGCACAAGTAAAGGGGTCAAAAGGAGAGCCCCTACTTTTGTACACCGACACTCTTCTCCCTGGCCAAACGTCGCCTTTAAGCGAGGCTCTGGACTTAATGCAATCCCTCGTCATTACAGAGGGCGAACGTCTAGACTACGCCCAGCCCGGACTAGGGGCTGAGGGCGGGGAATTTTACGTCCCACCCACCACCCACTTCATAGCCACTGTCGAGGACCTAACTAACATGCTTGACCATAACTCTGCAGACATCTATGGTATGGGCGTCGATGCCGGAAACAAATAAGGCCAAAACCCACCGCATACCGGACGCTGGGTGACCACCTCCACATACAACGTGTGTCGGTGTCAAAACCGGCGGATCTCGGGTAGGGGGTCCCGAACTATGCGTCTAGGCGGATGGTAACAGGAGACAAGGGACACGATGTTTTTACCCAGGTTCGGGCCCTCTCGATGGAGGTAAAACCCTACTCCTGCTTGATTAATATTGATGATATGGGTAGTACAAGCGTAGATCTACCACGAGATCAGAGAGGCTAAACCCTAGAAGCTAGCCTATGGTATGATTGTTGTTCCTCCTACGGACTAAAACCCTTCAGTTTATATAGACACCGGATAGGGTTAGGGTTACACAGAGTTGGTTACATCGGTAGGAGATCTACATATCCGTATCGCCAAGCTTGCCTTCCATGCCAAGGAAAGTCCCATCCGGACACGGGACAAAGTCTTCAATCTTGTATCTTCATAGTCCAGGAGTCCGGCCAAAGATGATAGTTCGGCTATCCGGACACCCCCTAGTCCAGAACTCCTCAAGAGCCCTCGAACCAGGCTTCAATGACGACGCTATTGTCTTCGGCATTGCAAGGCGAAGTTCCTCCTCCGAATACTTCATAGAAGATTTTGAACACAAGGACAGTGTCCGCTCGCAAAATAATTTCCACATAACACCATAGAGAGAATAATATTCACACAAAATCAACTCTTTGACGTATTCCGTAGCGTGCCATCACGCCCACGGCCAAGTCTTCGTTCAATCGTTTTCTTTGTACCGCCTCGGTAGCGTTTAGCGAGGCGGTTTCCTTGGCACGTCTTGTCAAAGCAGAGATCGTGTCCCCTTATTCAGGGATTCTCATCAATACGGACGTGGGTAACCCAACCGCTCCATTGATTACGGCGCTTGGAAGATAAGAGAGTTTTACCGGCCTGGTGGGGGCGCTTAGTTGCGTCCGTCCATATAAGGGGATAAGGATCCACCTTTTCACCTACGCCTTCTTCCTCCTTTGCTCATCCATTTCCGCGCACTCAAGATCCAGCGCCCAAGTCCGCACATCTCTCCTCAACCTTCTCCAGTCATGTCCGGAGCGGGAGGCAAGTGGATGGCCTCCTCCGTCAAGGAGGGGCACATCACAAGGCTGCGGGAGGCCGGATACTTGTCCGGCGACATCGCGTGTCGGCTCCCCACCAAGGGGCAGCTCATCCCCACCCCCAGGCCCCATGAGAGGGTGGTGTTCCTCACCCACTTCCTCCACGGACTAGGTTTTCCACTTCACCCATTTGTCCGGGGGCTCATGTTCTACTACGGCCTGGATTTCCACGATCCGCCCCAAACTTCATCCTCAATATCTCGGCGCTTATAAATGGGTAGGCGAGGCTTTCCTCTGCATCCAGCCCCACTTCGGTTTATGGTTGAAGACCTTTAGCGTCAAGCCGAAGATAGTGGGCGGCCGACAGGCAGAGTGCGGAGGCGCCATGGCGGGCAGGATGCCCAACGTTACATGGCTTGAGGGCTCCTTCGTGGAGACCATAAAGGGGTGGCAATCGGGGTGGTTCTACATCACCGAACCGCGCGACTCCAAATGGGCGGCGGCCCCCGAATTCAGATCTGGCTCCCCCAGACGGCTCACATCATGGAAAGAGACGGGCCTGGCGTGGGGTGATTCAGAAGAGCTGGCCGGACTCCAAACCTGTGTCCGAAACCTAGTGGACAAGAACCTCAAGCTTGTCAACGTAGTCCAGGTTATGCTCATCCGCCGGATTATCCCATGCCAGCAACGGGCCTTCAATTTGTGGGAGTTTGATCCGGCACAGGACCAGACCTTGAGCCGGCTCTTTGACACTACGTACGAAGATGCCTGGAAGGTGCTGTTCAAGGGCACCGAAGCTCCCGCATCCGCTACCGAAGATCGCGGATTCTGCTCGCAGCGTCAAGCCAGCGAGGTAAGTTATTTTGCCCTTTATGGGATTCTTTTTTCATAGTTTGACTCTATGCGGGATCTAAAACTCCCTAACCTTTGACAGGACTGGCTGAAGACGTCCGGGCAGATTAACTGTCTGGCTCCTTTGCTAGAAGACCCAGCGGATGCCCGCTTGACGGGGCTGCTGGTTCCGGCACCTCACGTGGTGACGGAGAAGAAGCCCAAGAAGGAGGCCACGGGAACTCGAAGGAGCTCCCGGCACCAGGTGCTGTCATATTCTGAAACAGAATCCTCTCCTGAGGAGGAGGAAAAAGAAGCCTCTCCCCCAGCGGGGGAAGAGAACAAAAGGAAGGCCGCCCCGACCGGGGAGGCCGGAGGGTCCAAAAAGGGAAGAACCCTTCCTCCGGACGTCTCCACCAACGCCAACGACGACGAGGAGGAGTGGCCCTCGAGGGCCAAGCCCCTGGCGAGATCGTAAGTGTCCGGATACCCATGGTTTTTTTTTCATTCATTGCATAGCGTTCTCTAATGCCGAACAATCATGTAGCCCGCCCAAGGACGAGCTCGCCGCTTCGTCAAGCGGGTCCCTGAATTCGTTCGAAGTGGAGAGCACTTCTCTTCCGGCCGCCTCCTCGCCTCGCGTCGCCTACGACGCCGAGGTGGGGCCCCAAGGGGGGCCTGGTGAAGAGGAGGTGGCGCAGGAGGCGCCACAAGGGAGCCTCCCAGACTCCAGGCACGAGGGGAGCAAGACCCCCAGGGGCTCTAAGCCCGACCCTTGTCCGGACTCCATACCGGAACCTTCAGCGGTTCCGAAGTCCGGCAAGCGGCCCCTTCGTAAGAAGGGTAAGACGCCGGTGTCCTCCGTCCAACCGGAGGCATCGGATAGCTTGCTGGAGGCGCTTAACAGCGCCTCCATCGAGGAGGAGCACCGCACTGTTATGAGTGCGGTGATCCAGAAAGTTCAGTCCGCCAAGGGCGGGCTGACTGAAGCCTGCAACAGCCTTCTAACGGGCTTTGAGGTATGTTTAGAATATGTAAAAATATTACCGCATAGACAGTAGCCCCTGATGCTTAGTTCGGTGTTCGGAAAGAAAAGCCGGACTGAGGATCTAAAAAGATATACGCAGGAGTCTAACATAAATATGTCAATATGGGAATGCAGGTTGCGCTGCTGACCTCTGCCAAGACCGATCATGGAGGTCAATGCATTGAAGCAGAACCTCGAGCGGTCCGAGAGCGAGCTCGTCCTTGCCAAGAAGCAGCTCGAGGACAAGGAAGGTAAGTAATACCTTATTAAAGTAATACCTTATAGAAAGGAGTTGGTTGCAAAAAAGACAGGAATAACATGGGTATTGTAGGGTCCACGAATGAGGTGGCGACCCTAAAGGAAGCGGTGACCGCGGCTGAAAACAAAGCGGCCGCGGAGCGCACCGAGCGAGAGAAGGGGGAGGCGCAGCTGGCGGAGGTACGGCAAGAGCTCCAGGCTCTCGTGAAAAAACACGAGGGTTTGGAGCGTGACTCGAAGACCCGAGAGTCCGAGCTTGCTCGGCTCTTGAGAGTGCCAAAGCCGCTAAGGCCGAAGCCCAAAAAGCCCTCCAGGAAATTGAGGCGATGAAGAAGATAGCGGCGGGTAAGGCATTCTTTATGCAAAGTAAGAATGTAAAAGTCAATTATCTGTTACTTACCTGAATCCGGAGCTCTCCAGGAGCCTTCGCAGATCTGCCCCGCAGTGTATCCGATGCGGCCGCTTTCTACCGAGCCGAAGAGGGGAGCTCGACGGAGAAGGTGTTTTGGTCTCATGTCGAGGCCGAACATCCGGTGCCCTTGAGCGACCAACTGAAGCAATTGTTCGAGCTCCACAAGGTCGCCAAACAGGCCATGAAGGGCCTTATAGCTCGGCTGTGGCCAAATGAGGCCATGCCTGGGAGCTACTTCGGGCTAGTGCAGCGGCTGGTGAACGCCTGTCCATGGACCGAACTTATCAAGCGCTCTGTCTGCATCGAAGGTGCCCGTAGGGCCCTTGCCCGTGCTAAGGTGCACTGGGGCAAGCTGGACGGTGAGAAGCTTGTGAAGGACGGACCACCACCGGGCAAGGAGCGTCGCAAGCCCGAAATGTATTATGAGGGCGTCCTGGAGGGTGACCGCCTGATAGCAGGTGAATGCTCCAAAGATGTAATTTTTGAATAGACTCGCATTTTGTTATCCTGTACGCTGAAAACTTGTTCATATGCGCTAAGCAACGCCAGAATTTAAAATATTACCTTCTGTGCAGCCGTTTATCAAATCTGAGAGATGGCAAGTCGTTGGCTTCAACCCCCATGCCACGAGTGTTGGGGTGTTCGGGATAAACTTGAGCGCTCTTGTTCCCATTCTTGGGTCCTACAAGGGAGGCGCTCAACGCAACGAACCAGGCAACCGGACTTATAGTGCTTGAACACTCTCACTTAGCCATAGAATTCTATAATTTTAAATTTCGGCGAAGCCCCTAGTATTCGGAAGACCGAGTTTGGGCGCTATCCACGCCTTTGGCGGACAATGCCGGCTCCTCGCTCTAAGTGGCATAAGTCTCTAGGGACCCGAAAAAACCTCTCGAACAGCGACCAGCTCTCGCCTTATCATGACGGTAAGTTTTAGCTTTCTCCACTGAGGTGCTCAACCCAGCTCAACCGGGGCACAATCGCAGTGGTTCTCCCAGTGCTAACTTAGCCGATATAACGGAACGTAAGGTACCAAAACATGGGAGCCGGGCAAACCCAACTAATTACCCAAGACATGATTCGGAGCCGATGCATATAATGCTATAAGTTCGGGGTGCCGCACTTGTGAAAGTGTTCGGACTTATCACACCATTCTGTGGGGTACTTAAGCCCCTCGGTGTATTGGCCGTACTAAAGTGTACGGGTGCAACATGTCATAGATGAACATATATGGAAAAAGGGAATGCAATAATAAGTAGAAGCTATGTATTGTTTATTCAAAAGATACTGCAATGAAAGCAGAACGATACAAATAGTGCGGTAAGCAAGGGATGGGACTATTTAACATGTCCCCCTCCAGGGGTAAGCTGCGGGGTGGTATGTAAAACAGGTATAATGCTCGTAGTAGAGACCACCTGGACACTCAACGTAGCTTTCTGCTTCCCTGGCTGTTGCATCGTGA
This sequence comes from Aegilops bicornis, assembly GCA_021605145.1. Classification (NCBI taxonomy): domain Eukaryota; kingdom Viridiplantae; phylum Streptophyta; class Magnoliopsida; order Poales; family Poaceae; genus Aegilops; species Aegilops bicornis. The sequence goes on along the minus strand of CM038673.1, from coordinate 41,449,460 downwards.
GTTCGGCAATTCTAGTGCCGGACAGGGCTTCTGGAAAACGGAGTCCTGAAAGTAAGAGAAAAGAAGAAAGAAAAAGAATGACACAATTGGGAGCCCCTGGTGCGGTTGAGCCGCACTCTGGGCGTGCCGTGGTCGTGCCCCTCCCCTTATGCCCATGGTATCTCCAGAGCGTACTTATGTACGCGTAGTGCTGGCTTCACGATTTCACGAGGGCTGGGGTTGGGGCCGCATTGCTACGCTTGCTCGGATCATGCAAGGCGGTCTTGCTGTAGGTTACTCCGGGCGCGCTTGACGGTGTCCGGACGTTTAATGGCCGGACTCGAGAATTGCCTTAAGAGGCTTCTTTGCACTTCCGCCGCTAGGGGCCGGCCAGATGCTCCTCCGCTCGAGAGAGCGTTCGGTTTTCCATTGACCGTAATTATTCCTCGAGGGCCTGGCATCTTGAGCTTGAGATATGCGTAGTGCGGCACCGCATTGAACTTTGCAAATGCGGTTCGTCCAAGCAGTGCATGATAGCCGCTGCGGAACGGGACTATGTCGAAGATTAACTCTTCGCTTCGGAAGTTATCCGGGGATCCGAAGACCACTTCAAGTGTAACGGAGCCTGTACAGTTGGCCTCTACACCTGGAATGACGCCTTTAAAGGTCGTCTTTGTGGGTTTAATCCTTGAGGGGTCTATGCCCATTTTGCGCACTGTATCCTGGTAAAGCAGGTTCAGGCTACTGCCGCCGTCCATCAGGACTCTAGTGAGGTGGAATCCGTCAATGATTGGATCAAGAACCAATGCGGCGAATCCACCGTGTCGGATGCTAGTGGGGTGGTCCCTTCGATCAAAAGTGATCGGGCAGGAGGACCACGAGTTGAACTTTGGGGCGACTGGCTGCATCGCATATACGTCCCTTAGTGCACGCTTCCGCTCCCTTTTGGGTATGTGGGTTGCGTATATCATGTTCACCGTCCGCACTTGTGGGGGAAGCCCTTCTGTCCTCTATTGTTCGGCGGCCGGGGCTCCTCCTCGTCATCGCTATGCAGCCCCTTGTCATTGAGTTCGGCGTTTAACTTGCCTGCCTGCTTGAACACCCAACAATCCCTGTTGGTGTGGTTGGCTGGTTTTTCGGGGGTGCCATGTATCTGGCACAAGCGATCGAGTATTCGGTCCAAGTTGGCTTCTTCCGCTGACCGGGTTTAGAGCCTCTGAATCCGGCATTTACTGTCGTATCTTCAGCATTGTCACCGTTAATGCGGCGTTTATTCTTGTTGCGATGCGACCTGCCATTGCTGTCCTTGGTATCCGAACTACCAGGGTGTTTGGCCAAGTTGTTGCTTCGAGCTAGCCAGCTGTCCTCTCCCGCGCAGAAGCGGGTCATGAGTGATGTGAGGGCTGCCATGGATTTCGGCTTCTCTTGTCCTAGGTGCCGGGCAAGCCGCTTCGTCGCGGATGTTATGTTTGAAGGCTGCAAGGGCCTCTGCATCCGGACAATCAACGATTTGATTTTTCTTGGTTAAGAACCGTGTCCAGAATTGTCTGGCCGATTCATCTGGCTGCTGAATTATGTGGCTTAGGTCATCGGCGTCTGGTGGTCGCACATATGTGCCTTGGAAGTTATCAAGGAATGCGGCTTCCAGGTCTTCCCAAGAACCAATTAATTCTGCTGGCAAGCTGTTGAGCCAATGCCGAGCTGGTCCTTTAAGCTTGAGTGGGAGGTATTTGATGGCGTGTAGATCATCACCGCGAGCCATGTGGATATGGAGGAGATAGTCCTCGATCCGCATCGCAGGATCTGTGGTACCATCGTATGATTCGATGTTTACGGGTTTGAAGCCCTCGGGATTTGATGATCCATTACTTCATCTGTGAAGCATAGTGGGTGTCCGCGCCTCAGATTGGGCTATATCACGGCGTAGCTCATATGAGCTTTGTCTCATCGTGTTCGCCCGGCCAGGTTGTCAGATCCGGCGTGACGGTAATCATCCCGAGTCGTTGGGCGCCCACGCGATCTGTAGATCGATCTTGTTTGCTTTGCCTTATCCTCCAGTATATCTCGCAAGTCCGGCGCGTTCTCCCGTGCCTTGGTACTTTTTGAGCAGCGTCGGGGCGTGGCTTGAGCGGAGGGCCGAGAGGCTTCTCTGTCGCGGCCACGGGGTGGCCGGTCTGCCATGTCGTCTTGTTGGTGACGCCAGGTGCGTCCTCCTCTGATCGAGGCAACGGCCTGTGTTTGGGGTAGCTGTTGGAGGGGCGTTCGAGTTCGTACTCTTTGGCTGCAAGGACTTTGGTCCATCTGTCAGCTAGCAAGTCTTGGTCAGCTCTAAGCTGCTGCTGCTTTTTCTTGACGCTGCTTGCCGTGGCCATAAGCCTGCGTTTGAAACACTCCTGTTCGGCGGGATCCTCAGGCACGACAAATTCGTCGTCGTCGAGGCTTGCCTCATCTTCGGAGGGAGGCATATAATTATCGTCCTCTACCTCTCTGTCTGCCGCTCTATCATGAGGGCTGGCTTCTCCCTCCTCCTGTGCTGAATCCTACTGGAGGGGGTTGTCTTCGGCACTGTCCAAGGTTCTTATCCCCTGTGCCGGAATCGCCGTTTTTGCTGTGGCGGGATTTAGAGCGGCGCCGCTGAAGTCGGCGCTTGGGTTGTTTCTTGGAGGGGTCATCCTCCGCTATTCCATCGCCATTCTCATCTTTTGGGATGTCCACCATGTATATGTCATATGACGAGGTGGCCTTCCAGTGCCCCGTGGGCGCTGGCTCTTGATCGCCTCCGCACCGTCGTCCATACCGCCGATGTCTTGGTCGAAGTCGAGCATGTCGGTTAAATCATCGGCGGTGGCTACAAAGTGGGTGGTGGGTGGGCGTTGAATTTCTTCGTCGTCCGAATCCCAACCTTCCGACCGTAGTTCGCCAGGGCTCCCTTGACAAAGAGAGAGACTTTAATGAGTTCAGGATATCGACAAAGGGCGAGTCCTGAAAGATGTCCGCGGCGGTGAACTCCATAACCGGCGCCCAATCGGATTCGACTGGCAGGGGCGCGGGAGGTTCGGAGTACGGAGAGGAGTCCGGCACCTCGGAGTCACGGGCTTTGCAAAGGACAAGGTTTGTGTTCGGCTCAATCGCCGCAGAGATCATGGCCCCCGAGGCGGTGTCCAGCCACTCGTCCTCGATCAGCAAAGTCGGCTCCGAACTAAGGGTCGGAGCGGACGCTGGTGCCGCCTCCAGGACACTGTTCGGCGGCAGAGCTAGATCATACCCACCGAGACAGTACGGCGTGCTTGGGTGTGGCTCGAATCCGTCGAAAATCAAATCTCCGCGGATGTCAGCGGTGTAGTTCAAACTCCCAAATCTGACCTGATGGCCAGGGGCGTAGCTTTCGATCTGCTCCAGATGGCCAAGTGAATTGGCCCGCAGTGCAAAGCCGCCGAATATGAAGATCTATCCGGGAGAAAAGTCTCACCTGGACCACGCCGTTGTTGATGATCGAAGGAGCCATCGGGCCTATAGGTGACGGCATACGTAGGAACTCTCAATGAAAGCACCAATGTCGGTGTCAAAACCGCGGATCTCGGTAGGGGGTCCCGAATCAAGCGCCTAGACGGATGGTAACAGGAGACAAGGGACACGATGTTTTTACCCAGGTTCGGGCCCTCTCGTTGGAGGTAAAACCCTACTCCTACTTGATTAATATTGATGATATGGGTAGTACAAGAGTAGATCTACCACGAGATCAGAGAGGCTAAACCCTAGAAGCTAGCCTATGGTATGATTGTTGTTCGTCCTACGGACTAAAACCCTTCGGTTTATATGGACACTGGATAGGGTTAGGGTTACACAGAGTCGGTTACATCGGTAGGAGATCTACATATCAGTATCGCCAAGCTTGCCTTCCACGCCAAGGAAAGTCCCATCCGGACACGGGACGAAGTCTTCAATCTTGTATCTTCATAGTCCAGGAGTCCAGCCAAAGATGATAGTTCGGCTATCCGGACACCCCCTAGTCCAGGACTCCCTCAACGTGTACATGGTGGATACGCCAAAAGAGGATGGCGATGAAGGCAGTAAGGATCCAATCAAGGACAGTAACACTGATAAACCACCAAAATGGCGGCATCAGCGGCACCGTTCAAAATCACGCCGCGACAAAGAAAGCAATACCGGCAATGGAGACGACAACACTCGGAGAAGGCTAAAGACCTAGATGCCCCCATCAAACCAACATCCGAGCAGGATGACAGGGAGGACGGGCAGGATAACCCTAACGAGCCAGTCTGGAACGAGGACTCGGAGGACAGCAGTTATATGCCACCACCCGAATATGAAATAAGCCTCGGTGACGAAGACTTCATCGTGCCAGAGGAACCCCTCGAACAAGAATGCTTTAAGCAACAGCTCATCGCAACCGCGAGGAGCCTGAAAAGGAAACAGCAACGGCTTCAAGCCGAACAGGATACGCTCAATGGCAGTTGGACTAATGTCCTGGCAGCCGGAATACGGCCCTGCACGACCAACCAAAGTCTATCCGAAGCGCAAGTTGTTACCCCAATTCGACGTTGAGGCGCAGGAGCCCCTAAAATCAGCGCGTAACGCAGCCGATAAACCAGACAGGCCACCGCATGGTCGAGACAGAACAACTACCCAAGAAAAACACCAGCCCACACTACCCCGCCGTAAAGGCAGGGAGACAGTGGCCCAGGATTACACCTACGACCTACGGCAGGACTTGGACACTAAGTCAGGCCTAGCCAGATCAATCTACGGGTCAAGGGGACATGCCCCAACACGAGAGGACAGCTATAAGGCCAGGCATGATCAACACAACCTCACTCGGAGTGAAAACCGCATAGGTACGTCCGCCGAACTCCGTCGCAACGTCACCCGTTATAGATGTGCCGCACACCCCCTATGCTTCACCGAGGACGTAATGGTGCACAAATTCCTAGAAGGGTTTAAACATATGAATATCGAATCATAGGATGGAACAACCGATCCAGCAGTATGGATTGAGGATTTTCTTCTCCATATCCACATGGCCCGCGGTCATGACCTCCATGCCATCAAATACCTCCCACTAAAATTAAAGGGACCAACCCAGCACTGGCTAAACAGCCTCCCAGAGAACTCGATCGGCAACTGGGAAGACTTGGAAGACGCCTTTCGCGACAACTTCCAAGGTACATATGTCCGTCCTCCGGACGCCGATGACCTCATTCACATCATACAGTAGCCCGGAGAGTCAGCTAGGAAACTCTGGACTAGGTTCCTAATTAAAAAGAACCAAATTGTCGATTTCTGGACGCCGAAGCCCTCGCGGCCTTTAAACATAGCGTCCGAGATGAGTGGCTTGCGCGTCACCTCGGCCACGAAAAACCTAAGTCCATGGCAGCTCTTACCGCCCTAATGACCCGCTTTTGCACGGGAGAAGATAGTTGGCTTGCTCTTAGAAGCAATAGCACCAGCGATCCTGGCACCTCCGAAGCCAAGGACGGCTATGGCAAGCCACGATGCAATAAAAACGAGCGTCAAAACAACAATGTAGGAACCCAAGACACGGCGATAAACGCCGGATTTAGTGGTCCCAAATCCGGTCAACGGAAGAAGCCATTCAAGGCAAACAGAGATGGTCCATCCAGTCTAGACAAGATACTGGATCAGCCCTGTTAGATTCATGGCAGCCCTGACAGACCCGCCACCCATACCAACAGAAGTTGATGGGTTTTCAAACAAGCCGGCAAGCTCAATGCCGAACACAAAGGGAAGGGGCCGCCTAGTGACAGTGTAGACGAAGAGACTCGCCACCCGGACACCGGTGGACAGAAGAAATTTCCACCCGAAGTAAAAACAGTAAACATGGTATATGTGACGCACATCCCTACATGGGAGCATAAGCGCGCACTACAAGACGTCTATGCCATAAAGCCGGTTGCCCCAAAATTTAACGCATGGGCGGCCTGCTCGATTGCTTTTGATCGCAAGGACCACCCAACCAGTATCCGTGACAGAGGTTCGGCAGCTCTAGTCCTCGATCCAATTATCGATGGATTCCATCTCATGCGAGTCGTCATGGATGGTGGCAGTAGCCTTAATTTACTCTATTAAGACACTGTCCGCAAGATGGGCATTGATCTCTCAATGATCAAGCCCACCACAACTACCTTCAAGGGAGTAATACCCTGCGTCAAAGCTAACGGCACGGGCTCAATCACATTGGAAGTTGTCTTCGGTTCGCCGGACAACTTTCGAAGCGAAGACTTGATCTTCAGCATTGTCCCGTTCCGCGGTAGCTACCATGCACTGCTTGGGCGGCCCGCTTTTGCTAGTTTCAATGTGGTCCCACACTACGCCTATCTAAAACTTAAGATGCCCGGTCCACGCGGCGTCATCACGATCAATGGAAACACGGAGCGCTCCCTCTGTACCGAGGAGCATACCACGGCCATCGCAGCTGAAGTATAAAGCGGCCTCGTCAAGCCGCATATTTCATCGGCCATTAAGCCGCCGGCCTCCATCACACAGGACCGGCCAATTTCAGGGCTGGATTAGCAGTTCTGTCTCCGTCGTTTGCCACTCACGAAGTTCGTATCGCGCATGCATAATTATGCACTTAAAATACCTTGGTCATCGGCGGAGGCACAATACGGACAGGCCTACAATACTGCTCGCCCTACTACAACCTTCTTATTTTTTTTCTAAATTGTTTCTTATCTTTTGCCACAGGTGAATCAAAACCTGTTCATTCTACGGACCTACAAGGACTCTTTCGGAGCCCGGTTTCGTCCAAATAAACAAAGATTGCTCCTTTTAAGGAATCCTTTTCGCTGAGGCAAAGGCAGCGCTGACGTGCGACAAGAGATCCAAAAGATTTTTTGTAGACCACACACTCTATTTAAAACCTGTATAGAGCCTTTTTCCTCAGTCTACGACCCCTGGCATGTAAAATGACCTGGTTAGTGGTGTTATGATCTGTGAGATTGCGTTCGACATATCAATCAGACTCTAGTGAACATAATCCGTCTTTAGTACTTGCTTTTCCTCATAGAACCATATTTTGCTTCTTCGGGTGTTCCATGCACACACCTCGGCACTAATCGCCAGGGGCTCGATACAGCAACATACTGGTTGCCAAAAAGTCCGAACAACTCTACAACATACTTCGGCTTCACGAGTTTGGCATTATATGCATCAGCTCCGAATCATCTCTTTGGTTAATAGTTGGGTTGCCTGGCTCCTGTGCTTACTACCTTACGTTCTGTCTTATCGCCTAGGGTAGTAAAGGGAGAACTATTGCGATTGTGTTTCCGGTTCACCTGGTTAAAACACCTTAGTAGAGAAAGAAAAAAAAATGACTGTCATGATGCGGCGTGAGCTGGTGAACCACTCGGTGACTTATTAGAATCTTTTGTGATTTCTTCTGTATAACACGAAGGACCGTTTTCTGGTCAACTATGTAATGCAACCATATTCAGATAGCCGCGTACATACCAGGGGCTACATCTTAGTCCCACCGTCAAACTCCTATGGCTAAGTGAAAGTGTTAAAGCCCTATAGTCCGATTGCCTAGTTCGCCGCACTGACACCTCCTTTAGGGACCAAGACATTGGGTCAAGTGTGATCAGGTGCTATTCCGAACACCCCCGTATTATACGCGAGGGGGCTGAAGCCGACGACTGGCAAACTTTCATATTATGAAAATGGCCGCACAGGAGGAAATATCTTTCAGATAATGGCATAAAAATAACAAAACCTTAATGTATCATAATATTATTCTCACAATTCCAATACATTTATTCAAACATAATGTCCTTCGAGCACTGACCCTCTATTAAGTGGGCGCCCTCTAGGACGTCCTCCAAATAATGCTCCGACGTGCGATGGTCCTTGCCTCCGGGTGGTCCCTTAGCTACATCATCGGTGTCCTTCATCTTTTCCCAGAACATCTTGACACGGGAGAAGGCCATCCGGGCACCTTCTATGCACGCCGACCGCTTGACGGCATCGATACGCGGCACTGCATCAACAAGTCGCTGCACCAAACTGAAATAGCTGTTCGGAATGGGTTTAGCTGGCCACAGCCGGGCCACGACGTCCCTCATGGCAGCTCCGGACATCTTGTGGAGCTCGGCCCACTGGGCCATCTGTTCTTTCAGCAACGCCGGACGTCGTGGCATGTCGAATTGTGACCAGAAAAGCTTCTCTGCAGCACATCCTTCATGCGCTTGGAAGAACTGCGTCGCGTCGGCGACACTCTTCGGCAGGTCCAAGAACGCGTCTGGAGAACTCCACAATTGATTAAGCAGAGCATACTTCGGGTCGCCGAACTTAGTCTGTAAAAGAAAGGGCTTACCAGCCGCTATCTCCCCAGCTTGCCGGATCTCCTCCCGAGCCGCTCTAGACTCGGACCGTGCTTCTCTCGCCTCTTGTAAGGCCTTGTCGAGTTCGGCTTCCTTGGCTTTGTTATTCTCCTGGAGTGATTTGCATTTGCTAGTGGCATCCTTTAGCTCTTGCTCCATGGTAGATATTCTCTCCTCGCACTGGCACCGAGTGGCATGTTCGGCCTTTAAGTCAGCAGCCGCCTTATTGGCAGCCGCATCACTCATTCTGGCCTGCTCCTTCACCTGGGCAAGCTCGGCCCAAAGAGTCTCAACCGCGGTAGCACCATCTACAGTTGCGCATGTCACGATGTATAATTTTTAGCTTCGTGCTCCTACTATTATACATGCATAAACAGGCTGTCCCAAAAACGTACATTGTGCCTCATCGAGCCGCCTGTTAATAAGAGTAATATCCTCATCAGCTAACTCAAGTTTATGCTTCAAATCTGCAACTTCCGCAGCTTGGGCAGTTGCCATTGACATAACAGCCTGTGTTTAAGTTAATTATGTTACTTCTCGAAAGCATATCTTTTTGATCCTCTGATCGCCTCCCTATGGAAACCGACCAGAGTCTCAGGGGCTACTATCTATACACAGGCACATCCTTACATGTAAAGAGCGGTTAAAGATATTACATAGCATACCTCGAAGCCTCTCAGCTGGCCCATGAAGGCTTCATTGAATCCGCTTCTCGTGGACAGAATCCTCTCAACCACTACTAGGGAAAAGCCTAGCAGCAGCGCGGGTTCTAGGTATATCAGTAGCGCGGGGACCGGCGCTACTAATAAGGCGCTACAGCTAACCCGTAGCAGCAGCGCGTGCATGCCCGCGCTAGTGCTATACAAGTCTAACATCAGCATGCTACCTGGAAGCTCGCTACTGCTAATAGCTATAGCGCACTTTGTCTGGAAGCGCTACTGCTACTCTCACGCTGCTGCTAACTTTTCTCCACTCACTACTGCTAATTTTAGTAGTTTTTGAATTTTTATTCTGCATATTTTTTTTGTATTTGAACAGGCTTTCTACAAGAATCTTTAGCAGATACAAATGTCATCATGATACACATACAAATGGCTGCAAGACCACAAATGTAATCATAGCATATACATACACATAGTCTCATCATAATCATCATCCAACACAAAGTGGTATCTCGTCATCATCTCGAAAATAGAGATACATGCAAGTCTCGAATACTTGCAACTACAACGTCATCCATCTAAACAATGGTATACGCGAGAAGAGCTATCACTATGAGTGAGAGCGGAACTATGCAATACATGAGGCGGCGGTTACGAGTCCTCTCTCGCGCTAGCGTGAACCTCAAGTAACTAGCTTCTCCTTCTTGTCTGCTTTTGAAGCCTTTATGGCTGGTGCCCGAGACCCCATTCACTTGCGCCTGACACTCAGGTCACTCGTTGTACACCCCTGGAACCTTCCCTTTGTAGACGGCATAGCACTGCCATCTCGCCATCAAGACACTAGGTACCTGTTATAGATGCATCTTCATCAAGAGGATGTACAATCATATGCAACAAAATATACTAGAGCAACACGAAAAAGAAAAGGTTAGCAACTAGATGCAACATACAGTACGCAAACTAATTAACTAGAGCTACACAGGTCATCGTATCCAAACTAACAAAGTAGCGTTACGCAAGTTCGGCAGGGACCGTGGACATAAAAAAGTTTCATCGCTACAGAAAGCATACAAGTTCAACCGACACATATCATCATCATCGGCATCGGAAATCACTAGAAGTTCCATCCTTCCATATCATTGATGATGGACCCTAGATTCTTGAACGACGTGAGGTCTTGACATTGCATGCCTATGCGAGTTCAGACGTCAGCTCGTGATATAGGGCCGTGGTGGAACATCCCCTTCTCATCGACGACTTCTTTCATGATGATCGTCGCAATGTCCCTTTGGATGCGACAAAGTTCATCTCTAAGTTTGTAATCCGCTTCTCCATGAGACTCTAGCCCCTTGTGGATATGATCATCATTTCTGCTTGTCATGCGAAGCTTTTCGTGATCCGTGTTGAACTCAATCATGAGATGGAGGATGTAGAATCCATCCTTCTTGCTTGGTTTTGGGACATGGATGCAGTAGAAATCAGTTTTATGCGTGAAACCCATCCTCTTGTTCCTTTGTTTCCTGATCTGCATGTGGTCACCTCTAATGCTGAAGCCTTGGAGAGCATCATCTAGAATATTCATTATGTGGGTGTAGTCCTTCTTCTTGTAGTCTTTGGAAGGGTCGAAATACACGGTGTGGGAGACTCGCAGGTAAAGAACGATAAGGACAGTGCGCCCGTTGCTGCGGGGAAAAGACACCTCAAATTATTCTCCATATGAGCGAGAAGGAATGATTGAAATGTACGAAAGGGTTGTCCGGAACTGGTTTACTTTGGATGATAAGGCAGGAGGACAAGGACAATTTCCTGGTCCTTATTTTGTACCATGAAGTTTTGGAGGTAGTCCCTAGCAGTTTCACGCTCAAAGTCGCCGAGACTCAAGAAAGACTCATGCATGTAGTACGGATCCGCCACACAGATTTGCGAGACTTCTTCTCTCTTCGTGACGGAGCTCATATGTAGTGCAAAAAGGCGGACGATTGTAAAATCGAGCCGCCTTGTCAGAAACATCTCAAAGATATGGTCAAACCGTAGGAAGAACACCTCCGCGGGCCATGTGTCGATGTAGCACTTCTCCTCAGGCACACGAGCCACGTATGTCGGATATCCTGGATCCTTCGAGGCTACTTGGCTTTTCTCAGTCAACGGCACATGGTCGTGCAGTCTCCTGAGATCCCCTGATGGTGCCTCCAGCGGTTTCGGTGGTAGCATCGGCTCGCCCGTGAGATGGAACATGGCCACACCTTTCACGGGTAACGCTCTTCAGAATCCATCGCCTGACTGCTATGTGCTCTGGCTTGTTTGGAGGCAGCTATCTTCCCCGATCTCTTCCTCTCCTTTTTCTTGGGCACACCTTCCAGACCCTTCCTTAACCCCTGCCCAGTGTTCCCGGGCTAAGCATGTCTGACCCGGCTAGTTGAGCCTGTGTTGAGGCGGCATCTTCAGGCGTGTCCTGTGAGGATTTCATGAAGAGAGACTTTTTGCAATCCCTGCTACGACCTTCCTGTTGGGGAACGTTGCAGAAAATTAAATTTTTTCCTACGGTTTCACCAAGATCCATCTATGAGTTCATCTAAGCAACGAGTCAAGGGAGTGAGTTTGCATCTACATACCACTTGTAGATCGATTGCGGAAGCGTTCAAGGGGATGGTGATGATGGAGTCGTACTCGCCGTGATTCAGATCACCGATGACCAAGTGCCGAACGGACAGCACCTCCGCGTTCAACACACGTACGGTATGGATGACGTCTCCTCCGTCTTGATCCAGCAAGGAGGAAGGAGAGATTGAAGAAGACAGCTCCAACGGCAGCACGACGGCGTGGTGTTGTTGGTGCAGCAGTACTCCGATAGAGCTTCACCAAGCACGTACGGAGGAGGAGAGGTGTTGGGGAGGGGAGGGGCTGCGCCTTGGCTTATGTGTTCAGCCCTCCCCTCACCCCTCTATTTATAGGGGAAGGGGCAAGGGGGGCCGGCCCATCTAGATGGGATCTAGAGGGGGGGGCGGCCAGGGGGTGGCTTGCCCCCAAGCAAGGGGCGCCTTCTAGGGTTCCCCCAACCCTAGGCGCAAGGGCCCAAGGGGTGCGCCCAGCCGCCAGGCTGGCTCCTTCCCCACGCAGCCCAAGTGGCCCCGGGAGGGGTGGCCCCTCCCGTGGACCTCCGGAACCCTTCCGGTGGCCCCTGTACAATACCGCACGCCCGAAACTTTCCGGTGTCCGCTTGACAACTTCCCATATATAAATCTTTACCTCCGGACCCTTCCGGAACTCCTTGTGACGTCCGGGATCTCATCCGGGACTCTGAACAACATTCGGTACTCACATACAAGTCTTCCTAATAACCCTAAGCGCCACCGAACCTTAAGTGTGTAGACCCTACGGGTTCGGGAGACACGCAGACATGACCGAGACGGCTCTCGTGTCAATAACCAACAGCGGGATCTGGATACCCATGTTGGCTCCCACAGGCTCCTCGATGATGTCATCGGATGAACCACGATGTCGAGGTTTCAAGCAACCCCGTATACTATTCCCTTTGTCAGTCGGTACGTTACATGCCCGAGACTCGATCGTCGGTATCCCAATACCTCGTTCAGTCTCGTTACCGGCAAGTCACTTTACTCGTACTGTAATGCATGATCCCGTGACCAAGCACTTGGTCACTTTGAGCTCATTATGATGATGCATTACCGAGTGGGCCCAGAGATACCTCTCCGTCATACGGAGTGACAAATCCCATCTTGATCCGTGTCAACCCAATGCACACTTTCGGAGATACCTGTAATGCACCTTTATAGTCACCCGATTACGTTGTGACGTTTGGTACACCCAAAGCACTCCTACGGTATCCGGGAGTTACACGATCTCATGGTCTAAGGAAGAGATACTTGACATTGAAAAAGCTCTAGCAAAACGAACTACACGATCTTGTGCTATGCTTAGGTTTGGGTCTTGTCCATCACATCATTCTCCTAATGATGTGATCCCGTTATCAATGACATCCAATGTCCATAGTCAGGAAACCATGACTATCTGTTGATCAACGAGCTAGTCAACTAGAGGCTCACTAGGGACATATTGTGGTCTATGTATTCACACGTGTATTACGATTTCCGGATAATACAATTATAGCATGAATAAAAGACAATTATCATGAACAAGGAAATATAATAATAATACTTTTATTATTGCCTCTAGGGCATATTTCCAACAGTCTCCCACTTGCACTAGAGTCAATAATCTAGTTACATTGTGATGAATCGAACACCCATAGAGTTCTGGTGTTGATCATGTTTTGCTCGCGAAGAGGTTTAGTCAACGGATCTGCGATATTCAGATCCGTATGCACTTTGCAAATTTCTATGTCCCCATCTTGAACATTTTCACGAATGGATTTGAAGCGACGCTTGATGTGCCTAGTCTTCTTGTGAAACCTGGGCTCCTTGGCAAGTGCAATAGCTTCAGTGTTGTCACAGAAGAGTTTGATCGGCTCCGATGCATTGGGTATGACTCCTAGGTCGGTGATGAACTCCTTCACCCAAATTGCTTCATGTGCTGCCTCCGAGGCTGCCATGTACTCCGCTTCACATGTAGATCCCGCCACGACGCCTCGCTTGCAGCTGCACCAGCCATCGCTCCACCATACAACATATAAACGTATCCGGTTTGTGACTTTGAGTCATCCAGATCTGTGTCGAAGCTAGCGTCGACGTAACCCTTTACGACGAGCTCTTCCTCACCTCCATAAACGAGAAACATGTCCTTCGTCCTTTTCAGGTACTTTAGGATATTCTTGACCGCTGTCCAGTGTTCCTTGCCGGGATTATTTTGGTACCTTCCTACCAAACTACGGCAAGGTTTACATCAGGTCTGGTACACAGCATGGCATACATAATAGATCCTATGGCTGAGGCATAGGGGATGACGCTCATCTCTTCTTTATCTTTTGCCGTGGTCGGGCATTGAGCTGAGCTGAATCTCACACCTTGCAAGATGTGCAAGAACCCTTTCTTGGACTGATCCATTTTGAACTTCTTCAAAATCTTATCAAGGTATGTGCTTTGTGAAAGACCTATGAGGCGTCTCGATCTATCTCTATAGATCTTGATGCCTAATATATAAGCAGCTTCTCCAAGGTCCTTCATTGAAAAACTTTTATTCAACTAGGCCTTAATGATGTCCAAGAGTTCTATATCATTTCCCATCAAAAGTATGTCATCTACATATAATATGAGAAATGCTACAGAGCTCCCACTCACTTTCTTGTAAACGCAGGCTTCTCCATAAGTCTGCATAAACCCAAACGCTTTGATCATCTCATCAAAGCGAATGTTCCAACTCCGAGATGCTTGCACCAGCCCATAAATGGATCGCTAGAGGTTGCATACTTTGTTAGCATTCTTAGGATCAACAAAACCTTCCGGCTGCATCATATACAGCTCTTCCTTAAGATAACCGTTAAGGAACGCTGTTTTGACGTCCATCTGCCATATCTCATAATCATAGTATGCGGCAATTGCTAACATGATTCGGACGGACTTAAGCTTCGCCACGGAGAGAAAGTCTCATCGTAGTCAATCCCTTGAACTTGTCGATAACCCTTAGCGACAAGTCGAGCTTTATAGATGGTAACATTCCCATCCGCGTCCGTCTTCTTCTTAAAGATCCATTTATTTTCTATCGCTCGCCGATCATCAGGCAAGTCCATCAAAGTCCATACTTTGTTTTCATACATGGATCCTATCTCGGATTTCATGGCTTCAAGCCATTTGTTGGAATCAGGGCCCACCATCGCTTCTTCATAGTTCGAAGGTTCACCGTTGTCTAACAACATAATTTCCAGGACAGGGTTGCCGTACCACTCTGGTGCGGAACGTGTTCTAGTGGACCTACGAAGTTCAGTAGCAACTTGATCCGAAGTACCTTGATCATCATCATTATTTTCCTCTTCAGTTGGTGTAGGCATCACAGGAACATTTTCCCTGAGCTGCACTACTTTCCCATTCAAGAGGTAGTACTTCATCGAGTTCTACTTTCCTCCCACTTACTTCTTTCGAGAGAAACTCCTTTTCCAGAAAGGATCCATTCTTGGCAACAAAGATCTTGCCCTCGGATCTTAAGTAGAAGGTATACCCAATGGTTTCCTTAGGGTATCCTATGAAGACGCATTTTCCGACTTGGGTTCGAGCTTTTTAGGTTGAAGTTTCTTGACATAAGCATCGCATCCCCAAACTTTTAGAAACGACAGCTTAGGTTTCTTCCCAAACCATAATTCATAATGGTGTCGTCTCAACGGATTTAGACGGTACCCTATTTAAAGTGAATGTAGCTGTCTCTAGAGCGTATCCCCAAAATGATAGCAAGAAATCGGTAAGAGACATCATAGATCGCACCATATCCAATAGAGTGCGACACGACGTTCGGACACACCGCTATTACCGAGGTGTTCCAGGCGGCGTGAGTTGTGAAACGATTCCACATTTTCTTAAGTGTGTACCAAATTTGTGACTTAAATATTCTCCTCCACGATCTGATCGTAAGAATTTTATCTTTCGGTCACGTTGATTCTCTACTTCATTATGAAATTCCTTGAACTTTTCAAAGGTCTCAGACTTGTGTTTCATCAAGTAGACATACCCATATCTACTCAAGTCATCAGCGAGAGTGAGAACATAACGATATCCTCCGCGAGCCTCAACACTCATTGGACCGCACACATCGGTATGTATGATTTCCAACAAGTTGGTTGCTCGCTCCATTGTTCCGGAGAACGGAGTCTTGGTCATCTTGCCCATGAGGCATGGTTCGCATGTGTCAAATGATTCATAATCGAGAGACTCCAAAAGTCCATCAAGATGGAGCTTCTTCATGCGCTTGACACCAATGTGACCAAGGCGGCAGTACACAAGTATGTGGGACTATCGTTATCAACTTTACATCTTTTGGTATTCACGCTATGAATATGTGTAACATTACGCTCGAGATTCATTAAGAATAAACCATTGACCATAGGGGCATGACCATAAAACATATCTCTCATATAAATAGAACAACCATTATTCTCGGATTTAAATGAGTAGCCATCTCGTATCAAACGAGATCCAGATACAATGTTCATGCTCAAACTTGGCACCAAATAACAATTATTAAGGTTTATAACTAATCCCGTAGGCAAATGTAGAGGTAGCGTGTCGACAGCGATCACATCGACCTTGGAACCATTCCCGACGCCAAGATCGTCACCTCGTCCTTCACCAGTCTCCGTTTATTCCGCAGCTCCTGCTGTTAGTTACAAATATGAGCAACGGCACCGGTATCAAATACCCAGGAGTTACTACGAGTACTAGTAAGGTACACATCAATTACATGTATATCAAATATACCTTTAGTGTTGACGGCCTTCTTGTCCGCTAAGTATTTGGGGCAGTTCCACTTCCAGTGACCCTTCCCCTTGCAATAAAAGCACTCAGTCTCGGGCTTGGGTCCATTCTTTGACTTCTTCCCGGCAACCGGCTGACCGGGCGCGTCTACATCTTTGCCGTCATTCTTGAAGTTCTTCTTACCCTTGCCCTTCTTAAACTTAGTGGTATTATTGACCATCAACACTTGATGTTCTTTCTTTATTTCAACCTCACGACTTCAGCATTGAAAATACTTCAGGAATGTTCTTCACCATCCCCTGCATATTGTAGTTCATCACGAAGCTCTTGTAGCTTGGTGGGAGCGACTGAAGGATTCTGTCAATGACCTCCTCGTCCGGGAGGTTTATGTCCAGCTGGGACAGGCGGTTGTGCAACCCCGACATTTTGAGTATGTGCTCACTGACAGAACTGTTTTCCTCCATCTTACAACTATAGAACTTGTCGGAGACTTCATATCTCTCGACCCGGGCATGAGCTTGGAAAACTAGTTTCAGCTCCTCGAACATCTCATATGCTCCGTGTTGCTCAAAACGCTTTTGGAGCCCCGGTTCTAAGCTGTAAAGCATGCCGCACCGAACGAGGGAGTCATCATCAAGACGAGACTGCCAAGCATTCATAATGTCTTGGTTCTTCCGGGACGGGTGCATCACCTAGCGGTCCTTCTAGGACATATTGTTTCCGGCAGCTATGAGGATGATCCTCGTGTTCCGGACCCAGTTCAATAGTTGCTGCCATCATCTTTCAGCTTGGTTTTCTCTAGGAATGCGTTGAAGTTCATGGTGACATTAGCGTTGGCCATTTGATCTACAAGACATTTTGCAAAGATTTTAGACTATTGTTCATGATAATAAAGTTCATCTAATCAAATTATTTAATGAACTCCCACCAGATTTGACATCCCTCTAGTCATCTAAGTGTTACATGATCCGAGTCGACTAGGCCGTGTCCGATCATCACGTGAGACGGACTAGTCATCGTCGGTGAACATTCTCATGTTGATCGTATCTTCCATACGACTCGTGTTCGACCTTTCGGTCTCCGTGTTCCGAGGCCATGTCTGTACATGCTAGGCTCGTCAAGTTGACCCTAAGTGTCTTGCATGTGTAAAACTGTCTTACACCCGTTGTATGTGAACGTAAGGATCTATCACACCCGATCATCACGTGGTGCTTCAAACGATTTAACTTTAGCAACGGTGCACAGTTAGGGGAGAACACTTCTTGAAATTGTTGTAAGGGATCATCTTATTTACTACCGTCGTTCTAAGTAAACAAGATGCATAATCATAATAAACATCACATGCAATTATATATAGTAGTGACATGATATAGCCAATATCATATAGCTCCTTTGATCTCCATCTTCGGGGCTCCATGATCATCCTGTCACCGGCATGACACCATGATCTCCATCATTGTGTCTTCATGAAGCTGTCACGCCAACGACTACTTCTACTTCTATGGCTAACGCGTTTAGCAATAAAGTAAAGTAATTTACATGGCGTTCTTCAATGACACGCAGGTCATACAAAAATAAAGACAACTCCTATGGCTCCTGCCGTTGTCATACTCATCGACATGCAAGTCGTGATTCCTATTACAAGAACATGATCTCATACATCACAATATGTCATTCATCATTCATCACAACTTGGCCATATCACATCACATGGCAATTGCTGCAAAAACAAGTTAGACGCCTTCTAATTGTTGTTGCATCTTTTACGTGGCTGCAATTGGGTTCTAGCAAGAACTTTTCTTACCTACGAATAACCACAACGTGATTTTGTCAACTTCTATTTACCCTTCATAAGGACCCTTTTCATCGAATCCGCTCCACCTAAAGTGGGAGAGACAGACACCCGCCAGCCACCTTATGCAACTAGTGCATGTCACCGGTGGAACCGGTCTCATGTAAGCGTCACGTGTAAGGTTGGTCCGGCCGCTTCATCCCACAATACCGCTGAAGCAAGATAAGACTAGTAGCGGCAAGCAAGTTGACAAGATCCACGCCCACAACAAAATTGTGTTCTACTCATGCAATAGAGAACTACGATAGACCTAGCTCATGATGCCACTGTTGGGGAACGCGTTGCAGAAAATTAAAATTTTTCCTACGGTTTCACCAAGATCCATCTATGAGTTCATCTAAGCAATGAGTCAAGGGAGTGAGTTTGCATCTACATACCACTTGTAGATCGATTGCGGAAGCGTTCAAGTGGATGGTGATGATGGAGTCGTACTCGCCGTGATTCGGATCACCGATGACCAAGTGCCGAACGGACAGCACCTCCGCTGCTCAACACACGTGCAGTGCGGATGATGACGTCTCCTCCGTCTTGATCCAGCAAGGAGGAAGGAGAGGTTGAAGAAGACAGCTCCAACGGCAGCACGACGGCGTGGTGTTGTTGGTGCAGCAGTACTCCGACAGGGCTTCGCCAAGCACGTACGGAGGAGGAGAGGTGTTGGGGAGGGGAGGGGCTGCGCCTTGGCTTATGTGTTCAGCCCTCCCCTCACCCCTCTATTTATAGGGGAAGGGGCAAGGGGGGCCGGCCCCTC
Organism: Aegilops bicornis; assembly: GCA_021605145.1. Lineage (NCBI taxonomy): Eukaryota > Viridiplantae > Streptophyta > Magnoliopsida > Poales > Poaceae > Aegilops > Aegilops bicornis. The sequence continues at coordinate 41,430,483 of CM038673.1, read as the reverse complement.
TAGATGGGATCTAGAGGGGGGGCGGCGGCCAGGGAGGGGTGGCTTGCCCCCCAAGCAAGGGGGGCGCCCCCTTCTAGGGTTCCCCCCAAACCCTAGGCGCAAGGGCCCAAGGGGGGTGCGCCCAGCCCACCAGGCTGGCTCCTTCCCCATGCAGCCCAGTGGCCCCCGGGAGGTGGCCCCTCCGTGGACCTCCGGAACCCTTCCGGCGCCCCTGCATAATACCGATACGCCCGAAACTTTCCGGTGTCCGCATGACAACTTCCCATATATAAATCTTTACCTCCGGACCCTTCCGGAACTCCTCGTGACGTCCGGGATCTCATCCGGGACTCCAAACAACATTCTGTAATCACATACAAGTCTTCCTAATAACCCTAGCATCACCGAACCTTAAGTGTGTAGACCCTACGGGTTCGGGAGACACGCAGACATGACCGAGACGGCTCTCGTGTCAATAACCAACAGCGGGATATGGATACCCATGTTGGCTCCACATGCTCCTCGATGATGTCATCGGATGAACCACGATGTCGAGGATTCGAGAAACCCAGTATACTATTCCCTTTGTCAATAGGTACGTTACATGCCCGAGACTCGATCGTCGGTATCCCAATACCTCGCTCAGTCTCGTTACCGGCAAGTCACTTTACTCGTACCGTAATGCATGATCCGGTGACCAAGCACTTGGTCACTTTGAGCTCATTATGATGATGCATTACCGAGTGGGCTCAGTGATACCTCTCCGTCATACGGAGTGACAAATCCCAGTCTCGATCCGTGTCAACCCAACAGACACTTTCGGAGATACCTGTAATGCACTTTTATAGTCACCCAGTTACATTATGACGTTTGGTACACCCAAAGCACTCCTACGGTATCCGGGAGTTACACGATCTCATGGTCTAAGGAAGAGATACTTGACATTGAAAAAGCTCTAGCAAAACGAACTACACGATCTTGTGCTATGCTTAGGTTTGGGTTCTTGTCCATCACATCATTCTCCTAATGATGTGATCCCGTTATCAATGACATCCAATGTCCATAGTCAGGAAACCATGACTATCTGTTGATCAACGAGCTAGTCAACTAGAGGCTCACTAGGGACATATTGTGGTCTATGTATTCACACGTGTATTACGATTTCCGGATAATACAATTATAGCATGAATAAAAGACAATTATCATGAACAAGGAAATATAATAATAATACTTTTATTATTGCCTCTAGGGTATATTTCCAACACTTCCTGCCCAGGCAGATCATCCATATCCTCATTAGCATGCTGAAAGCCCGATTCGTCATATGGTTGACTCATCATATCTAAGTCACAGTCATACGCATTTGTATTGAGGAAACCCATTGGGTTGACCTCCGTCTCATCATCCATTCTCTGTTCTAAAGGACCGATTACATCAGCCAGTACTATTGCACCCCCTTCATCACGTCGTCCGCCACTCTCACCCGGCACTACAGGAGCTGGTAATTGCGTAGGCGGGGTGGTGGTCTCCGCACATGCTTGTTGATGTGTGGTTACTGGTGTGCTCTCGGCCGGCTCCAGGCGAATAAGATTCTTTGGCCATAGCAGCACCCAACCCTTGCAGCTTCCAATCCGCAGCGGGGTCTCATTGTCCTCTCCCACATGCTGTACTAGAGGAGGCAAATCCTCGTGCTCCGGTTTCACACTAGACAAGTTAACCCTGAAGTGCCCAGCGAGGATCGGTTGGTTGTGGAACATGGGTTGCAAGGGGTTCATTATCATCCCCTTTCCCATGTCCACCTTCTGGTCTTTGATCGAGTAGAGTATGGTGCATCGGGTTTCTTCGGCCTGCAAACACATATGTCTGTGGCATAAAACATCCGAATGGCAACAAAAATGGAATATTCTATATATATATGTGTTGGCGCGACATGTAATTACCGTGAGGGCGTCGAGCTTAGCCAAAGACGAAGGCCCACCTAGCGCGCCAGAGACTGAGGACGGCTGCTATGAGCGGGAGCGACTGCGAGAGGAGACCCGGTTGCGTGAGCAAGTGATGGTGTGGTGGTGTTGTTGTTCATGGAGTTGCTCCCGACGAAACTGGGCAACGGGAAATCATGTACCGTCTTGTCTGGATTTTATTTTGTCCAGTTGATGATAGCTGGAACCAAGTTAGTAGCGAAATCATTTCTGCAAGCAGTTACAGCTGCATTGACTGCCTCCTGTAGCAACTCATTTTTCTCCTCGGCTCTTTTTTCGCATCCTCAGCTGCTTTTTTCTCGACCGCAAGCTTCACCTTCTCGTCGATGTCCGCCTGACTAAACTTCTTTTTCAGCTTCTTGGCCACCGGGCCCTCATTGTAAAACGCCTTCCACGTGGCGCCGTCTCCAGTGCTGTGCACACGACCATATTGCGGCCGCTGGCCCAAAGGGAATCCCTTAAGTTCGTTCAAGGCCCGGTTGAGAGGGGTGTCCCACTTGGGCCTCATCGGAAAAGTAGGGCTTTCAGCTGCAAGCTAGTGTTGCTTCTCCTGCAGAAGGAGCGTGAACCGTTTAGGAATGTGTAGTCGACTAGATCTGGAGCTAAATGTAAGGTGGTAAAAGAATAATTACCAGTAGTCTAATCAATTTCCTTCTGATCTGGTCCATGTAAAAAACCTTCTCTTCCCTGTCCCACTTGTAGCGGGCCCTGATGAAGTCACACTCCAAGGGGTTGGTGAACTTCGCGAAGGGGTCTGGGATACCCGCGGCTTCATGTTCCGTGTCCTCCTTATTCCATATGGGCCTTTTACCGAGGTAGCCACGGCTTCCGCGGCGATGCTTCCCCGTGTTCCTTTGCTGAAGGCTCTTGAATTTCGCAGCCTTAGCCTTGGCTGCCTTGGTAGCGCAAGTGTCCTTGAACTTTTCGAACTCCTCTTCCGTAAGTGTCGGATTTTCCTCCAGAATCTTGGACAGGGGTTCCTCAGCCTCAATAGCTCGTTTCACCGTCCCTTTCCAGGAGGCCAAATCATTGTTGAACATGCCCATGGCATGATTGTTAATCTTTTTCATCTTCGGATCATCCCACGGTCGTTCTATGTTATCATCCCGGTCGGGGAACTTGAATCTCTTGTGCAACTTCGTCAGGAACAACTGCGTCAAATGTTCTTTACTCCTTAAGTCATCGTCGTTGATGCTTGCACATTCCCGTAGGATGCATCCTACTTGGTTCCCATAGCACTTGCGAGGTTCTTCTGGCTCTAATGGCTCAAACTTGCCAGGTGCCATCTTTGTGATCACCAGTCGTCCAATCCCTAGTTTGTTAGGTTTTCGTATCCTATGCTTCTTATGCTTCTTCTTTTTGGTAGTGGCATCGGCGTCGAGGTCGAGGCCGGGGCCGTGGGTGAGTGCCGGGGCTGGAGCCGGAGTCGAGGCCAGGGTCGGGGTCGAGGTCGGGGGCCGGAGCCGGCGCCGGGGTCAGGGTCGGGGGCGAGCGCAGAGGCGCGACGAGGGCAGGGCTCCGACGGCGCTACGGGGGAAGAGAGAGTGTGGGGATTTGGGGGAAAAGAGGCGGGATGAAGAGAGGAGTGGGGATTTTGGGGGTTAAGTGGGCATAGTAGTAGCGCCTTTAGGCAAAATGTGCTATAGCTACTACAGGTAGCTATAGCGGTTTCGTGTAGAAAGCACAACTGCTATCGGCGCTGACCACTTGATTCGTCGCCGCCAGATAGAGCAACAACGGCTCTTGCGGTTTAGGCGCCACTAGTACTGGTGTAGAAGAGAGGTATTTCTTCAGACCCTGCAGTGCTGCTTCGGCCTCCGTGGTCCACTCCATTGGGCCCGCCTTTTTCAAAATCATGAAAAAGGGAATGGCGTGCTCGGCAGACTTGGAGATGAATCGGCTCATGGCGGCAACGCAGCCAGTGAGCCGATGCACATCCTTGATCCGCTTGGGCACCTCAATCTGCTCGATAGCCTTGATCTTTTCTGGGTTTGCCTCGATCCCATGCTGCGACACGAAGAACCCGAGAAGTTTTCCGGACGGAACGCCAAAGACACACTTCTCAGGGTTCAGCTTGAGGTTGATCTTGCGCAGGTTGGCAAACGTCTCTTCTATGTTTTGTACGAGAGTTGCCTTGTCCTTGGTTTTGACCACTATGTCATCCATGTAAGCTTCCATATTTCTATGTAGCTGGAGCTCAAAACCAATTTGGACCGCCCTCGCGAACGTCGAGCCAGCACTCTTCAACCCGAAAGGCATACATAAAAAGCAATACGTACCACATGGGGTGATGAATGCTGTCTTCTCTTCGTGTTCTCTTGTCATGGAGATCTTGTGGTAGCCTGAGTAGGCGTCGAGGAATGATAACAGATCACACCCGGCCATGGAGTCAACAATCTAGTCGATGCGCGACAACGGGAAGGGGTCCTTAGGACAAGCCTTATTGATATCTGTGTAGTCAATACACAGCCTCCACTTCCCGTTTGCCTTGCGCACCACCACCGGATTGGCGAATCACGTTGGGTGGAACACTCCCCTCACCAAGCCTGCTGCTTCCAACTTCCTGATCTCCTATGTGATGAACTCCTGCCGTTCTAAAGCTTGCTTCCTGACCTTCTACTTGACGTGTCGCGCATGGGGGCAGACAACTAGATGGTGCTCAATCACTTCCCTGGGAACGCCGGGGATGTCGGATGCTTGTCATGCAAACACATTGACATTCGCCCGCAGGAAAGTGATGAGCGCGCTTTCCTATTTGCTGTCGAGGGTGGAGCTTATGGTGAAAGCCCCTCCTGTGCCATCCTCCTTGACGGACACCTTCTTGGTCTCTGGATTTCTTGCTCTTGCCGGTCGAGCTCTCTAGCACGTCCTTGACGGTAGCAGAACACTCCGAAGAGGTGCGCTTGCAGGAGTGGGTGCGAGAGGTCTTGCTGGTCTTCTTCTTCCCTCTCGGGGCTTCAGCGGCAGGAGCAAGTGCCTTGGCGGTAGTTGCTACAACCGCTTCCCAGTAGAGTAGGTCGGCGCAGATCAACGCATCCTTCTTGTCGCAGGGAACGGTGATGATGGTCAACGGCCCAGGCATCTTCAGCGTGTTGTAGGTGTAATGCGCCGCCGCCATAAACTTGGCTAGTGTTGGGCGGCCGAGGATCCCATTGTAGGGCAAAGGGATCTCGGCTACATCAAAGACAATCCCTCCATCATGTATTTCAACTCGCCTCCAAATGTCATAGGCAACGTGACTTTCCCCTTCGGTCGGCTCCTTCCCGGGTTGACCCCATGAAACGTGCCCATCTCCTCGAGGTCTCCGTTAGGAATTTGCAGCCTTTTGATCACGACGGGTGAGAACAAGTTCAGACCGGCCCCGCCGTCAACTAGTATCTTGTTCACCTTGAGGTTGTGTATCGTTGGTGAAACCAACAACGGCAAACACCCGACCGCAGTTGTGCGATCAGGGTGATCCTCAGCGTCAAAAATGATGGGCGTGCTGGACCACTTCAGCGGCTTCTCACGCGCCCACTGCTTGAGCTGGCGGTGAGAAGTGTGCAGCGAGGCCCCACCATCGACGCACATGGCCTCCGTAGCATTCTGAAACTCTTGCTTGCCAGACTCGTCGTCCTCATCGTGATCATCATCTTCTTTCTTCTTATCGCGGCCCCGAGCGGGCCTCTCTTGTTGGGTATCCTTGCCGCGGAGACCTCCTTGGCCGCCACGCTTCTTGCCGGATCCTTCGGCACCATCCTGACCCTTCTCCTTGTCCCGCCTCTCATACTCGGCCTTTTGCTTCTCAGCAAGTAGCTCGACTTGTCGGTTGTTCTGGAGGTCATGGCCCTTGGTACGGTGTATCTTGCAGTATTGCTTGTCGGAGCCCCCTGTCTTGTCAGCAGCTGCCAAGGCCCGGCAAGCGACACACCCGGCAATCTCCTTGTCAGGGTCGTCTGCCTTGGCCTACTTGGCAGTGCCCGTGTCGTCGGATCCCTCCATGGCAAGCACGACTTTGCCCTTGTGTTTCCTATTGCGACGCTGACCCTTCTGCGTCGGGGCGGTGGTGCCTTCGTCGGTAGAGTCGGTTTCCACGTCGGCGTCCTCGCCGGGGTACTTCCTCCCCTCTTCAGCCCGAGCGCATCTATCGGCCAGAACATAGAGTTCGGCCAAATCCTTGACCTTGTCCATCGCCAGCTCTTCACGCATCTTGCAGTTGCGCACATTCTGATGGAACGCGCTGATCACGGCGGCAGGATGAACATCTGGGATGTTGTATTGCACCCGGCTGAACCTCTGTATGTACTTGTGCAGGTTTTCACCTTCCTTCTGGGGAATGATATGCAAATCACTCGTCTGGCCATGAGCTTGGTGGCCTCCGGTGAAGGCACCAACGAACTCATGACACAGATCCGACCAAGAAGAAATGGAATCTGCCGGCAAGTGCATCAACCAAGACATGACATTGGGTTTCAGGCCAACGGAAGTAATTGGCAAGCACCTTGTCGTCGCGCGCTCCAGCGGCTTGCATCGCGATGGTGTAGATGCTGAGGAACTCCGACGGGTGGGTCTTGCCGTTGTACTTCTCGCCGACGTCGGGCCTGAACGTATGGCGGGACGGCCACTGGAACTGCCGTAGCTCACGGGTAAAGGCCGGGCAACCCACCTCGTGAGGTAAGCCGCCGGAGCCACCCGGTGTCGGGTGGTCTATAGCGGGCCCCGCCCGCCATCTGACTGGTGGCATGTACCGCGCTGGCGCTCGATGGTGGTTCGAGCATCTTCATGGGCTCGCTCCCGAAGAACTTGACGCTGGACGCAGTGGGTCCGTGGGTCGGACGACGCTATGAAAATGTTATCACAAGCGTCATCACGATGGATCGACACCTGCAGTGGCTGGCGTGGAGGAGGAGAGTGCACCGTGGCCGCAGCACCTCCGGCCCCTCCACCGCTGGCACGCGGTGGTTCGACGGAGCGTCGGCCTGAGGGTCCCGCTGGCCGTGGCTCGTCTTGGTTGGCGACGCCGACAAGGCTCCGGATGGTGGCCCTCCACTCATGGAGCTTTTCCGCAGCAAGAGGGAAGTCGAGGAGTAGCTGCGCGCGCGCCAAAGCTTCTGCTGGCGTGGGTGGCGGCGAGAGCTGCATGGACCGTGGAGCACTTCGATTTCTAACCACATTAGAAGGAGCTCTATCACGGCCCAGCGGCTACGTGCCATTTTTGCCACCACTTCGGCGGGCATGCTGGCCTCGTTCGTCCCGCAGATGATACACAGGACTCTTCCCACGGCGGCATCCGGGATCTCCAGCATGGTGGCGCTGCTCGTCACGCGCACCCTAGGAAGAGCGCGCTGTGGGCGCCGGCGTAGGCGTCTTGGAGGTTGCTGCGCCGCCCGTAAGGGGCATAGCGACACCCCTGGAGAGCCCCGTGCCGCCTGCGGGTGGCCCAGCCCCCTCTTTGGATTTGGCGGTGTGCGGCCCGTCGTCTGGCGCACGAACGACGCCGCTCGCCAGGCTCTGACTGCCAGAGCGATGCTGGTGCTCGCGGGCCGCGGCTCGGGTTCTGTCCGCGACCGGCCCGCTGCTCGCCCGCACTGGCACGGGCCGTTCGGCTCCCGACGAGCCGATCGCCGTGATCGTATTCTTGTTGGGAGCCATGGAGATGAAGAACTGCTAGGCTAACTGCTAGACCAGATTCTCACAACTGTGCCCCCCTACCTGGCGCGCCAAAGATGTCGGGGAAACGACACCTATGGAATCACTGGAATCCCTTCTACAGTTGGCGGGCGCGAGGTTGTGAAAAGAGCAAGTTTTGGAGCTAGCACAAAGATCGTTTACCCAGGTTCGAGCCGCGAGGATGCCTAATACCCTAGTCCTGCTTTGGTGTGTATTTCAGAGTGTTCTTGAGCTCTCGAACTAGCTACGGTGGCTGCGTAGTTCCAAAGAGCCGAATCCTTCTCCAGTGTGCCTCGGGCCTCCTTTTATAGTCGAAAAAGGGTTGCCACAGTGGCACACAGAAGGTGGAAAGGTGTACAGTCGCATTAAATGCGCTACTTAGGTGTCCATTAGCTTTATAAGGGATGGGAACGAGGCTCGTCCCGTCCGTCGCCACTCCGCCTCACTTCGACACTTGCCCAGGCCAGGGATGTGTGTAGCGCCATGTAGGCAGGCAGGTTGCTGACGAGGCGCGGTGGCAGGGCCTTCACAAAGATCTGCATGCCACCACGCAGGTGCTTGCTGGGTCGGTGTAGAGGCTGCTCATTGCCACGCAGGTGCCTGCCCAGCTGGTTGAGCTGGCAGCTGCATGGGAACAGCGGTGGTATCTTGGCATACGTGGGCCTGGCTACGGCCCCGCTGGTGTCCTCGGCAAGAGTCTTGCCGGGGCCCCGGCCAGGGTCTTTCCGTGGCGTCATGGTCGTCCTCGACAAGGACCTTGCCGGGGGTCTTATGGATTTCCTCGGCTAGGATCCCGCCGAGGGTCGTCGTCTTCTGGTCTTTATCTGATCTCGTGTGTTTATGATTTTGACAAAGATCTGCATGCCACCACCGAGGTGCCTCCCGAGCCTTGGTTCCAAAATAGTTGTTGGCGGCATTTGGAACTCTTGGGCTCGAGGGTGGCTCACTCTGCTGGTACTGGGTAAGTTGCCCCGGCAAGGCTCTTGCCGGGACCGCGGAGGCTGCCCCGGCAGGGGCCTGGCCGGGGGGAGTCCACCTCGCCTCTCTGCTCTTTATTGCTTCTGGTCTTGGCGTTGCCTTGTTCGTGTTGTGCTTCGGTTCCCCTCCAGCTTCCCTCCTCTGCCTTGTTAAGTGTGGTCGCGGGCGCGGCTCTGACTGCCCGTGCACAAGTAAAGGGGTCAAAAGGAGAGCCCCTACTTTTGTACACCGACACTCTTCTCCCTGGCTAAACCTCGCCTTTAAGCGAGGCTCTAGACTTAATGCGATCCCTTGTCATTACACAGGGGGGACGTCCGAACTATACCCAACCCGGACTAGGGGCTGAGGGTGGGGAATTTTACGTCCCACCCACCACCCACTTCATAGCCACTGTCAACTGACATGCTTGACCATAACTCCGGAGACATCTATGGTATGGGCGTCGATGCCGGAAACGAACAAAGCCAAAACCCGCCGCATACCGGACGCTGGGCGACCACCTCCACATACGACGTGTAAATGGTGGATACGCCAAAAGAGGATGGCAATGAAGGTAGTAAGGATCCAATCAAGGACAGTAACACTGATAAACCACCAAAACGGTGGCATCAGCGTGCCATTCAAAATCACGCCGCGACAAAGAAAGCAATACCGGCAATGGAGACGACAACACTCCGGAGAAGGCCGAAGACCCAGACACCCCCATCGAACCAACATCCGAGCAGGATGACAGGGAGGAAGGGCAGGATAACCCTGATGAGCCAGTCAGGAACGAGGACTCGGAGGACAGCAGTTATATGCCACCACCCGAAGACGAAATAAGCCTCGGTGACGAACACTTCATCGTGCCAGCGGAACCCCTCGAACAAGAACGTTTAAGCAACAGCTCATCGCAACCGCGAGGAGCCTGAAAAGGAAACAACAACGGCTTCAAGCCGAACAGGATACGCTCAATGGCAGTTGGACTAATGTCCTGGTAGCCCAGGAATACGGCCCTGCACGACCAACCAAAATCTACCCGAAGTGCAAGTTGTTACCCCAATTCGACGTTGAGGCGCATGAGCCCCTAAAATCAGTGCGTAACGCAGCCGATAAACCAGACAGGCCACCGCGTGGTCGAGACAGAACGACTACCCAATCAAAACACCAGCCCACACTACCCCGCCATAAAGGCAGGGAGACAGTGGCCAGGATTACACCTACGACATACGGCAGGACCTGGACACTAGGGTAGGCCTAGCCAGATCAATCTATGGGTCAAGGGGACGTGCCCCAACACGAGAGGATGGCTATCAGGCCCGGCATGATCAACACAACCTCACTCGGAGCGAAAACCGCATAGGGACGTCCGCCGAACTCCGTCGCAATGTGACCCGTTATAGAGGCACCGCACACCCCCTATGCTTCATCGAGGACGTAATGGAGCACAAATTCCCAGAAGGGTTTAAACCTATGAATATCGAATCATGTGATGGAACAACCGATCCCACAGTATGGATTGAGGATTTTCTTCTCCATATCCACATGGCCTGCGGTGATGACCTCCATGGGATCAAATACCTCCCACTAAAATTAAAGGGACCAGCCTGGCACTGGCTAAACAGCCTCCCAGAGAACTCCATCGGCAACTCGGAATACTTGGAAGACGCCTTTCGCGACAACTTCCAAGGTACATATGTCCGGCCTCCGGACGCCGATGACCTCAGTCAAATCATACAACAGCCCAGAGAGTCAGCCAGGAAACTCTGGACTAGGTTCCTAATTGAAAAGAACCAAATTGTCGACTGTCTGGACGCCGAAGCCCTCACGGCCTTTAAACATAGCGTCCGAGATGAGTGGCTTGCGCGTCACCTCGGCCAAGAAAAACCTAAGTCCAGGCAGCTCTTACCGCACTAATGACCGGCTTTTGCGCGGGAGAAGATAGCTAGCTTGCTCGTAGAAGCAATAGCACCAGCGATCCTGGCACCTCCGAAAAGGACGGCAATGGCAAGCCACGAGGCAAAAAAAACAAGCGTCAAAACAACAATGCAGGAACCCAAGACACGGCGATGAACACCAGATTCAGTGGTCCCAAATCCGGTCAACGGAAGAAGCCATTCAAGGGAAACGGAGATGGTCCATCCTGTCTAGACAAGATACTGGATCGGCCCTGTCAGATTCATGGCAGCCCTGACAAACCCGCCACCCATAACAACAGAAGTTGATGGGTTTTCAAACAAGCCGGCAAGCTCAATGCCGAACACAAAGGGAAGGGGCCGCCTAGTGATAGTGTAGAAGAAGAGACTCACCACCCGAACACCGGAGGACAGAAGCAATTTCCCCCCTGTCGGTGTCAAAACTGGCGGATCTCGGGTAGGGGGTCCCGAACTGTGCATCTAGGCGGATGGTAATAGGAGACAAGGGACACTATGTTTTTACCCAGGTTCGGGCCCTCTCGAGGGAGGTAAAACCTCACCGCTTGATTAATATTGATGATATGGGTAGTACAAGAGTAGATCTACCACGAGATCAGAGAGGCTAAACCCTAGAAGCTAGCCTATGGTATGATTGTTGTTTGTCCTACGGACTAAAACCCTCCGGTTTATATAGACACCGGAGAGGGCTAGGGTTACACAGAGTCGGTTACAATGGGAGGAGATCTACATATCCGTATCGCCAAGCTTGCCTGCCACGCCAAGGAAAGTCCCATCCGGACATGGGACGAAGTCTTCAATCTTGTATCTTCATAGTCCGTGAGTCCGCCAAAGGTTATAGTCCGCTATCCGGACACCCCTAATCCAGGACTCCTCAAGAGCCCCTGAACCAGGCTTCAATGACGACGAGTCCGGCGCGCAGATTGTCTTCGCATTGCAAGGCGGGTTCCTCCTCCGAATACTCCATAGAAGATTTTGAACACAAGGATAGTGTCCGCTCGCAAAACAAGTTCCACATACCACCGTAGAGAGAATAATATTTGCACAAATCTAATCTGCTGACGTATTCCGTAGCATGACATCACACCACGGCCAAGTCTTTATTCAAATCGTTTTACTGTCCCACCTCAGCGAGTTTAGCGAGGCGGTTTCCTTGGCACGTCTTGTCGAAGAAGAGATCGTGTCCCCTTATTCCGGGATTCTCATCAATATGGGCGTGGGTAACCCAACCGTGCCATTAATTACGGCGCTTGGGAGATAAGCGAGTTTTACCAGGCGGGTGGGGACGTGCAGTCCCGTCCGCCCATATAAGGGGATAAGGATCCACCTTTTTCACCTACGCCTTCTTCCTCCTTTGCTTATCCATTTTCGCGCACTCGAGCTCCAGCGCCCAAGTCCGAATTCTCCACCTCAACCTTCTCCAGCCATGTCCGGAGCGGGAGACAAGTGGATGGTGTCCTCCGTCATGGAGGGACACATCAAGAAACTGAGGAAAGCCAGATACTTGTCCAACGACATCGCGCACCGGCTCCCATACGAGGGGCTGCTCATCCCCACCCTCAGGCCCCATGAGAGGGTGGTGTTCCTCACCCATTTCCTCCGCGGACTAGGTTTCCCACTTCACCCATTTGTCTGGGGGCTCATGTTCTACTACGGCCTGGATTTCCACAATCTGGCCCCGAACTTCATCCTCAACATCTCGGCGTTCATCGTCGTGTGTGAGGCCTTCCTCTGCATCCAGCCCCACTTCGGCTTATGGCTGAAGACCTTCAATGTCAAGCCGAAGGTAGTGGGCGGCCGCCAAGCGGAGTGCGGAGGCGCCATGGTGGGCAAGATGCCCAACGTCCTATGGCTCGAGGGCTCCTTCAGAGACACCATAAAGGGGTGGCAATCGGGTGGTTCTACATCACCGAGCCGCGTGACCCTGAATGGGTAGCGCCCCAATTCGATATGGCATCCCCACACGGCTCACCTCCCGGAAAGAGAAGGGCCTGCCGTGGGGCAAAAAGGAGAGCTGACCGACTCCAAACATGCATCCAAAGCCTGGTGAGCAAGAAGCTCAAACTCGTCAACGTAGTCCAGGTCATGCTCATCCGCCGGATCCTCCCGTGCCAACAACGGGCTTTCAGTTTGTGGGAGTTTAATCCGGCACAACACCGAACCCTGAGTAGGCTCTTCGACACTACGTACGAAGATGCCTGGAAGGTGCTGTTCAAGGGCGCCGAGGCTCCCGCATCCGCTACCGAGGATCGCGGATTCAGCGCGCAGCGTCAAGCCAACGCGGTAAGCTGTTTTTACCTTTTACAGGATATTTGTCTTTCATAGTTTGACTCCATGAGGGATCTAAACTCCCTTACCTTTGACAGGATTGGCAGGAGACTTCCGGGCAGATCAACTGTCCGGCTCCCTTGCCCGAAGACCCAGCGGACGCCCGCTTGACGGGGCTGCTGGTTCCGGCACCCTATGTGGTGCCGGAGAAGAAGGCCAAGAAGAAAGCCATGGGAACTCGAAAGAGTTCCCGACGCCTGGTGGTGTCGGACTCATCGTCCGACGACTCCGAGGCGGACTCCTCCCACGAAAACGAGGAGGAGGAAAGAGAGGTCTCTCCCCCAGCGGGGGGAGAGAAGAAAAGGAAAGTCGCCCCAACTGGGAAGGCCGGAGGGTCCAAGAAGGGAAGAACCCTTCCCCCGGATTGCTCCACCAACGTCGCCGACAGCGAGGAGGAGTTGCCGCCCAGGGCCAAGCCCCTGGCGAAGTCGTAAGTGTTCGGACACCAGAGTGATTCATAGTGTTCTTTTATTGCACAGCTTTCCCTAACGCCGGATATAATCCTGCAGTCCGCCCCGAGCCCAGATCGGCGTGTCATTGAGTGGCTCCTTAAGCTCGTCGGATGTGAACAGCACTTCACTTCCGGCCGCCTCCTCCCCTCGCCCTGTGGATGATGCTGAGGTATTGTCCCAAAAGGTTCCAAATCGAGGGGAGGTAGTCCTGGGAGCACCTCAAGGCGACGTCCCGGACTCCAGGCGCAAGGGGGGCAAAAGCCCCAAGTCTCCAAGTCCGGCCCCGGGCCGGACACCGCACCGGAACCTTCAATGGTTCCGGAGTCCGGCAGGCGGCCCCCTAGTAACAAGGGCAAGCCTACGACGCCGGTGACCTCCGTCCAACCGGAGGCAGCGGATAATTTGCTGGAGGTGCTTAACGGCGCCTCCATCGACGAGGAGCACCGCACTATTATGAGTGCGGTGATCCAGAAGGTTCAGTCCGCCTAGAGCGGGCTGACTGACGCCTGTGCTAGCCTTCTAACAGTCTTTGAGGTATGTGTTTAAGATATGTGAAAATATTACCGCATAGACAGTAGCCCCTGATGCTCAGTTTGGTGTTCGGAAAGAAAAGCCGAACTAAGGATCTAAAAGATATACGCAGGAGTCTAACAGAAGTATGTCAATATGGGAATGCAGGCTGCTGCCGACCTCTCGACGACCGATCATGGAGGTCGATGCATTGAAGCAGAGCCTCGAGTGGTCCGAGAACGAGCTCGGCCTTGCCAAGAAGCAGCTCGAGGACAAGGAAGGTAAGTAATACCTTATGTAAGTATATAAAAAGATGTGGTTGCAAAAATGACAGGACCAACGTGAGTATTACAGGCCACAACCCGTGGCAACCTGAAGAAAGCGTTGTCCAAGGCCGAAGACAATGCGGCCGGGGAGCGCATCGAGCGAGAAAAGAAGGAGGCGCGGGTGGCGGAGGTGCAGCAAGAGCTCCAGGCTCTCGTGAAAAAACACGAGAGTTTGGAGCTTGACTCGAAGACTCGAGGGTCCGAGCTCGCCTCGGCCCTTGAGAGCGCCAAATCTGCTAAGGCCGAAGCCCAAAAAGCCCTCCAGGAAATTGAGGCGATGAAGAAGATAGCGGCGGGTAAGGCATTCTTTATTCAAAGCAAGCACGTGAAAGTGAATTACTTGTTACTTACCCGAGTCTGGAGCTCTCCAGGAGCATTCGCAGATCTGCCCCGCAGTGTGTCCGATGCTGCCGCCTACTACCGGGCCGAGGAGGGGAGCTCGACGGAGAAGTTGTTCTGGTCTCAGTATGCTGAGGCCGGACACCCGGTGCCCTCGAGCGACCAGCTGAAGCAGCTGGTCGAGCTCCATAAGGTGGCCGAAAAGGCCATGAAGGGCCTTATAGTCCGGCTATGGCCTGGGGAGGTCATGCCTGGGAGCTACTTTGGGCTGGTGAGGCGGCTGGCGGATGCCTGTCCACGGCTTGAAGTCATCAAGCGCTCCGTATGCATCGAAGGCGCCCGTAGAGCCCTTGCCCGTGTTAAAGTACACTGGGGCAAGATGGATGCTGAGAAGCTGGTGACAGATGGGCCACCGGAGGGCAAGGAGCATACAAGCCCGAGATGTAATATGAGGGAGTCCTGAAGGGTGCCCGCCTTATGGCGGATGAATGTTCCAAGGATGTAATTTTTTAGTAAACTTGCTCGTGTTATCCTGTGCGCTGAAAACTTGTTCATATGCGCTAGGCAACGCTTTATGAATTTAAAATATTACCTTCTGTGCGGCCGTTTATTAAATTTGAGAGATGGCGAGTCGTCGGCTTCTGCCCCCATGCCATGAGTGCTGGGGTGTTCGGGATAAACCTGAGCGGTCTTGTTCCCATTCTTGGGTCCTTCGAGGGAGGCGCTCAGCACAACGAACAAGGCAATCGGACTATAATGCTTTATCACTCTCACTTAGCCATAGAATTCTATAATTTTAAATTTCGGCGAAGCCCCTAGTATTCGGAAGACCGAGTTCGGGGTGCTATCCACGCCTAGGCCGGACAAAGCCGACTCCTCGCTCTAAGCGGCATAAGTCTTTAGGGACTCGAAACCTCTCGAACAGCGACCAGCTCTCGCCCTATCATGACGGTCAGTTTTAGCTTTCTCTACTGAGGTGTTGAACCCAGCTCAACCGGGGCACAATCACAGTAGTTCTCCTAGCGCTACCTTAGCCGATATAACGGAACGTAAGGTACCAAAACATAGGAGTCGGGCAAACCCAACTATTGACCCAAGACATGATTCGGAGCTGATGCATATAATGCTATAAGTTCGGGGTGCCGCACTTGTTAAAGTGTTCGGACTTCTCACACCATATTCTGGGGTACTTAAGCCCCTAGTGTATTGGCCGTACCAAAGTGTACGGTTGCATAATGTCATAACTGAACATAAAAAAAAGGAATGCAATAATAAGCTGAAGCTAAGCATTGTTTATTAAAAGGCTGCTGTGAAAGCAGAACGATACAAATAGTGCGATAAGCAAGAGATGGGACTATTTGACATGTCCCCCTCCAGGGGCAAGCTGCGAGACGGTATGTAAGACAGGTATTTAGCTCGTTATAGAGACCACCTGGACATTCGACGTAGCTTTCTGCCTCCCTGGCTGTTGCATCGTGTGTTCGGCGATTGTACTGCCGGACAGGCCTTCCGGAGAGTGGAGTCCTGAAAGTAAGAAAAAAGAATGACAAAATCGGGAGCCCCTAGTGCGGTTGAGCCGCATTTTGGGCGTGCCGTGGTTGTGCCCCTCCCCTTATGCCCACGGTATTTCCAGAGCATAATTATGTACGCGTACTACTGGTTTCGCAATTTCGCGAGGGCTGGGGTTGGGGCCGCATTGCTATGCTTGCTCGGAACGTGCCAGGCGGTCTTGTTGTAGGTTACTCCGGGCGCGCTTGACGGTGTCCGGACGTTTAATAGCCGGAGTGGAGAATTGCGTCGAGAGGCTACTTTGCACTTCCGCCGCGAGGGCCGCTGTATGCTCCTCCATTCGGAGAGAGCGTTCGGTGTTTCCATTGACCGTAATGACTCCTCGAGGGCCTGGCATCTTGAGCTTGAGGTATGTGTAGTGCGGCACCGCATTAAACTTTGCAAATGCGGTTCGTCCGAGCAGTGCGTGATAGCCACTGCAGAACGGGACTATGTCGAAGATTAACTCCTCGCTTCGGAAATTATCCGGGGATCCGAAGACCACCTCAAGTGTAACTGAGCCTGTACAGTTGGCCTCTACACCTGGTATGACGCCTTTAAAGGTCGTCTTTTTGGGTTTAATCCTTGAGGGATCTATGCCCATTTTTCGCACTGTATCCTCATAAAGCAGGTTCAGGCTGCTGATGCCGTCCATAAGGACTCTAGTGAGGTGAAATCCGTCAATGATTGGGTCTAGAACCAATGCGGCGAATCCGCCATGGCGGATGCTAGTGGGGTGGTCCCTTCGATCAAAAGTGATCGGGCAGGGGGACCACGGGTTGAATTTTGGGGCGACTGGCTCCAACGCATACACGACCCTGAGTGCACGCTTCCGCTCCCTTTTGGGGATGTGGGTTGCGGTATATCATGTTCACCGTCCACACTTGTGGGGGGAAGCCCTTCTATCCCCTATTGTTCGGCGGCCGGGGCTTCTCCTCGTCATCGCTATGCAGCCCCTTGTCTGTGTTTTCGGCATTTAACTTGCCTGCCTGCTTGAACACCCAACAATCCCTGTTGGTGTGATTGGCTGGTTTTTCGGGGGTGCCGTGTATCTGGCACGAGCGATCGAGTATTCGGTCCAAACTGGACGGGCCCGGAGTATTTCTTTTAAATGGCTTTTTCCGCTGACCGGGTTTAGAGCCTCTGAATCCGGCATTAATCGTCAGATCGTCGGCATTGTCACCGCACGCGGCGCTTTGTGCTTGTTGCGACGCGACCTGCCATTGTTGTCCTTGGTATCCGAATTACCAGGGCTCTTGGTCATGTTATTACTATGAGCTAGTCAGCTGTCTTCTCCTGCGCAAAAGCGGGTCATGAGTGTTGTGAGGACTGCCATGGATTTCGGCTTTTCCTATCCTAGGTGCCGGGCAAGCCACTCGTCACGGATGTTATGTTTGAAGGCTGCGAGGGCCTCTGCGTCCGGACAGTCGACTATTTGATTTTTCTTGGTTAGGAACCGTGTCCAGAATTGTCTGGCCGATTCCTCTGGCTGCTGAATTATCTGGCTTAGGTCATCGGCGTCTGGTGGTCACACATAGGTGCCCTGGAAATTGTCGAGGAATGCGGCTTTCGGGTCCTCCCAACAACCAATTGACTCTGCTGGCAAGCTATTAAGCCAATGCCGAGATGGTCCTTTAAGCTTCACTGGGAGGTATTTGATGGCATGTAGATCATAACCGCGGGCCATGTGGATATGAAGGAGATAATCCTCGATCCATACCGCAGGATCTGTTGTGCCATCGTATGATTCGATGTTTACGGGTTTGAAACCCTCGGGGATTTGATGATCCATTACTTCATCTGTGAAGCATAGTGGGTGTGTGGCGCTGAGGGAGTCCCGGACTAGGGGGTGTCCGGATAGCCGGACTATCGTCACGGCCGGACTCCAAGACTATGAAGATACAGGATTGGAGACTTCGTCCCGTGTCCGGATGGGACTTTCCTTGGCGTGGAAAGCAAGCTTGGTGATACGGATATGTAGATCTCCTACCATTGTAACTGATTCTGTGTAACCCTAACCTATCCGGTGTCTATATAAACCGGAGGGTTTTAGTCCGTAGGACACAACAACAACATCAACAATCATACCATAGGCTAGCTTCTAGGGTTTAGCCTCCTTAATCTCGTGGTAGATCTACTCTTGTACTACCCATATCATCAATATTAATCAAGCAGGAGTAGGGTTTTACCTCCATCGAGAGGGCCCGAACCTGGGTAAAAACATTGTGTCCCTTGTCTCCTGTTACCATCCGCCTAGACGCACAGTTCGGGACCCCCTACCCGAGATCCGCCGGTTTTGACACCGACATTGGTGCTTTCATTGAGAGTTCCTCTGTGTCGTCACCGATAGGCCCGATGGCTCCTTCGATCATCAACAACGACGCGGTCCAAGGTGAGACTTTTCTCCCCGGACAGATATTCGTGCTCGGCGGCTTTGCACTGCGTGCCAATTAAGCAGCCATCCGGAGCAGATCGAAGCTACGCCCGTGGCCATCAGGTCAGATTTGGAAGTTTGAACTATACGGCCGATATCCGCGGAGACTTGATCTTCGACGGATTCGAGCCGCAGCCAAGCGTGCCGCACTGTCTCGATGGGCATGATCTCGCTCTGCAGCCGAACAGTGCCCCGGAGGCTGCATCAGTATCCGCTCCGACCCTTAATCCGGAGCCGGATTCCCCGATCGAGGACGGGTGGTTGGACACCGCCTCGGGGGCTACAATCTCTACGGCGATCGAGCCGAACTCCATCCCTGTCGCTGCGAAGACCTCGACTCAGGTGCCGGACTCCTCTCCGGACTCCGAACCTCCGCGCCCGCCAATGGAATCCGATTGGGCGCCGGTCATGGAGTTCATGCCGCGGACATCTTTCGGCACTCGCCCTTTGGCGACATCCTGAATTCACTAAAGTCTCTCTCTTTATCCGGAGAGCCCTGGCCGGACTACGGACAGGAAGGTTGGGATGCGGACGACGAAGAAATTCAACGCCCACCCACCACCCACTTTGTAGCCACTGTCGATGATTTAACCGACATGCTCGACTATGACTCCGAAGACATCGACGGTATGGACGACGACGCCGGAGACAACCAAGACCCAGCGCCTACAGGGCACTGGAAGGCCACCTCGTCATATGACATATACATGGTGGACATCCCGAAAGATGGGAACGGCGATGGAACAACGGAGGATGACCCCTCCAAGAAACAGCCGAAGCGCCGACGTCAGCGGCGCCGCTCTAAATCCCGTCACAATAAAACGGTGATTCCGGCACGGGAGATAATAGCTCTCCGGACAGAGCGAAGAGAACCCTCCAGCAAGACTCGGCAGGAGGAGGGAGAAGCAAGCGCCAAGACGACAAGACGGGCAGAAAGAGAGGTCGAGGACGATAATATGCACCTCCCTCCAAGATGAGGCAAGCCTCGACGACGGCGAATTTGTCGTGCTGAGGATCCCGCCCGAACAGAGCGTTTCAAACGCAGGCTTATAGCCACGGCAAGCAGCCTCAAGAAAAGCAGCAGCAGCTTAGAGCTGATCAAGACCTGCTAGGCGGCAGATGGACTGAAGTCCTTGCAGCCAAGAGTATGAACTCGAACGCCTCCAAAAGCTACCCCAAACGCAGGTCGTTGCCTCGACTAGAGGAGGAAGCACCCAAGTCGCCAGCACGACATGGCAGACCGGCCACCCCTGCGGTCATGACGAAGAAGCCTCTCGGCCCTCCGCTCAAGCCACACCCCGACGCCGCTCAAAAAGTACCAAGGCAAGGGAAAACGTGCCGGACTTGCGAGATATATTGGAGGATAAGGCAAAACATACAAGGTCGATCTATGGATCGCGTGGGCGCCCAGCAACACGGGATGATTACCGTCGCGCCGGATACAGCAAAACCGGCCAGGCCGAACACAGTAGAAAAAGCTCATATGAGCTACGTCGTGATATAGCCCAATACAGAGGCGCCGCACACCCACTATGCTTCACAGATGAAGTAATGGATCATCAAATCCCCGAGGGCTTCAAGCCCGTAAACATCGAATCATACGATGGTACCACAGATCCTGCGGTCTGGATCGAGGATTATCTCCTCCATATCCACATGGTCCGCGGTGATGATCTACATGCCATCAAATACCTCCCCCTGAAGCTTAAAGGACCAGCTCGGCATTGGCTCAACAGCTTGCCAGCATAATCAATTGGTTGTTGGGAGGACCTGGAAGCCGCATTCCTTGATAACTTCCAGGGCACATATGTGCGACCACCAGACGCCGATGACCTTAGCCACATAATTCAGCAGCCAGAAGAATCGGCCAGACAATTCTGGACTCGGTTCCTAACAAAGAAAAATCAAATCGTTGACTGTCCGGATGCAGAGGCCCTTGCAGCCTTCAAACATAACATCCGTGACGAGTGGCTTGCCCGGCACCTAGGACAGGAAAAGTCAAACATCCTGATAGTCCGGATACCAAGGACAACAATGGCAGGTCGCATCGCAACAAGAACAAGCGCCGCATTAACGGCGATAATACTGAAGATACGGCCGTCAATGCCGGATTCAGAGGCTCTAAACCCGGTCAGCGAAGAAGCCATTCAAAAGAAATACCCAGGGCCCGTCCAACTTGGACCGAATACTCGATCGCTTGTGCCAGATACATGGCACCCCTGAAAACCCAGCCAATCACACCAACAGGGACTGTTGGGTGTTCAAGCAAGCAGGCAAGTTAAGTGCCGAACTCAATAACAAGGGGCTGCATAGCGATGACGAGGAAGAGCCCCGGCCGCCGAGAAATAAAGGACATAAGGGTTTTCCTACGCAAGTGCGGACGGTGAACATGATATACGCAACCCACATACCCAAAAGGGAGCGAAAGCGTGCACTAAGGGACGTATACACGATGGAGCCAGTCGCCCCAAAGTTCAACCCATGGTCTTCCTGCCCGATCACCTTCGATCGAAGGGACCACCCCACTAGCATCCGTCACGGCGGCTTCGCCGCATTGGTTCTTGACCCAATTATCGACGGATTTCACCTCACTAGAGTCCTGATGGACGGAGGCAGCAGCCTGAACCTGCTTTATCAGGATACAGTGCGCAAAATGGGCATTGACCCCTCAAGGATTAAACCTACAAAGACGACCCTTAAAGGCGTCATACCGGGTGTAGAGGCTAGTTGTACAGGCTCAGTTACACTCGAAGTGGTCTTCGGATCTCCGGATAACTTCCGAAGCGAAGAGTTAATCTTCGACATCGTCCCATTCCGCAGCGGCTATCACGCACTGCTCGGACGAACCACATTTGCCAAGTTCAATGCGGTGCCGCACTACGCATACCTCAAGCTCAAGATGCCAGGCCCTCGAGGAGTAATCACGAAACACCGAACGCTCTCTACGGACGGAAGAGCATACGGCGGCCCTCACGGCGGAGGTGCAAAGCAGCCTCTCACGGAAATTCTCGAGTCCGGCCACTAAGCGTCCGGACATTGCCAAGCGCGCCCGGAGTAACCTGCAACAAGACCACCTGGCACGATTCAAGCACGAGTAGCAATCCGGCCCCAACCCCAGCCCTTGCGAAATTGCGAAACCAGTATTACACGTACATAATTACACTCTGGAGATACCATGGGCATATGGGGAGGGGCAAGACAACGGCACGCCAAGAGTGCGGCTCGACCGCACCAGGGGCTACCGTTTGTGTCATTTCTTATTTTTTCTTTTTTTCCTTTTTTTCTTTTCTTTTTACTTTCAGGACTCCGTCTTCGAGAAGTTCTGTCCGGCAATTAAATCGCCGAACTCACGATGCAACAGCCAGGGAAGCGGAAAGCCACGTCAAGTGTTCAGGTGGTCTCTGTTACGAGCATTATACCTGTTTTACATACCATCCCGCAGCTTACCCCTAGAGGGGGACATGTTAGATAGTCCCATCCCTTGCTTATCGCACTATTTGTATCGTCCTGCTTCCATTGCAGTACCTTTTTGAATAAACAGTACATAGCTCTTGCTTATTATTGCTTTACTTCCTTTATATATACACATATGTTCATTTCACGACATGTTGCAACCGTACACCGTGGTACGGCCAATACACCAGGGGCTTGAGTATCCCAAAATTATGGTGTGATAAAGTCCGAACACTTTCACAAGTGCGGCACCCCGAACTTATAGCATTATATGAATTGGCTCCGAATCATGTCTTGGGTCAATAGTTGGGTTTGCCCGGCTCCGTGTTTTGGTACCTTACGCCCGCTATATCGGCTAAGGTAGCACCCGGAGAACCACTGCGATTGTGCCCCAATTATTCTGGGTCGAGCACCTCAGTGGAGAAAGCTAAAACTGACCGTCATGATAAGGCGAGAGCCGGTCGCTGTTCGAGAGGTTTTTTCGGGTCCCTAAAGACTTATGCCGCTTAGAGCGAGGAACCAGAATTATCCGCCAAAGCGTGGATAGCGCCCGAACTTCGGTCTTCCGAATACTAGGGGCTTCACGAAATTTAAAATTATAGAATTCTATGGCTAAGTGAGAGTGTTCAAGCATTATAAGTCCGGTTGCCTTGTTCGTTGTGTTGGCGCCTCCTAGATGGACCCATGAATGGGAACAAGAGTGCTCAAGTTTATCCCGAACACCCCAAAGACTGTGGCATGGGGGCTGAAGCCAACGACTTGCCATCTCTCAAATTTGATAAACGGCCGCACGAAGGTAATACTTTAAATTAATAAGCGTTGCTTAGCGCATATGAACAAGTTTTCAGCGTCTGTAATAACAAACGCGAGTCTATTCAAAAATTACATCCTTGGAGCACTCATCCGCTATTCGGCGAGCACCCTTCAGGAGGCCCTCATAATACATTTCGGGCGTGCGATGCTCATGGCCCTTCGGTGGCCCGTCCGTCACAAGCTTCTCCGCATCCAGCTTACTCCAGTGCACTTTAGCACGGGCAAGGGCCCGACGGACCCCTTCAATGCAGACGGAGCGCTTGATAACTTCAAGCCACGGACAGGCATCCACCAGCCGCTGCACCAAGCCGAAGTAGCTCCCGGGCATGGCCTCCAATGGCCACAGCCGCTCTATAAGGCCCCTCATGGCCTGTTCGGCGACCTTGTGGAGCTCGACCAGCTGCTTCAGCTGGTCGCTTAGGGGCACTGGATGTCCGGCCTCAGCATACTGAGACCAGAACACCTTCTCCGTGGAGCTCCCCTCCTGGGCGCGGTAGAACGCGGCAGCATCAGACGCACTACGGGGCAAATCTGCGAATGCTCCTGGAGAGCTCCGAATCCGGGTAAGTAATAGGTAATTGACTTTTACATTCTTGCTTTGCATAAAGAATGCCTTAACCGCCGCTATCTTCTTTAGTGCTTCGATTTCTTGGAGGGCTTTTTGGGCCTTGGCCTTAGCAGCTTTGGCACTCTCAAGAGCCGAGGCAAGCTCGGACTCTCGGGTCTTCGAGTCACGCTCCAAACCCTCGTGTTTTTTCACGAGAATCTGGAGCTCTTGCCGCACCTCCGCCAGCTCGCCTCCCTTTCTCGCTCGGTGCGCTCCGTAGCAGCTTTGTTTTCGGCCACGGCCACCGCTTCCCTCGTGGTCTCCACCTTGTTCGTGGCCCTGCGGTACCCATGTTATTTCTGTTATTTTTGCAACCAAAACCTTTTCCATAAGGTATTTCTTTAATAAGGTATTTCTCACCTTCCTTGTCCTCGAGCTGCTTCTTGGCTTGTCCGAGCTCGTTCTCGGACCGAGGTTCTGCTTCAATGTATTGACCTCCGCAGTCAGTGCGGCAGAGGTCAGCAGCGCAGCCTGCATTCCCATATTGACATACTTATATTGGACTCCTACGTATATCTTTTTAGATCCTCGGTCCGGCTTTTCTTTCCGAACACCGAACTAAGCATCAGGGGCTACTGTCTATGTGGTAACATTTTTATATGTTTTAAACTTACCTCAAAGCTTGTTAGAAGGCTGGTACAGGCTTCGGTCAGTCCGCTCTTGGCGGACTGAACTGTCTGGATCACCGCACTCATAATAGTGCGGTGCTCCTCCTCAATGGAGGCGCCGTTGAGCGCCTCCAGTAAGCTATTCGGTGCCTCCGGTTGGACGGAGGACACCGGCGTCTTACCCTTCTTGCGAAGGATCCGCTGTTCGGACTTCGGAACCGCTGATGGTTCCGGCATGGAGTCCGGACGAGGGTCGGGCTTAGAGCCCCTGGGGGTCTTGCCCCCCGCGCGCCTGGAGTCCGGGAGGTCGCCTTGTGGCGCCTCCTGCGCTACCTCCTCTTGACCAAGCCCTCCTTGGGGCCCCACCGCGGTGTCGTCCACGGCGTGAGGCGAGGAGGCGGCCGGAAGCGAGGCACTCTCCATTTCCGATGAGCCCAGGGACCCGCTCGATGAATTGGCGAGCTCGCCCTTGGGCGGGCTGCATGATTGTTCGGCATTAGAAAACACTATGCAATTATGAAAAACCATGGGTATCCGGACACTTATGATCTCGCCAGGGGCTTGGTCCTTGTTGGCCAATCCTCCTTGTCGCTGTCGACGTTGGTGGAGAAGTCCGGAGGAAGGGTTCTTCCCTTCTTGGACCCTCCGGCCTCCCCCGTTGGGGCGGCCTTCCTTTTCTTCTCCTCCCTCACTAGGGGGGGGGAGCTTCTTCTTCTTCCTCCTCATCCTCAGGAGAAGATTCTGCTTCAGAATCTGACAGCACCTGCGTCGGGAGCTCCTTCGAGTTCCCGTGGCCTCCTTCTTGGCCTTCTTCTCCGGCACCACATGGGGCGCCGGAGCCAGCAGCCCCGTCAATCGGGCGTCCTCCGGGTCTTCCGGTAAAGGAGCCGGACAGTTAATCTGTCCGGCCGTCTTCAGCCAGTCCTGTCAAAAATTAGGGAGTCTTAGATCCCGCATAGAGTCAATCTATGAAAAAAGAGTCCCGTAAAGGGTAAAATAACTTACCTCGCCGGCTGGACGTCGTGCGCTGTACCCGCGATCTTTGGTAGAGGATGCTGGGGCTTCAACGCCCTTGAACAGCACCTTCCAGGCATCTTCGTACGTAGTGTCGAAGAGCCGGCTCAAGGTTCGGTGCTGTGCCGGATCGAACTCCCACAAATTAAAGGCCCGTCGTTGGCAGGGGAGAATCCGGCGGATGAGGATCACCTGGATTACATCGACAAGCTTGAGATTCTTGTCCACCAGGTTTTGGACGCAGGTCTGGAGTCCGGATAGCTCTTCCGAATCCCCCCACGTCAGGCCCGTTTCTTTCCATGACGAGAGCCGTGTGGGGAAGCCAGATCTGAATTCGGGGGCCGCCGCCCATTCAGGGTTGCGTGGCTCGGTGATATAGAACCACCCCGATTGCCACCCCTTTATTGTCTCCACAAAGGCGCCCTCGAGCCATAGGACCTTGGCCATCTTGCCGACCATGGCGCCTCCGCACTCCGCTTGGCGGCCGCCCACTACCTTCGGCCGGACGTTGAAAATCTTCAGCCATAGGCCGAAGTGGGGCTAGATGCAGAGGAAGGCCTCACACACGACGATAAACGCCGAAATGTTGGGGATGAAATTCGGGGCCAGGTCGTGGAAGTCCAGGCCGTAATAGAACATGAGCCCCCGGACAAAAGGGTGAAGTGGAAAACCTGGTCCGTTGAGGAAGTGGGGTAGAAACACTACCCTCTCATGGGGCCCGAGGGTTGGAATGAGCTGCCCCGCTTCGGGCAGTCTGTACGCGATGTTGCCGGACAAGTATCCGGCCTCCCGCGGCTTGGTGATGTGCCCTTCCCTGACGGAGGAGGCCATCCACCTGCCTCCCGCCTCGACATGGTTGGAGAAAGGTCGAGGTGGGATGTGCGGACTTGGGCGCTGGAGCTCGAGTCTTGGCGGAAATGGATAAGCTAAGGAGGAAGAAGGCGACGTGAAAAGGTGGATCCTTATCCTTATATGGACGGACGGTTATGCGTCCCCACCAGCCTGGTAAAACTCGCTTATTTCCCAAGCGTCGTAATCAATGGCGCGGATGGGTTACCCACGTCCGTATTGATGAGAATCCCGGAATAAGGGGGCACGATCTATGCTTTGATAAGACGTGCCAAGGAAACTGCCTCGCTAAACACGCTGAGGTGGAACAGTAAAAACGATTCATGTAAAGGCCTGGCCGTGGTGTGATGTCACGCCGCGGAATACGTCAGCAGATCTGTGCAAAAGTTATTCTCTACGGTGTTATGTGGAACTTGTTTTGCAGAGCCGGACACTATCCTTGTGTTCAAAACCTTCTATGAAGTATTCGGAGGAGGAACCCGCCTTGCAATGCCGAAGACAATATGCGCGCCGGACTCATCGTCATTGAAGCCAGGTTCAGGGGCTACTGAGGGAGTCCCGGACTAGGGGGTGTCCGGATAGCCGGACTATCGTCACGGCCGGACTCCAAGACTATGAAGATACAGGATTGAAGACTTCGTCCCGTGTCCGGATGGGACTTTCCTTGGCGTGGAAAGCAAGCTTGGCGATACGGATATGTAGATCTCCTACCATTGTAACCAACTCGTAACCCTAACCTATCCGGTGTCTATATAAACCGGAGGGTTTTAGTCCAGAGGGACACAACAACAACATCAACAATCATACCATAGGCTAGCTTCTAGGGTTTAGCCTCCTTGATCTCGTGGTAGATCTACTCTTGTACTACCCATATCATCAATATTAATCAAGCAGGAGTAGGGTTTTACCTCCATCGAGAGGGCCCGAACCTGGGTAAAAACATTGTGTCCCTTGTCTCCTGTTACCATCCGCCTAGACGCACAGTTCGGGACCCCCTACCCAAGATCCGCCGATTTTGACACCGACAGGCGCCTCTGTACTGGGCTATATCACGACGTAGCTCAAATGAGCTTTGTCTAGTGTGTTCGGCCCGGCCGGATTTGCCATGTCCGGCATGACGGTTATCGTCACGTGTCGTGGGGCGCCCACGCGATCCGTAGATCGATCTTATTTGCCTTGCCTTGTCCTCCAATATATCTCACAGGTCTGGCGCATTTCCCCGTGCCTTGGTATTTTTTGAGCGACGCCGGGGTGCGGCTTGAGTGGAGGGCCGAGAGGCCTCTCTGTCGCGGCCACGAGGTGGCCGGTCAGCCGCGTCGTGCGCTGCTGATGTAGGTTTAGGTGCTTCCTCCTCTAATCGGGGTAGCAGCCTGCGCTTTGGGTAGCTCTTGGAGGGGCGTTGAAGTTCGTACTCTTCGGCCGCAAGGACTTCAGTCCATCTGTCAGCTAGCAAGTCTTGGTCAGCTCTAAGCTGTTGCTGTTTTTTCTTGAGGCTGCTCGCCGTGGCCATAAGCCTGCGTTTGAAACGCTCTTGTTCGACGGGATCCTCAGGCACAACAAATTCATCGTCGTCGAGGCTTGCCTCGTCTTCGCAGGGAGGCATGTAATTATCTTCCTCTACCTCTCTGTCTGCCGCTCTCTCATGAGGGCTGGCTTCTCCATCCTCCTATGCTAAATCCTGTTGGAGGGGGTTGTCTTCGGCACTGTCCGGGGTGTTATTATCTCCCGTGCCGGAATCGCCGTTTTTGCTTTGGCGGGATTTAGAGCGGCGCCGCTGACGCCGGCGCTTAGGCTGCTTCTTGGGGGGTCATCCTCCGTTGTTCCATCGCCCTTCCCTTCTTTTGGGGTGTCCACCATGTATATGTCATACGATTTAGGTGGCCCTCCAAAGGCCCTATAGGCGCTGGTTCTTGGTTGTCTCCTGCATCGGCGTCCATACCGTCGATGTCTTCGGAGTCGAAGTCGAGCATGTCGGTTAAATCATCGACAGTGGCTACGAAGTGGGTGGTGGGTGGGCTTTGAATTTCTACGTTGTTCTCATCCCAACCTTCCTGACCATAGTCCGGCCAGGGCTCTCCTGATAAAGAGAGAGACTTTAGTGAATTCAGAATGTCGCCGAAGGGCGAGTGCTGAAATATGTCCGCGGCGGCGAACTCCATGATCGGCACCCGATAGGATTCGATCGGCAGGGGCACGGAAGGTTCGGAGTCCGGAGAGGAGTCCGGCACCTTGGAGTCACGAGCTTCGTAGAAGACAAGGCTGGTGTTCAGCTCGATCGCCGTAGATATTGTAGCCCCCGAGGCGGTGTCCAGCCACCCGTCCTCGATTGGCGCAGTCGGCTCCGAGCTAAGGGTCGGAGCGGACACTGGTGCGGCCTCCAGGGCACTGTTCGGCGGCAGAGCTAGATCATGCCCATCGTGACAGTGTGGCGCGCTCGGCTGTGGCTCGAACTCGTCGAAATCAAGTCTCTGCGGACGTCAGCCGTGTAGTTCAAACTTCCAAATCTGACCTGATGGCCAGGGGCGTAGCTTTCGATCTGCTCCACTTGGCCAAGCGAATTGGCCCGCAGTGCAAAGCCTCCGAATACGAAGATCTGTCCGGGGAGAAAAGTCTCACCCTGGACCGCATCATTGTTGATGATCGGAGGAGCCATCGGGCCTAAAGATGACGAAATAGAGGAACTCTCAATGAAAGCACCAATGTCGGTGTCAAAACCGGAGGATCTCGGGTAGGAGGTCCCGAACTGTGCGTCTAGGCGGATGGTAACAGGAGACAAGGGACACGATGTTTTTACCCAGGTTCGGGCCCTCTCGATGGAGGTAAAACCCTACTCCTGCTTGATTAATATTGATGATATGGGTAGTACAAGAGTAGATCTACCACGAGATCAGAGAGGCTAAACCCTAGAAGCTAGCCTATGGTATGATTGTTGTTTGTCCTATGGACTAAAACCCTCCGGTTCATATAGACACCGGAGAGGGCTAGAGTTACACAGAGTCGGTTACAATGGCAGGAGATCTACATATCCGTATCGCCAAGCTTGCCTGTTACGCCAAGGAAAGTCCCATCCGGACACAGGACGAAGTCTTCAATCTTGTATCTTCATAGTCCAGGAGTCCGACCAAAGGTTATAGTCCGGCTATCCGGACACCCCCTAATCCAGGACTCCCTCACCCCCGAAGTAAGAATAGTAAACATGGTATATGTGACGCACATCCCTACATGGGAGCGCAAGCGCGCACTACAAGACGTCTATGCCATAAAGCCGGTCGCCCCAAAATTTAACGCATGGGCGGCCTGCTCGATTGCTTTTGATCGCAAGGACCACCCAACCAGTATCCGCCACGGAGGTTCAGCAGCTCTGGTCCTCGATCCAATTATCAATGGATTCCATCTCATGCGAGTCCTCATGGATGGTGGCAGTAGCCTTAATTTACTCTATCAAGACACTGTCCGCAAGATGGGCATTGATCCCTCAAGGATCAAGCCCACCACAACTACCTTCGAGGGAGTAATACCCGGCGTCGAAGCTCACTACACGGGCTCAATCACATTGGAAGTCGTCTTCGGTTCCCCGGACAACTTTCGAAGCGAAGACTTGATCTTCAGCATTGTCTCGTTCCGCGGTAGCTACCATGCACTGCTTGGGCGGCCCGCTTTTGCTAGTTTCAATGCGGTCCCACACTACGCCTATCTAAAACTTAAGATGCATGGTCCACGCGGCGTCATCACGATCAATAGAAACACGGAGCGCTCCCTCCGTACCGAGGAGCATACCACAGCCGTCGCAGTTGAAGTACAAAGTGGCCTCGTCAAGCCGCATATCTCATCGGCCATTAAGCCGCAGGCCTCCATCACACAAGACCGGCCAATTTCAGGGCTCGATTAGCAGTTCCGTCTCCGTCGTTTGCCACTCACAAAGTTCGTATCGCGCATGCATAATTATGCACTTAAAATACCTTGGTCATCGGCGGAGGCACAATACGGATAGGCCTACAATATGGTTCGCCCTACTACAACCTTCTTCTCTTTTTTTTTAAACTGTCTCTTATCTTTTGCCATAGGTGAATCAAAACCTGTTCATCCTAGGGACCTACAAGGACTCTTTCAAAGCCCGGTTTCGCCCAAATAAACGAAGATTGCTCCTTTTTAAGGAATCCTTTTCGCTGAGGCAAAGGCAGCGCAGACGTGCGACGGGAGATCCAAAAGATTTTTTGTAGACCACACACTCTATTTAAAACCTGTATAGAGTCTTTTTCCTCAGTCTGCGACCCCTGGCATGTAAAATGACCTGGTTAGTGGTGTTTTGATCTGTGAGATTGCGTTTGACGTATCAATCAGACTCCAGTGAACATAATCCATCTTTAGTACTTTCTTTTCCTCATAGAACCATATTTTGCTTCTTCGGGTGTTCCACGCACACACCTTGGCACTAATCGCCAGGGGCTCGATACAGTAACATACTAGTTGCCGAAAAGTCCAAAGAGCTCTACAGCATACTTCGGCGTCATGAGTTTGGCATTATATGCATCATCTCCGAATCATGTCTTTGGTCAATAGTTGGGTTGCCCAGCTCCTGTGCTTACTACCTTACGTTATGTCTTATCGGCTAGGGTAGTAACAGGAGAACTACTGCGATTGTGTTTCCCGTTCACCTGGTTAAACACCTCAGTAGAGAAAGCCAAAAACTGACTGTCATGATGTGGCGTGAGCTGGTCAACCACTTAGGGACTTATTAGAATCTTTTGCGATTTCTTCCGTATAACACGAAGGACCGTTTTCCGGTCAACTATGTAACACAACCGTATTCAGATAGCCGCGTAGATACCAGGGGCTACATCGTAGTCCCACTGTCAAACTCCTATGGCTAAGTGAAAGTGTTAAAGCCCTATAGTCCGATTGCCTAGTTCGCCACACTGACACCTCCTTTACGGACCAAGACGTTGGGTCAAGTGTGATCAGGTGCTATTCCGAACACCCCCGTATTATATGCGAGGGGGCTGAAGCCAACGACTAACAAACATTCAGATTATGAAAACGGTCGCACAGGAGGAAATATCTTTCAGACAAAGGCATAAAAATAACACAGCCTTAATGTATCATAATATTGTTCTCACAATTCCGGTACATTTATTCAAACATAATGTCCTTCGAGCACTGACCCTCTATTAAGCGGGCGCCCTCTAGGACGTCCTCCAAATAATGCTCCGGCGTGCGATGGTCCTTGCCTCCAGGTGGTCCCTTAGCTGCATCATCGGTGTCCTTCATCTTTTCCCAGTACATCTTGACACGGGAGAAGGCCATCCGGGCACCTTCTATGCACGTCGACCGCTTGACGGCGTCGATACGCGGCACTGCGTCAACAATTCGCTGCACCAAACTGAAATAGCTGTTCAGAATGGGTTTAGCCGGGCATAGCCGGGCCATGACGTCACTCATGACAGCTCCGGACATCTTGTGTAGCTCGGCCCACTGGGCCATCTGTTCGTTCAGCAATGCCGGACGCCGTGGCACGTCGTATTGTGACCAGAAAAGCTTCTCTGCAGCACGTCCTTCCTGCGCTTGGAAGAACTGCGTCGCGTCGGCGACACTCTTCGGCAGGTCCAAGAACGCGTCTGGAGAACTCCACAATTGATTAAGCAGAGCATACTTCGGGTCGCCGAACTTAGTCTATAAAAGAAAGGGCTTACCAACCGCTATCTCCCTAGCTTGCCGGATCTCCTCCCGAGCCGCTCTAGACTCGGACCGTGCTTCTCTTGCCTCTTGTAAGGCCTTGTCGAGTTTGGCTTCCTTGGCTTTGTTATTCTCCTTGAGTGATTTGCATTTGCCGGTGGCATCCTTTAGCTCTTGCTCCATAGTAGATATTATCTCCTCGCACTGGCACCAAGTGGCATGTTCCACCTTTAAGTCAGCAGCCGCATCGCTCATTCTGGCCTGCTCCTTCGCCCGGGCAAGCTCGGCCCGAAGGGTCTCAACCGCGGTAGCACCGTCTACAGTTGTGCATGTCACGGTATATAATTTTTAGCTTCGTGCTCCTACTATTATACATGCATAAACAGGCTGTCCCAAAAACGTACCTTGTGCCTCGTCGAGCCGCCTGTTAATAAGAGTAATATCCTCATCATCTAACTCAAGTTTATGCTTCAAATCTGCAACTTCCGCAGCTTGGGCAGTTGCCATTGACATAACAGCCTGTGTTTAAGTTAATTATGTTACTTCCTGAGCATATCTTTTTGATCCTCTGATCGCCTCCCTATGGAAACCGACCAGAGTCTCAGGGGCTACTATCTATACACAGGCACATCCTTACATGTAAAGAGCGGTTAAAGATATTACATTGCATACCTCGAAGCCTCTCAGCAGGCCCGTGAAGGCTTCATTGAATCCGCTTCTCCTGGACAGAATCCTCTCAACCACTACTAGGGAAAAGCCTAGCAGCAGCGCGGGTTCTAGGTATATCAGTAGCGCGGGGACCGGCGCTACTAATAAGGCGCTACAGCTAACCCGTAGCAGCAGTGCGTGCATGCCTGCACTAGTGCTATACAAGTCTAACAGCAGCGTGCTACCTGGAAGCTCGCTACTGCTAATAGCTATAGCGCGCTTTGTCTGGAAGCGCTACTGCTACTCTCACGCTGCTGCTAACTTTTCTCCACTCACTACTGCTAATTTTAGTAGTCATCTCTCGCGCTAGCGTGAACCTCAAGTAACTAGCTTCCCCTTCTTTTCTGCTTTTGAAGCCTTTATGACTAGCGCCCGAGACCCCATTCACTTGCGCCTGACACTCAGCCCACTCGTTGTACACCCCCGGAACCTTCCCTTTGTACATGACATAGCACTGCCATCTCGCCATCAAGAAACTAGGTACCTATTAGAGATTCATCTTCATCAAGAGGATGTACAATCATATGCAACAAAATATACTAGAGCAAAACGAAAAAGTAAGGGTTAGCAACTAGATGCAACATACAGTACGCAAACTAATTAACTAGAGGTACGCAGGTCATCGTAGCCAAACTAACAAAGTAGCCTTACGCAAGTTCAGCAAGGACCGTGGACATCACAAAGTTCCATCGCTACAGAAAGTATACAAGTTCAACCGACACATATCATCATCATCGGCATCGTAAATCACTAGAAGTTCCATCCTTCCATATCATCGAGAATGGACCCTGGATTCTTGAATGGCGTGAGGTCTTGACGTTGCATGCCTATGCAAGTTCAGACGTCAGCTCGCGATATAGGGCCGTGGTGGAACATCCCCTTCTCATCGACGACTTCTTTCATGATGATCGTCCAATGTCCCTATGGATGCGAAAGAAGTCATCTCTAAGTTTATAATCCGCTTCTCCATGAGATTCTAGCCACTTGTGGATATGATCATCATTTCTGCTTGTCATGCGAAGCTTTTGGTGATCCGTGCTGAACTCCATCATGAGATGGAGGATGTAGAATCCATCCTTCTTGCTTGGTTTTGGGACATGGATGCAGCAGAAGTTAGTTTTATGCGCGAAACCCATCTTCTTGTTCCTTTGTTTCCTGATCTGCATGTGGTCACCTCTAATGTTGAAGCCTTGGAGAGCATCATCTAGAATGTTCATTATGTGGGTGTAGTCCTTCTCGTAGTCTCTGGAAGGGTCGAAATACACAGCGTGGGAGATTCGCGGGTAAAGAACGATAAGGATAGCGCGCCCGTTGCTGCGGGGAAAAGACACCTCAAATTATTCTCCATATGAACGAGAAGGAATGATTGAAATGTACGAAAGGGTTGTCCGGAACTGACTTACTTTGGATGATAAGGCAGGAGGACAAGGACAATTTCCTAGTCCTTATTCTGTACCATGAAGTTTTGGAGGTACTCCCTAGTAGTTTCACTCTCAAAGTTGCCGAGACTCAAGAAAGACTCGTGCATGTAGTACGGATACGCCACATAGATTTGCGAGACTTCTTCTCTCTTCATGACGGAGCTCATATGTAGTGCAAAAAGGCGGACGATTGTAAAGTCGAGCCGTCTTGTCAGAAACATCTCAAAGATATGGTCAAACCGCAGGAAGAACAACTCCGCGGGCCATGTGTCGATGTAGCACTTCCCCTTAGGCACATGAGCCGCGTATGTCAGATATCCTGGATCCTTCGAGGCTAGTAGGCTTTTCTCAGTCGATAGCACATGGTCGTGCAGTCTCCTGAGATCTCCTGATAGTGCCTCCAGTGGTTTCGGTGGTAGCATCAGCTCGCCCGTGAGATGGAACATGGCCGCACCTTTCACGGGTTCACGCTCTTCAGAATCCATCGTCTGGCTTCTATGTGCTCTGGCTTGTTTGGAGGCAGCTATCTTCCCCGATCTCTTCCTCTCCTTTTTCTTCGGCACACCTTCCAGACCCTTCCTTAACCCCTGCCCTAGTGTTCCCGGGCTAAGCACTAGAGGTGTGTGTGTGTGTGTGTTGGTGTGACATGTAATTACCGTGAGGGCGTCGAGCTCAGCCAAAGACAAAGGCCCACCTAGCGCGCCAGAGACTAAGGACGGGCTGCTATGAGCGGGACCGACTGCGAGAGGAGGCCTGGTTGCGTGAGCAAGTGATGGTGCGGTGGCGTTGTTGTTCATGGAGTTGCTCCCGACGAAACTGGGCAACGGGAAATCATGTACCTTCTTGTCTGGATTTTCTTTTGTCTAGTTGATGATAGCTGGAACCAAGTTAGTAGCAAAATCATTTCTGCAGGCAGTTACAGCTGCATTGACTGCTTGATGTAGCAACTCATTTTTCTCCTCGGCTGTTTTTTCCGCGTCCTCAGCTGCTTTTTTCTCAACCGCAAGCTTCACCTTCTCGTTGATGTCCGCCTGACTAAACTTCTTTTTCTGCTTCTTGGCCTCCGGGCCCTCGTTGTAAAACACCTTCCACGTGGCGTCGTCTCCAGCGCCGTGCACACGACCATATTGCGGCCGCTGGCCCAAAGGGAGTCCCTTAAGTTCGTTCAAGGCCCAGTTGAGAGGGGTGTCCCACTTGGGCCTCATCGGAGAAGTAGGGCTTTCGGCTGCAAGCGGGTGTTGCTTCTCCTGCAGAAGGAGCGTGAACCGTTTAGGAATGTGTAGTCGACTAGATCTGGAGCTAAATGTAAGGTGGTAAAAGAATAACTATAGGTAGTCTAATCAATTTCCTCGTGATCTGGTCCGTGTAAAAAACCTTCTTTTCCTTGTCCCACTTGTAGCGGGCCCTGATGAAGTCACACTCCAAGGGGTTGGTGAACTTCGCGAAGAGGTCTGGGATACCCGCGGCTTCACGTTCCGCGTCCTCCTTATCCCATATGGGACTTTTACCGAGGTAGCCACGGCTTCCGCGGCGATGCTTCCCCGTGTTCCTTTGCTGAAGGCTCTTGAATTTCGCAGCTTTAGCCTTGGCTGCCTAGGTAGCGCAAGTGTCCTTGAACTTTCCGAAATCCTCTTCCGTAAGTGTCGGATTTTCCTCCAGAATCTTGGACAGGGGTTCCTCAGCCTCAATAGCTCGTTTCACCCTCCCTTTCCAGGAGGCCAATTCATTGTTGAACATGCCCATGGCGTGATTGTTAATCTTTTTCATCTTCAGATCATCCCATGGTTGTTCTATGTTATCATCCCGGTCGGGGAACTTGAATCTCTTATGCAACTTCGTCAGGAGCAACTGCGTCAAATGTTCTTTACTCCTTAAGTCATCGTCGTTGATGCTTGCGCATTCCCGTAGGATGCATCCTACTTGGTTCCCATAGCACTTGCGAGGTTTTTCCGGCTCTAATGGCTCAAACTTGCCAGGTGCCATCTTTGTGATCACCAGTCATCCAATCCCTAGTTTGTTAGGTTTTCGTGTCATATGATTCTTATGCTTCTTCTTTTCGGTAGCGGCATCGGCGTCGGGGTCGAGGCCGGGGCCGTGGGCGAGCGCCGGGGCCGGAGCCCAGGTCGGGGCTAGGGTCGGGGTCGGGGTCGGTCAGGGTCAGGGTCGGGGGCCGGAGACGGCACCGGGGTCGCTCGGGGTTAGGGTCGGGGGCGAGCGCAGAGGCGCGGCGAGGGCAGGGCTCCGGCGGCGCGACGGGGGAAGAGAGAGTGTGGGGATTTGGGGGAAAAGAGGCGGGATGAAGAGAGGAGTGGGGATTTTGGGGGTTAAGTGGGCATAGTAGTAGCGCGTTTAGGCAAAACGCGCTATAGCTACTCCAGGTAGCTATAGCGGTTTCGTGTAGAAAGCACTACTGCTATCTTGACTAGCTGTAGCTCTTTTCTCATAAAAGCGCTGCTGCTATAACAAGTACCTATATAATAGTTTTCCTGTTTGTTTCCTTCTATTTTCTTTTCCTTTATTTTCTCTCACTTTTATTTTCTTTTTTTCTGAGAGCAGTGAACGAAGGGAAAAGAAGGCAATATATATTGCATCATTTGCGGTTAAATATGTATACAAAATAGGAACATATATATTACATCATTGGACCCATGCATAATAATGTCTAAGTGTGTATACAAAATAGGAACATATATATTACATCATTTGACCGATAACATACGGTTCCTCAGCGTTGACGTTTTCGTTTTTGAGTCAGCTTCTTTCCCTTCTTGTTCGTTGAAGAATAATTGAGCCCATCATTGTGACCTTGCCTTCTCCATGGAGTATGATTTTTCTTAGGTAATGTAGTATTGATTCTTCTTTCGACGTATACTTCATCATCTTCTTCTTCTTCCCTCACTGGGTTGTCGTACTGATCTTAGTCTTCCTCGTTGGCGACTCCATCCATTCCAATGATGTTCCTTTTGCCTCTCCTCACGACAACACGGCTGGGATTGTGTGGGTCGGTTATGAAGAAGCATTGTGTCACATGCTTAGCGTGTACCCATGGCTCGTTTTTTGCGATAGCGTTCACGGTAGCGCTCTTGGTGTCGGGTATAGTCATGGTAGTGAAATTCCAGTTTTCTCTTTCGACATTGTTAGCCCATTTGACATGGAACATCGTCGTGTTGTGCAGTCCAGAGTAGTCAAGCTCCCAGATCTCCTCGACCCTTCTGTAAAATCTTTCAGTTGCGCCGTTGTCGCTGCTGGTCATGCATTCCGTCGTCACCCCAGAGTTCTGATCATCACTGTCCATATCTTTGGCCTCCGTGTAGAACGTGTATCCGTTGATATCATATGCCTGATAGGTTAGGAGGTTGGGCGAGGGGTCATGTGCTAAGGCGTATATGAGCAATCCGTCCTTACAGCCCTCCTCCGGGGGATTAGCAATAATATGCTTTTTGAACCAATGCAGGAAAGTGGAGTTGTGCTCTTTAGTAACTTCGGCGTCCGTCCTGCATACCCCCCGGTCACGATACTTCTTTGCGATAATTTCTTTGTGCAGTGCCACGAAAGGATCTACCTCATCTAGGTGTTGTAGCACTACCAAGTTTGCTATGTCAAAGTCGTTGCGTCGATCTGAGAATGCCACGTGCAGTTCCCTACGACCGTTGGAGTGACCTTCTCCTTCGAGTCTCCCATCGTGCTTGTTAACAGGCAAACCAATACTAACACCAGGCGGCTGGTCTGCGCCATATAGAAAATTCTCGCAGAAAGAGATGCACTCTTGTGTCAGATAGCCCTGGACGATGCTTCCATCCGGACGGGACATGTTACGAACGAATCCTTTGATGATCCCATTCATCCTCTCAAACGGCATCATGTTGTGCAGAAATGACGGCCCCAGGTCTATTATGTCGTCCACAATATGGACACACAGATGCACCATCACGTCAAAGAACGCGGGCGGGAAGTACATCTCAAGCTCATTCAGTATCACAACGATCTCTTCCTGTAGCCTTCGGAGCTGCTTCAGACTGATTGACTTTTGAGAGATGACGTCGAAAAAGTTGCAGAGACCAATAAGCGTGTCACGGACGTGCTTGTCCATTATCCCTCTAAGGGCAATAGGTAGTATCTGCGTCATCATCACATGACAGTCATAGGACTTCATCCTGCTGAACCTTTTCTTGTCCGTGTCTAGATATCTGCTTATCTTGCCACAGTAACTGGAACTAACTTTGACTCCGGTAAGGCACTTAAAGAATTGATTGATGTCAGACTGACTTAAGGTGAAGCAAGAAGGGGGGCAATAATCCTCTTTATTTATTTACTTGCCCTTCTTCTCCCGCGCCTCTGTCTCCGTCTCTGTCTCGTCTGACTTTTTACGGGGCGGCATGTGCAGATTTTCCCTGATTTTCAAATCTTGCAAGTCTTTTCTTGCCTTCGGCCCATCCTTGGTCTTATCCGGCATGTTCATCAGTGTCGCAAGCAAGCTCTCAAGGACATTCTTACAGATATGCATTTGATCAAGGCAATGAGGTGTATCGAGTTTGTGCCAGTACTCCAAGTCCCAAAACACAGACCTCGTCTTCCATACCTTCAGCAGCGGCTCCGGCGCCTTTTTCATCATCTTTCCCAGCGCGGGGCACTCCTTCCAGTTTTTCAACAGCTCATCGATTTTGGCACCGCTCCACTTACGTGGAGGTCCTCGATGCTCAGCGTGACCATTGAATAGATCTCCATGGTTTCTCCACGGGTCGTCCTGTTCGAGCCATCTTCGATGCCCCATGTACACGATTTTCCCAGACACGCCATCTTTCCTTGACGTTAGCTGCTGAGACGTCGTATCATCCATGCACCGCGTGCATCTGCAATATCCATGGCACACCTGGCCTGCGACATATCCGTAACCGAGATAGTCGTGCACCGTTGTGATCAGCGTGGCTCTCATGTATAAATACTCGCCTTTGCTGGCGTCCCATGTCTTGGCCGGTGTTTTCCATAACGTGTCTAACTCCTCTTGAAGTAGCCCCAGATACAAATTAATATTATTTCCTGGTTGTTTTGGCCCTTAAATAAGCATGCTCATGTGAATGTATTTGACTTCATGCACAACCAGGGGGAGGTTGTACATCCATACAAACACGGGCCATGTGCTATGGTTGGTGTTCTGGTTGCCAAACGGATTCATGCCATCGGTACATGCGCCGAGCACGATGTTCCTTGCATCACATTCGAAATACCGATAGAGGTTGTTCAACGCTCTCCACTGTCCTCCATCCTTGACATGTCTCAGCTTCGGATCATCTCCATCGTCGGGCTTCTTCCTCTCCGCGTGCCAGCGCAATAGCTTTGCTTCCTTGGGATCTACGAAATACCACTGGAGACGGGGAGTGATTGGTAAGTACCATACAACTTTCTGGGGAAATTTCTTCCCGGCCTTCTTGTATCAAGAAGCATTGCACACCGGACAGCTTGTTTTTTCCGCGTGCTCCTTCCGATAAATTATGCAGTCGTTGATGCATGCATGGTATCTAACGTGCGGCAGATCAAGAGGGCACACGATCTTCTTGGCCTCATCAATACTAGTAGGACATAGATTCCCCGCAGGAAGAACATCCTTTAGGTACTTGAGATGCTCATCGAGTCTAGTGTCGGTCCATTTGTTTTTAGCAGTCGTCTTCAGGAGTTGGGGCGTGAAACTCAAGCGGGTTACCTCAGGATTGCAACCATCATACAATGGAGTGTTCGAGTCTACCACCAGTTGCTCCAGCTTGGCCTCCTCTCTAGAAGCAGCTCTCTCAGTACTCATCTCGTTGCGAAGCAGTGCTTGAACATGAGGGTCCCGCACGATCGAACTTAGTACCGACGAACTCTGCTGCATGGAGTCCACGTTCTCTCTGCTGCCATGTCCGGCCCCTTCTCCTCTGCCATGTCCGGCCCCTTCTCCGCCGCGATGTTTGGCCTCTTCCCCGCCGCCATTATCGATCTTCTCTTCGTCTTGCCCCGTGTCGTCATTGCCTGCCCCGTCGACGTCCTCAACATCGTCATCCTCATCTTCAATTATCCACGAGTATAGTCATCCATGAAACCAGTCATGAGTAGGTGCGCTTCGACACGACCATCGTCATAGGGGTCGAGACAAACTATTCCTTTGCATTTTCGACATGGACATAAAACCTCTGTCCGGTTATTTTCTTTCATGTCCTACACCCGCAACCACCTGTCCACCATCGTTCCACTAACCATCATGAACGTCTGCACGGTAATAATAAACAAATTGATTATAAAAATGCGTGCATGCATCAAGGTCATACAAAAATTCGGCATGACCTTCCCTAAAAATAGGACATATAGATCTAGAGTTTGCCCGGGATTCACCCAAATGGAAATAAATCGACATTTCGGCAAAACATGGGCGACTCAAAAGCACAATTTGGCATCAACTCATGCCACACACACAATTTCCATCATATTGCCCAATTATCATATCACACACATACACATATTTCCATTTTGCAAAAGCATGAAATTTTAATCACCTCTATCTCGAGATCGAGCACGCGGTGGAGATGATGATGTAGGGAGATCAAAAGTGCACAAAGCTCTTCTTGACAAAGATAGATCTAGTTCGGGGGCAAATAGGTTAACTAAATGCTACATCTCCATAGCTAGCTAATTTGGGAGGAGACAACTTCAACTAGTGGAGGGGAAGGAAAAAGAGAAAGGAGATGCATTAATGGAGGTGGTGTTGTTAGCTAGGAGTAACGAAGAGAGAGAAAGGTAGGTAGAAAAGGGAGAGTAATGGGGGGAGAAGTATTGAGGAAGAAGAAGAGTGAGAGAGGAAGGATGTGGGAGGTAGGGGAAAGGGAGGAGAGGAGATGGGGGAGGGGAGGACGAGTGGAAAAAGGTGGTGGGTGTCTGCGACTTAGCGATGGCCTTGAGGAGGAAACACAGCGCTCTTGATAAGAGCCCTAAGCAGCGGCAGCTTCTCTCAAACGCGATACTGCTAAACGGGCCAATCGTGTGGACAATTTCTAAATTAGCAGCAGCAACGTGAGTAAAAAGTGCGCTACTAGTATTGCATTAGCAGTAGCGTGCATCGTGACCCCGCGATGCTGCTAAACTTAGGTTGTTGGTTACTGTCGGTCAATTATTGTAGCAGCGCGGTTTAGCCCTCACGCGCTACTGCTAAATTTGCCTCAATAGCGTGTTGTGACACTCCAAAAAAATTTAGTTGGTTTTCTTCAAAAACTTTATTAGTTTTGTAGATGGTCATTTAAAACCCTTCCAAAAAAATCTCTCTCAAAACTTTTTCCCCTTTGGCAAGGTTTTTTTGGCATCTTCTTCAACCCTGGTGTTGGTTATTAAAAACCTTTCTTCTGTTTGCCCCTTCTCAAAATTAAATTTTAGGAATTATTTTCTTTAAAAAAGAAAAACCTAGGAATTTTTGAGTCTTCTCTTATATTGAAACCACTCATGATTTTACCATGCCTCATATGGTAAAACCTCCCAAAAATGCTCCTTCCACTTTGGGGCAATCCAAATATTCTGTCACAACAGTTCCAACTCATTCTTGAATTTTATTTCATTTGTTTCTTTTCCCAAAACAATTCTGTCCATTATTTTGAGCCTAGGTGATTTGCAAAGCAAGTACCTAATTGCCTTTGAACTTTGATCTCAAACCAACTCCTCTGGATAGTCCCTAGCACCCACAACCTAGAACCATCAAGATCCACTCTTCTTCTTTTCAAAATTTTCAAGTTTCAGCTTCTGCAAGTTTGGACCAGATTTGTCAAATTTGGTGAAATTCATACCTCCTCTTCTTCAAAAATTCCACCAAAATTCAGGCAGCCCCCAGATGCAATGAGAGGCCACTCCACCAAAAATCAGCTCAAGGAAAAATCACCACATGCCAAAATCATTCTGTCGAACACCTAGCCTGCACTGCTACTTTGCACTTTCAGAGAGATTTAGAGTTTCAGTAAGTTCAGTGTCGTCAGAGATCGGTCACCTGTCAACAGTGTGCTCTGGCACGTTGCGCACGGCCTCTCCTCCCTGGCCGGAGCGCCGCACGCCCCCTTGGACAGATGCAGACGTCGGTGGCGGCGAGCCTCGCCGAGGTTGGAGGTTTCTGCGGTGGCTGCCCCACCCATGGCGGCCAGCGAGGGCCTGAGCCTGCTCGCCACGCCACCCGGTGCCGCCCATCGTTCCCTGGCCCTCCGCGTGGCTCAGGCATGCCAGCGCACCCCCGCTGCACCGTCGCCCTGGCCCGGCAAGCACAGGGCACGCCCTCTGCCGCCGACGGGCCCGTGCCACCCTGTTCCGTCAAACCACCCCCACAGCTCCTCACCCAAGCTCGTTTAGTGCCAAAACGGAGCCAGTGGACCTCCACGACGACGATCAACCACTAAACCACCCCGACAAAGCCCTGCGCCGCCTTAACCTTCGCCGGAGAACTCCGTTCACGGCCATCACCTCGGATCGCCTATAAAAAGGGGCCCCGAGCTCGCCCTCGAGCATGCACCCTCCCTGCACCTCACCAACACTCCGCCAGGCCACTAGGAGGACCTCGAGGAGGTCTCCTCCCCCAACTTCGGCCGCCCCGTTCTGCCTCGGCCTCCACCTCGATTCACTCCGGTGAGGCCGTCCCCGGCATCCTAACCTCGTCAGCAACCCTCTCGAGCACCCAGAATTCTAACCCCCTCTTCAATTTGCCCTTCGCAGCACTCTCCGGTGAGATCCAACCCCTCCCGAACCGCCGTCCGCCGGAGCCAGGGCCGCCGTCGACACAGTGCTCGCCGGCGACCACCACCACCACCCACCGACGCGGAATGATGCACTGAGCACGGAGGTACCAACCGATCCCCTTGCCTCGCCGTGGATCGCCATGGCGACCACTGCAGCCCTCGGCGCCGACGAGCTCTGTCTCCCCTTTTAAATTTTCAAACTGACGGTGGGACCCGCCCGTCGATCTCTCATCTGTTTTAAACAAACCGTTTTCTGAAAGCGTATTCTGGCAAAATGCGCTTTCCGGTTTGAATCGCTTTACGGACTTTTCTCGCTTAGCCCCTCAGGAAGTTTACATTTCATTACGTAAAGGTCCTTGGACCAAAACTCTTATAACTTTTAAACAGAAAAGGATTTTTGAGTGATTCTTTTTCTGTCCTCTTCAAAATTTTGTCTAGTTTTTTTATCATATTTAGTTGAAAAATATTGGGAATATTATTGTGCACCCCATGGTATTTACGTTAGTGTGTGTATTTTTGTATGCCGTAGATACCGAAGGAGGTGACGGAACCGCGAATCTCATCGAGCTAGGCCCCGACTACTCCGAACCAGGCAAGCATGTTTGAACTTTGATATGATGAGTGTTTTGGCATGTTTGCTTTAAGTAGTTGCATGGCATGATCTTGAGCACCTCGATGAATGTCATGTTGCATGCAAAGTGGAGACAAGTAAATTTCGATAACCCTTAAGTTGTTGGATATGAGCTGCATGGCCATGAGATGGCATGAGAATGGGTAAGATGGCAGTGTTGTAGACCGTTTGACCCAGTGTCAACACGAATCAGTCCAGTTCCCGTCCGTTTTCCCTCCCGTACTACCACATGTTTTCCGCAAGGGATTCGGCTTAGTAAGTTGCAAACCGCTTCCTGGTACACACCAAATCGAGAGGCCGGGATGAGGGTTCCATGGCCCTGGATTAAAGCCTATCATCCGGTCAGGGGGCATGGGTGTTTCCGGTTGGGACCGAGAGGGGGGCACCCCTTAGAGCGCGCGTATATAAATTTGATCCCATGCTATTCGAGATTGTGATCTCCCCGTCTCAAAGTTTTGCTTGAACGATGTCTAGGGTGATCCTGACATCGTGAGGTTGGATGGGTGTGTACTGGTTAGATGTGCTTCTTCCGAAATACCGTAAACGGAACTAGTCCTTCGCGACTACGGAAATCCATTGGTTGTGGACTTTCTAGTACAAACTCTGCAGAGTCGATAATTCCTTTGAATCATCTTATCCATATCCAAGTTCTGTGTTTATCTTATCATGTCAAGAGTTAGTCTTGGTGACAAAAACTCTGGTGAGCCACATGAGTATTAAGTCCGGTTAACGTTTAATTCGGTGAATGGACTAACCCGTTATTTATCACGTGTTGAATATTTACCGGCGAGCATTAATTCTTGCAGGTTATGAATAATGAATTTAAGCCCTTTCTGCGATGTCGCTCAGACGTCCGACTGCGGCATTGTTATTTATTTACTTTTGATATAAGCCCTTTCTGTGATGTCGCCCAGACGTCCGACTGTGGCATTTTTATTTATTTACTTTTGATATAAGCCCTTTCTGTGATGTCGCCCAGACGTCCGATCATGACATTGTTATTTATTTACTTGTGATATAAGCCCTTTCTGCGATGTCGCCCAGACGTCCGATTGCGGCATTGTTATTTATTTACTTTTGATATAAGCCCTTTACGTGGTGTCGCCAGACGTCCGATCATGACATTGTTATTTATTTACTTTTGATATAAGCCCTTCGTGATGTCGCTCCGACGTCCGATCGTGGCATGCATGTCTTTTCTTTCAATATAAGCCCTTTATGTGGTGTCGCTTAGACGCCTCGATCATGACATGTTTTACTTATTTGTTCACCCTTCGAGGTGTCGCTTCAGACGCCCGATCGGTTTTCAGTTTATTTATTGGGTTTTCGAGCGGACTACCGCCGACTCCCTTTTTACTTACCTTGTTATACTGATTTGAATGTGCATTGTTAAATTACTCATGACGCATTCATGCATGCATTTGTTATATCGATTGTCCAAACTGTCTTGCGAGTACTTTCAAAGTACTCACCTGGCTTGTTGATTTGGCCAGATGCTGACGAAGGCGGTCTCATGGATGAAGAGTTCGATAGCGAGTCCGACGCCTAGAGGAGTCCCAGTCAGTCTCGTGCGACCCTGGATTTGGTCATTGTATTATATCCGCTTCCGCTACCCAAATAAATTCATTGAGCCTCGCCTCGACGCTCGATGAGCCGCCAGTTTAGTAGTCATATTATCCACTCCACTGTGATATTCCACCAATCACTTTTATCTCGAGTCAGTAGTAAGCCGCCTCACACCATTGTGTCATATCCGCCACTATGTATAATTATTGGCGTGCTTGTAATAATTATTGAGCAACCTCTGCTCGACCCTGTAATATATTAAATGCTACTGGCTTATTGTATCAAGATTTGTCTACCAGTATGGAGGAATTTTCTTCACACTGGAATTAAAAGATCGGTTTCTCAATAAATATTTTTATTGGAAACCCGGTCGTGACAAGCTTGGTATCAGAGCCAGGCTGACTGTAGGAAACCACTAGGTGTGAGTGCTAATCGGTTATTAGCATAATAGAACTAATTCATATTTTTGCAAATGTA
The DNA here is from genome assembly GCA_021605145.1 of Aegilops bicornis. NCBI lineage: Eukaryota > Viridiplantae > Streptophyta > Magnoliopsida > Poales > Poaceae > Aegilops > Aegilops bicornis. The sequence goes on along the minus strand of CM038673.1, from coordinate 41,385,496 downwards.
GTCATTTTCTGACAGTCAGCATAAATTTATGATCTGACCATTCAGAATTTTTGCCTACTTTTGTAGATGGCCGACAACAACTCTGAGTCACAGATGTTCGCCAACGAGCCCGATGGGTTCGTCAAGCTTCTCTCCTTCATCGTCCAGGTCGCGATGGGGCCATCCATGCGCCCAGTCTTCACACTCTATCAGCACAAGATCAACGACCATCTGACCATGCACCAGGCCGTGGTGCAATTCAAGGGAGGGCGGGTTGAATTACGCCGCTTCCGGTTCTTGGGAAGAGCCATGCCTACGGAGAAGCATGCTATGCAGATGGCAGCCCGTGAGGCGATAGCTCGGCTCAGGGAAGTCCTTCCTTCGATGCAGACTCGTCGTTACCGCTACCTTCCATGCCACGTGTCGTACGCCTGCCACTACTCATACTCTTGCCCCAGAGGAGAGCGAGACAAGGCTTTTGAGATGCTCGTCGGGTATCTCCGGCTCGAGGCAGCCTTCGACAACCTGGTGGATGACTTCGTGGCTGCCCGCATGGACTCAGTCCATGGTTGTACCGCCAACAGGAGGGATCTCCTGCACACGGCACCGCCACTGACTTTCGTCTCGTCCTCAACATCTTATGCACCTACCACTCCCGCCACTGCTCGTCGCCTGCCATCCACCGAAGAATTCAACCAAGTTATTGCGCCAACACCAGTCCGCTCTGCACCACCCATGGCGCCCACTCCTGTCCGTGTTGTTCCACATAGGGCACCCGCTCCATCTACTCAGCGCAGCACTTCACGTCTGGAGCCTATTAGCGAGGAGGAGGTTGAGTCCCCAGCCTCTCTGCGCCTCACCCTCGGCAGGGCAAAGGAGATCCTCACGATCTCCTCCGACTGAGTACGCTTAGCCGCCATGCGATGTACTGCTTTGTATGATATGTTTATATGTACATAGGCTGTGAGAAGTAGCTTGTTTGCGCATCATGTAGGAACTGGAGAAGTGCACTAGCCTAAATAACATGTTAGGATTATGTACGCATATCCTGAGTGATGTATTGTATAATTACCGCCTGCGTGTAAGATATGTAATGAGCAGTCCTTCTCCGTGCGCAATCAATTTCTTTTAAAAATCCTGGAGCATTAAAAAAATTTCCCCGTCTTTGTGCATTTATTGATTTTTGTGACTCTTTTCCTCTCTTACAAGTTTTACAAAAATGCATACCCAGAGTGAAAAATGTCTCGTCCTTGGACGCGCTCCATGCCAACTCCGCCAGAGGAAAATTATGGCACACAACCAAGCAGCAATGTCACACAGGGACAGTCAAGTCAACAGGAACGTGAAACAGCGCTTTCCCAAATGTGCCGCCTTTATGAGCAAAGTCAGCAACAACATCAGGAAATAATGAACCAAGTCATCAATATGGGAAATCACCGTGGACAGTATCAGCAACAATCCAAGTTATCTGAGCTACAAAAGACGCGTCCCCAAACATTTTCCCATACTGACAAACCTCTTGAGGCCGAAGACTGGCTTCGAGACATGGAAAGGAAATTAATTATTGGACAGCGTTCAGACCTCGAGAAAGTGCTATATGCACCGCACTATCTCACTGGAGCAGCTGCATCGTGGTGGGAAAATTTCCTACACATGCACCCGAACGAAAATAATATAACTTGGGAGGATTTCAAAGAAGGTTTTCGTGGGGCGCATATTCCTAAAAGTCTTATGAAGATCAAGAAGAGAGAATTTGATGACCTCAAACAAAGGACCATGACAGTGTCAGAATACAACAGTCAGTTTACTCTGTTGTCTCGCTACGCCAATGAAGAGCGTATGACTGAAAACAAGAAGATGGAGAAATTCCTAGACGGTCTGGCGCCCGCGCTTAAATGCCAACTGGTTGTGCACACCTTTCCAGATTTCAAGACACTGGTGGATAAGGCCATTACATTAAAAAATGAGAGACGCAGCCTGGAGGATTTCCGCAAGCGAAAAAGGGACCAGACTAATCTTGCTCGCAAGCATCGAAGCAAGACGGATTTTTAGAAAGGTGGGACACACAAACCCACGACAAACGTCTCACGCGCCCAGTTAATAATTTCCATGCGAGGTACAACGAGTTCACATATCGCCCAGGCGTTACTTGCTACGCTTGTGGAGAAGAAGGGCACTATGCCAAGCAGTGTCCCAAGCCAAGGAACTCGACCCCAAAGCCGAACAACGGTGGCAATAATTCAGCACCCAAGCGAAACAATTTCAACCCCAATCACAACCACAGGAAGGGTCATCTGAACCACGTGATTTAAAGAGGAAGCACAGAATGCCCCGGATATCGTGACTGCACGCTTCCTGTCAACACAATACCTGCCATGGTTTTGTTTGATTCTAGAGCTTCTCACTCATTCGTTTCGAAAAGTTTTGCCTTGCAAAATAATTTTTCGATGCTTCCCTTAGAAAAATCTATGATCGTCAAGTCCCCTTGGATTAAGCAAGTTACCCAGAGTTATTGCCAAGGTGTGGTTATTGAGTTTGAAGGATTGAAGTTTCACGCCAACCTTATTGTGTTGGAAAATAAAGGACTGGATGTCATCTTAGGGATGGATTGGCTAACCACCAACAAAGGATTTATTGACTGCTTCAACCGGACCGTGATTCTCACCCACCACCATGGGAATACAATAAAAGTTTCAGCCAAAGAAAGAAAAATATCCCGGCAACCGAGATTGAACAAGGTGGATATTTCTGAATTAAGCAAGGTTCCAGTAGTGTGTGAATTTCCAGACGTATTTCCCGAAGAACTACCAGGCATGCCACCAGACCGAGAGATAGAATTCAGCATTGAGCTAGCACCCGGAACCGCCCCCATATACAAGAAACCATACAGAATGGCACCATCTAAATTGGTAGAATTGAAGAAACAAATAAAAGAATTACTGGACAAAGGATATATACGAGCCAGCTCCTCACCTTGGGGTTCACCAATCTTATTTGCCAAAAAGAAGGATGGAACACTGAGATTGTGTATCGACTATCGAGCACTAAACATGGTCACAATCAAGAACAAATATCTGATGTCGCAAATAAATGATTTGTTTGATCAGCTCGCTCAAGCCAAGGTGTTCTCCAAAATTGACTTAAGGTCGGGATACCATCAATTAAAAGTACGCACAGAAAATATTCCCAAGACAGCCTTCACCTCCAGATACGGATTGTATGAGTTCACAGTAATGCCATTTGGACTGACGCCCCCTCATATTTTGTTCACCTCATGAAAAAAGTATTTATGAAATTTATGGACAAGTTTGTTGTGGTATTCATCGACGATATTCTGCTATACTCCAAGACACCAGAAGAGCACGCTGAACATCCCCGAATTGTACTAGGAGAACTCAGGAAACATCAATTATACGCCAAGTTCAGCAAGTGTGAATTTTGGCTAAGACAGGTAGGTTTTTGGGCCACGCATCTTGACCCAAGAAGGTATTGCCGTGAACCGGAAAAAGTCAAGGCCGTGCCAGCTGGAAACCACCAGCCAGCGTAACGGACGTGCGAAGTTTTCTGGGAATGGCAGGTTACTACCAAAGATTCATTGAAGGATTTTCCACAATAGCAAAGCCGATGACGCAATTACTCAAGAAAGACAAGAAGTTTGAATGGACGGAAGCTTGCGAGAAAAGTTTCCAAGAACTAAAAAGGAAATTAACAACAGCACCAGTATTAATTGTGCCAGACATACACAAGAATTTTGAGGTATATTGTGACGCATCCCGAAAGGGGCTCGGGTGCGTATTGATGCAAGAAGGCAAGGTAGTCGCATATGTCTCCAGACAACTTCGCAAGCATGAGGAAAATTATCCTACTCATGACCTGGAATTAGCAGCAGATATTCATGCACTCAAGGAATGGAGACACTTTTTACTTGGAAATCTATGTGAAATATACATGCACCATAAAAGCCTCAAGTATATTTTCACACAACCGGAACTGAATTTACGACAACGACGCTGGTTGGAATTAGTGAAGGATTATGATGTCGGAATCCACTACCATCCAGGCAAAGCAAATGTTGTAGCAGATGCTCTAAGTCGGAACCCCAGTCCGAACAACGACAGCCTACCAAACTTGAAACCCGAATTCCGGCAAATTTGCTAAACTCAATTTGGCGATGGTCATCGAAGGCAGTGTCGAATTTTGAAATACGGCCTACCCCGATAGAGAAAGTTAAAGAAGCTCAGCATGGGCACCCCAAAGCATTGAAGGCATAAAACGGAAAGTAAGTTTGGGCAAGGCCTCGAATTCGTTATCGATAGGCAGGGAATATTGTGGTACGGACATAGACTTTGCGTACCAAATATCAATGACCTTAAACAGCAAGTCTTAGCTGAAGGCCACACCGCCCCGTATTCAATCCATCCCGGGGGAACAAAAATGTACAAGGATCTTCAGGAAACATTTTGGTGGCACGGGATAAAAAGGGACATAGCCACGTTTATTGTGTGTTGTGACTCATGTCAACGCATCAAGGCCGAGCACCAGAAACCGGCGGACTATTGCAACCAAATAAGATACCCGAATGGAAATGGGACGAGATTGGAATGGATTTCATTGTTGGGCTACCTCGGTCACGACACGGACATGATGCCATATGGGTCATCACTGATAGACTGACTAAAGTAGCACACTTCATCCCCGTGAAGACAACTCACACCACTCAGAAGCTTGCCAGGCTTTATCTCTCCCGTATCGTCTGCTTACATGGAGTTCCAAAGACTATAATATCTGACAGGGGCACACAATTCATCTCCAGATTTTGGGATCACCTGCAGCAGGCTCTGGGCACTCAACTAGCCTTCAGTACAGCATACCACCCCCAGACTGACGGACAAACTGAGCGCGTAAACCAAATTCTAGAAGACATGCTGAGAGCATGTGTCCTCACTTATGGAACCAGTTGGGAGGAAAGCTTGCCATACGCAGAGTTCGCATACAACAACAGTTACCAGGCCAGTCTACAGATGGCACCCTTTGAAGCCTTGTACGGGCGGAGATGTCGTACCCCGCTAAATTGGTCAGAGACCGGTGACAGCCGTATCTTCGGCCCAGACATGCTCAAAGAAGCCGAGGAAAAGGTCAAGCTAATCTGGGACCGACTCAAAACAGCTCAAAGCCGATGAAGAGTTATTATGATCGAAACATCGTGGGATCAGTTTCGAACCCGGTGAGTTTGTATACCTACGAGTATCTCCTATGAGGGGCCTGCAACGATTCAAGATTAAGGGGAAGCTAGCACCAAGATTCATTGGACCATTCTGCATAGTGGCACGAAGAGGCACGGTAGCCTACCAGCTAGACTTACCCGAAGAATTATCCGATATCCACTACGTGTTTCATGTCTCCCAATTAAGGAAGTGCGTAAGCAACCCAGAGAAGCAAGTATCCCATGAAAACATTGGCGTGCAACCAGACCTCACCTATCGGGAACATCCAGTAAAAATATTAGAGGAGTCTGAAAGGAGGACCCGACAGAAAACCATCAAGTTTTTCAGAGTTCAGTGGAGCAATCACACCGAGAGTGAAGCCACTTGGGAAAGAGAGGATTTTCTTCGAGCAGAGCATCCACACTTATTTAAGAATCAGCTGAAATCTCGGGGACGAGATTTTTCCTAAGGGGGTAGGTGTTGTGACACTCCAAAAAAAATTTAGTTGGTTTTCTTCTAAAACTTTATTAGTTTTGTAGAAGGTCATTTAAAACCCTTCCAAAAAAATCTCTCTCAAAACTTTTTCCCCTTTGGCATGGTTTTTTTGGCATCTTCTTCAACCACAGTGTTGGTTATTAAAAACCTTTCTTCTGTTTGCCCCTTCTCAAATTTAAATTTTTGGATTTATTTTCTTTTAAAAAGAAAACCCTAGGAATTTTTGAGTCTTCTCTTATATTGAAACCACTCATGATTTTACCATGCCTCATATGGTAAAACCTCCCAAAAACCCTCCTTCCACTTTGGGGCAATCCAAATATTCTGTCACAACAGTTCCAACTCATTCTTGAATTTTATTTCATTTGTTTCTTTTCCCAAAACAATTATGTCCATTATTTTGAGCCTAGGTGATTTGCAAAGCAAGTACCTAATTGCCTTTGAACTTTGATCTCAAACCAACTCCTCTGGATAGTCCCTAGCACCCACAACCTAGAACCATCAAGATCCACTCTTCTTCTTTTCAAAATTTTCAAGTTTCAGCTTCTGCAAGTTTGGACAAGATTTGTCAAATTTGGTGAAACTCATACCTCCTCTTCTTCAAAAATTCCACCAAAATTCAGGCAGCCCCCAGATGCAATGAGAGGCCACTCCACCAAAAATCAGCTCAAGGAAAAATCACCACATGCCAAAATCATTCTGTCGAACACCTAGCCTGCACTGCTACTTTGCACTTTCAGAGAGATTCAGAGTTTCAGTAAGTTCAGTGTCGTCAGAGATCGGTCACCTGTCAACAGTGTGCTCTGGCACGTTGCGCACGGCCTCTCCTCCCTGGCCGGAGCGCCGCACGCCCCCTTGGACGGATGCAGACGTCGGTGGCGGCGAGCCTCGCCGGCGTTGGCGGTTTCTGCGGTGGCTGCGCCACCCGTGGCGGCCAGCGAGGGCCTGAGCCTGCTCGACACTCCACCTGGCGCCGCCCATCGTTCCCTGGCCCTCCGCGTGGCTCAGGCATGCCAGCGCACCCCCGCTGCACCGTCGCCGTGGCCCGGCAAGCACAGGGCACGCCCTCTGCCGCTGACGGGCCCGCGCCGCCCCGTTCCGTCGAACCACCCCCACAGCTCCTCATCCAAGCTCGTTTAGTGCCAAAACGGAGCCAGTGGACCTCCACGACGACGATCAACCACTAAACCACCCCGACCAAGCCCTGCGCGGCCGTAACCTTCGCCGGAGAACTCCATTCACGGCCATCACCTCGGATCGCCTATAAAAAGGGGCCCCGAGCTCGCCCTCGAGCATGCACCCTCCCTGCACCTCACCGACACTCCGCCAGGCCACTAGGAGGACCTCGAGGAGGTCTCCTCCCCCAACTCCGGCCGCCCGTTCCGCCTCGGCCTCCACCTCGATTCACTTGGTGAGGCCGTCCCCGCATCCTAACCTCACAAGAACCCTCTCGAGCACCCAAGTCTAACCCCTCTTCAATTTGCCCTTCGCAGCACTCTCCGGCGAGATCCAACCCCTCCCGAACCGCCGTCCGCCGGAGCCAGGGCCGCCGTCGACACAGTGCTCGCCGGCGACCACCACCACCACCCACCGACGCGGAATGATGCACTGAGCACGGAGGTACCAACCGATCCCCTTGCCTCGCCATGGATCGCCGCCAGCGACCACCGCAGCCCTCGGGCGCCGACGAGCTCCGTCTCCCCCTTTTAAATTTTCAAACCTGACGGGTGGGACCCGCCCGTCAGTCTCTCATCTGTTTTAAACGAACCGTTTTCTGAAAGCGTATTCTGGCAAAATGCGCTTTCCAGTTTGAATCGTTTTCTGGACTTTTCTGCTTAGCCCCACAGGAAGTTTCATTTCATTACGTAAAGGTCCTTGGACCAAAACTCTTATAACTTTTAAACAGAAAAGGATTTTTGAGTGATTCTTTTTCTGTCCTCTTCAAAATTTTGTCTAGTTTTTTATCAGATTTATTTGAAAAATATTTGGAATATTTTTGTGCACCCCATGGTATTTACGTTAGTGCGTGTATTTTTGTATGCCGTAGATACCGAAGGAGGTGACGGAACCGCGAATCTCACCGAGCTAGGCCCCGACTACTCCGAACCAGGCAAGCATGTTTGAAATTTGATATGATGAGTGTTTTGGCATGTTTGCTTTAAGTAGTTGGATGGCATGATCTTGAGCACCTCGATGAATGTCATGTTGCATGCAAAGTGGAGACAAGTAAATTTCGATAACCCTTAAGTTGTTGGATATGAGCTGCATGGCCATGAGATGGCATGAGAATGGGTAAGATGGCAGTGTTGTAGCATGCCAGTCTTACGCCAGACCGTTTGACCCAGTGTCAACATGAAACAGTCCAGTTCCCGTCCGTTTTCCCTCCCGTACTACCACATGTTTTCCGCAAGGGATACGGCTTAGTAAGTTGCAAACCGCTTCCTGGTACACACCAAATCGAGAGGCCGGGATGAGGGTTCCATGGCCCTGGATTAAAGCCTATCATCCGTCGGGGGCATGGGTGTTTCAGTTGGGACCGAGAGGGGGCACCCTTAGAGCGCCACAGATATAAATTTGATCCCATGCTATTCGAGATTGTGATCTCCCTGTCTCAAAGTTTTGCTTGAACGATGTCTAGGGTGATCCCTGACACCGTGGGGTTGGATGGGTGTGTACTGGTTAGATGTGCTTCTTCCGAAATACCTAAACGGAACTAGTCCTTCGCGACTACGGAAATCCGTTGGCTGTGGACTTTCTAGTACAAACTCTGGAGAGTCGATAATTCCTTTGAATCGTCTTATCCATATCCAAGTTCTGTGTTTATCTTATCATGTCAAGAGTCAGTCTTGGTGACAAAAACTCTGGTGAGCCACATGAGTATTAAGTTCGGTTAACGTTTAATTCGGTGAATGGACTAACCCGTTATTTATCACGTGTTGAATATTTACCGGCGAGCATTAATTCTTGCAGGTTATGAATAATGAATGTAAGCCCTTTCTGCGATGTCGCTCAGATGTCCGACTGCGGCATTGTTATTTATTTACTTTTGATATAAGCCCTTTCTGTGATGTCGCCCAGACGTCCGACTGCGGCATTGTTATTTATTTACTTTGATATAAGCCCTTTCTGTGATGTCGCCCAGACGTCCGATCATGCATTGTTATTTATTTACTTTTGATATAAGCCCTTTCGTGATGTCGCCAGACGTCCGATCATGACATTGTTATTTATTTACTTTTGATATAAGCCCTTTACGTGATGTCGCCAGACGTCCGATCATGACATTGTTATTTATTTACTTTTGATATAAGCCCTTTTCGTGATGTCGCTCCGACGTCCGAATCGTGGCATGCATGTCTTTTCTTTCAATATAAGCCCTTTATGTGGTGTCGCTTAGACGCCTCGATCATGCATGTTTTACTTATTTGTTCACCCTTCGAGGTGTCGCCTGCACGCCCGATCGGTTTTCAGTTTATTTATTGGGTTTTCGAGCGGACTACCGCCGACTCCCTTTTTACTTACCTTGTTATACTGAGTTGAATGTGCATTGTTAAATTACTCATGACGCATTCATGCATGCATTTGTTATATCTATTGTCCGAACTGTCTTGTGAGTACTTTCAAAGTACTCACCTGGCTTGTTGATTTGGCCAGATGCTGACGAAGGCGATCTCATGGATGAAGAGTTCGATAGCGAGTCCGACGCCTAGAGGAGTCCCAGTCTCGTGGACCCTGGATTTGGTCATTGTATTATATCCGCTTCCGCTACCCAAATAAATTCATTGAGCCTCACCTCGGCCTTTCGATGAGCCGCCAGTTCAGTAGTCATATTATCCACTCCACTATGATATTCCACCAATCACTTTTATCTCGAGTCAGTAGTAAGCCGCCTCACACCATTGTGTCATATCCGCCACTATGTATAATTATTGGCGTGCTTGTAATAATTATTGAGCAACCTCTGCTCGAATTTCGTAATATATTAAATGCTACTGGCTTATTGTATCAAGGTTTGTCTACCAGTATGGAGGAATTTTCTTCACACTGGAATTAAAAGATCGGTTTCTCAATAAATATTTTTATTGGAAAACCGGTCGTGACACGTGTTTTTCTTAACCGCGCTACTACTAATTAGCAGTAGCACTTCTTTTTGTGTCGCGCTGCTGCTAAGATTCTGTGTATAAGGTTTTCCCTAGTAGTGAACTACCGTACCCATTAAGGTAAGATGTTCCTCTGAGATGGACGCACTTTGCAATGTGTCCATCAGTGTATCCGGCACCTCTGGATTCCTGGAGGCTGCTGCGGGAGTGCAGACTCCCTTCAAAGGGGTACGCTTACTCGACACTAGAGTCGTCTTCGGCTATAAACCGGATAGTTCGGGGCCCTCATTGTTGGTCCCCGTGGGGGCTGCCTCCCATGCACCCTTGACAGTCGAAGTATCACCTTCGGGCGTTGTCTTCATTGTCCCCCGCAGCGCTGGATGGTCAGGGGAGATCCTCCGGGACGACACCTCGAAGTCGTCCGCCCTTAGGGGTGAGGAAGCTTGTGGAGGCGTCTCGCTTTCCATCATCTCTGGAGGCAAGTCCCCCGACGAGGAGAACTATTGTGGTAGATAGCGGGTCGGACTACAAACATATAGTTTAAATGTTACCCTTGCAAACCGAAAAGAACGGAACATGTCTAGAGCATCCTTGTTCACTTACGATTCGGCAAAGGGCTTGTCCCTAGAGAGGAGCTCTTCGTCAACATCTGCTTCCGAACTCGAACCATCGGACAGGGATATCTTCCCTCTCTTGGGTGCCTCCACCTCCAAGTCTTCGGAGGCAGTCCTTTTTTTCCCGTGGCGAGAAGGGATATCACCTTCTCCTTCCCCTTCGTCTTTGTCTTCAAAAGAGGGAGCTTCAGTCTCCCCAGACGTAGCGTCCAGTATACCTTTAGAGCGGAGGCCACCTTCAGCCCTTTTGCTCTTCTTCTTGTCCTCCTTCGCGGGCATTTGATACGGTGTCGGGGCTAGCATTCTCATTAACACAGGATCAGCCGAGTCTTCGGGAAGTGGAGCCAAGCACCTGATTCGTTCCGCGTTCCTTATCCAGCCTTGGTCGAAGATAGGTTCCTTAGTACATCACTATGAGATAATCAACCGAGTTGCATTCAGAAGTTGGGTGCTTACCGAGGTATCCGGATTGTTACATTCGAGGCCGATGTCCTCGGATGTCTCCCGCCACTGTTTTGGAGTCTTGAAGAATAGTTTCCACATCCCTTTGTGCGTTGTGGCGAAGAATTGCTGAAGGGTCCTCGGTCCTTCTGGATTGAACTCCCACATGCGGAGAGGCCGTCGCTGTCACGGGAGGATCTGGCGGACCAGCATCACCTGGATCATGTTAATAAGGCCGGTGTCCTTATCGAGGATGCTCTGGATACGACTTTGCAGCGTCTGCACTTCATCAGTTGATCCCCAGTCTAGCCCTTTGTTAATCCATGATGTGAGCCGCAATGGAGGGCCAGATCGGAACGCAGGCGTGGCTGCCCATTTGGTACCGCGAGGTTCGGTGATAGAGAACCACTCCCGCTGCCATAAGTTGGAGGTTTCCATGAAAGTGCCTTTTGGCCAGATAGTGTTGGCGAGCTTGGTCACCATAGCGCCACTACACTCTACCTGCTCCCCATCGACTATCTTTGGTTTCACATTGAAGGTCTTGAGCCATAGGCCGAACTGTGGGGGTGCGGAGAAAAGCCTCACACATAATGATAAACGCCGAGATGTGAAGAAAGGAGTCCGGATCTAGATCGTGAAAATCTAACCCGTAATAGAACATAAGGCCACGAATGAAGGGGTGAAGAGTGAACCCTAGCCCGCGGAGGAAGTCAGGGATGAATACAACCCTCTTGCCGGATTTTGGTGTGGGGATAACCTGCCCCTTGGCAGGGAGCCTGTGGGGGATTTCCGCTGTCAGGTACCTCGCCTCTCGGAGCTTCACGATATCTTCCTCGGTGACCGAGGAGGCTGTCCACCTGCCTTGGGAGCTGGATCCGGACATAACTAGAAGGCTTGGTCGCAATGAAAGAAATCGAGACCTGGGCGCTGGTGCTTGAGGCTGGAAAGGCTGAGGAAGAGGTGGGCGTGGGGGAGAAAGACGGGTCTGTACTGATGACCCACAAGTGTAGGGGATCTATCGTAGTCCTTTCGATAAGTAAGAGTGTCGAACCCAACGAGGAGCAGAAGGAAATGACCAGCGGTTTCTAGTAAGGTATTCTCTGCAAGCACTGAAATTATCGGTAACAGATAGTTTTGTGATAAGGTAATTTGTAACGGGTAATAAATAACAAAAGTAACTAAGGTGCAGCAAGATGGCCCAATCCTTTTTGTAGCAAAGGACAAGCCTGGACAAACTCTTATATAGAGAAAAGTGCTCCCGAGGACACATGGGAATTATCGTCAAGCTAGTTTTCATCACGCTCATATGATTCGCGTTCGTTACTTTGATAATGTGGTATGTGGGTGGACCGGTGCTTGCATACTGCCCTTTCTTGGACAAGCATCCCACTTATGATTAACCCCTATTACAAGCATCCGCAACTACAAAATAATTATTAAGGTAAACCTAACCATAGCATGAAACATATGGATCCAAATCAGCCCCTTACGAAGCAACTCATAAACTAGTGTTTAAGCTTACATCACTCTAGCAACCCATCATCTACTTATTACTTCCCAATGCCTTCCTCTAGGCCCAAACAATGGTGAAGTGTCATGTAGTCGACATTCACATAACACCACTAGAGGAGAGACAACATACATCTCATCAAAATATCGAATCTAATACCAAATTCACATGACTACTTATAGCAAGACTTCTCCCATGTCCTCAGGAACAAACGTAACTACTCACAAATCATATTCATGTTCATAATCAAAGGAGTATTAATATGCATATAGGATCTGAACATATGATCTTCCACCGAATAAACCAACTAGCATCAACTACAAGGAGTAATCAACACTAGTAGCAACCCACAGGTACCAATCTGAGGCTTTGGGACAAAGATTGGATACAAGAGATGAACTAGGATTTTAGAGGAGATGGTGCTGGTGAAGATGTTGATGGAGATTGACCCCCTCCCGTTGAGAGGATCGATGGTGATGACGATGGTGATGATTTCCCCCTCTCGGAGGGATGTTTCCCCGGCAGAATAGCTCCACCGGAGCCCTAGATTGGTTCCGCCAAGGTTCCGCCTCGTGGCGGTGGTGTTTCGTCCCGAAAGCTTGCTTATGATTTTTTCCAGGGTAAAAGACTTCATATAGCAGAAGATCGGTACCGAAGGCCTGCCAGGGGGCCCACGAGGTAGGGGGCGCGCCCAGCGTGGTAGGGCGCGCCCCCACCCTCGTGGCCAGGGTGGGGGCCCCCTCTGGTTGATTCTTTCTCCAGTATTTTTTATTAATTCCAAAAACTGCCTCCGTGAAGTTTCAGGACTTTTGGAGCTGTGCAGAATAGGTCTCTAATATTTGCTCCTTTCCAGCCCAGAATTCTAGCTGCCGGCATTCTCCCTCTTCATGTAAACCTTGTAAAATAAGAGAGAATAGGCATAAGTATTGTGACATAACGTGTAATAACAGCCCATAATGCAATAAATATCGATATAAAAGCATGATGCAAAATGGACGTATCATGTACCCCTTTATAAAGGCCATGAATATTGAACGCCTCCTCACGGGCCTTAAAGCTCGCCTATTCCCAAGGGATCGTGCAAATGACATGGTTGGATTACCCATGCTCAAATTTATAAGAATCCCGTGATAAGGAGGCACGATCTCTGCTTTGACAAGACGTGCCAATAAAGACCGCGTATCGTAACATGGAGCGAGAGGTTGAAAGACGGTTCAAAATAATAACCAGACAAGGGACGTAACGTCTCGCCACAAAAGTTGTCAGGACTTGTTAAATATTATACTCTCTGCGGTTGTGTGTGGTACCTATTTTGCAGAGCCGGACACATTTTCTGTGTTCGAGGACTACGTTGAAGTATTTGGAGAAGGAACCTGCCTTGCAATGCCGAAGACAATCTGCGCGCCGGATATATCGGCATTGAAGCCTGGTTCAGGGGCTACTGAGGGAGTCCTAGATTAAGGGGTCCTCGGGCGTCCGAGCTATGTGATGCGGGCCGGACTAATGGGCCATGAAGATACAAGACAAAAGACTCCTTCCCGTGTCCGGGTGGGACTCTCCTTTGCGTGGAAGGCAAGCTTGGCGTACGGATGTGAAGTTTCCTTTCTCTGTAAAACAACTCTGTATAACCCTAGGTCCCTCCGGTGTCTATATAAACCGGAGGGTTTAGTCGGTAGAGGCAATCAGAATCATACAGGCTAGACATCTAGGGTTTAGCCATTACGATCTCAAGGTAGATCAACTCTTGTAAACCCCATATTCATCCAACATAATCAAGCAGGAAGTAGGGTATTACCTCCATCAAGAGGGCCCGAACCTGGGTAAACATCGTGTCCCTATCTCCTGTTACCTTCGATCCTCAGACACACAGTTCGGAACCCCCTACACGAGATCTGCCGGTTTTGACACCGACAGCGGCGGCTACGGTCGTCAAGGGTGCGACGTCTATGGCTCGAAATCGAAGGGGAGGAAGGAGGGGATCCACGGATGAGCTCACAGCAGTTCGATCGGTGGCATCGGCGAGCTCGGGGAAGCATCGGAGCGGGCGCACGGTCGCCGGCTATCTCGGTGACCCGAGGTTGAAGAAGACGGTGGTGAGGGCATTCGGGGGTGTCCGGCGCCGCGTGACTCGGCGGAGAGGACGAGAGCTTCTTGATGGATCTCACGGGCATGTGGGAGAGGCTCGGGGATGGCTGTGGACACGACTATGGTGACGGCAAGCTCGGGCGAGGTTTGGCCATGGATACGGGGGGCAAGGGAGAGAGCAGAGGGAGGAATGAGAGGCCGGATCGATCGGGACGGCAACAAGGAGGAGATCCGCGGCGTTGCGCTGTCCTGTGGACGCAGGCAGGCAGCTGGTGGCGTGGCGCTCTCGCCATGTGCGCGCGTCAGCCACACGCCCAACCGACTGGCGCCAGGAGGACGACGGTGCTGGTGGGCTAGCCCAGCTGGCCATACAGTGCTGGGCCGCTGGTAGCTTTCTCTTTCGCTCTCTTCTATTTCTTTTCTCTTTTCTGTTTATTTCTTTCTGTTTTATTTTAGTTTAGGCACTAAAACATTTTTTATAACTTTGAAACTTTTTTGTGGGCTCACTCTGGAATATTCTAGAAGCCCTCTGCAAGTTTCAATATATTTGGGGCTTTTAAAATATATATATTATTTAAATAGCCCCAATTCAAATATGGTCTGATTTAATTCAATGCCCAGTTTGGTCCTGCAAAAATGTGCACTATTTATGGTTAGGGTTTTCACCTTTTTCCCTAAATCATGAACATTTTCGAAGGGCATTTCAGGTTCATTGAAAACAATTTTGGTTGAACCTAGTAACTGAAAGGGGTACTAGGGTTTGTTGAATCCCCATTTCAAGTTTAGATACAATTTAAACATGATGCAACATGCAGATCTAACCCAAGTGCATTACTGAACTAGGGTTGTGACAGCTCACCCCCACTAAACAAGAATCTCGTCCTGAAATTCAAGACGTGAGGTAAGAAGACATAGGGGACACAAAGCTAAGACGATCTTCATGATCCAACTTGCACTTCTCGAGGATGTTGATTCATTGCATCATATTGATCTTGACGTCTTTTCTTTCGAGATCTTCATCCAACTATGACGATAGAGAGAAGCTCTAAAAGAATCAATCTTCTTGAAGATCGAGCAACTCAAGGTCAACTCATGGAGTGAGACGTAGGAACATCTCTTGAATTGAGACGTAAAATACACATCAGGTGGATGGAAATAAATAGATGAAGAAGTTTCAATTTGGTAGGCAAGAATCCCACGCCTAAGTAAGACGGTGCATAGGTTTCAAATTAGCGAGGAAGTAATTGTCATGATTCCATAATGAGACACCTTAGGGAAGGGGGCTCGTAGAATTATTCCCTGAAGTGGCAAAAACAGTTACTTTTGATATCTAGATCATTGAAACTCTTCATACCAGCCTAAGGAAATCACAATCGATCATTTGAAGGAGTTCAAAAGAATGACATACTCGGACTAGAATGGATGATGTGGACTACCTTGTTGAAGACAACACAATGGATGATTTTTTCTTATCATCGGAAATGGATGGGACCCATGGTAGGACCACTTTTGAAGATGATCCTGACAGCAACTGTTGAGAAGGTGGCCCATGGGAGATTGGCACAATGGCGGTGCAAGCTTGGAACAAAATGCAAATGTTGGGAATGTTCCAACCATCATATCTTCCTGAGACTCAAATCCGATTGGTGATAGGATACTCCAGACTCAGCATGTCTGAAAAGAAAGTTTGCAATGCAAACCGACGAGATGACGTTGCAAGATTCTCGAGAAATGAACTACGATAGCAAGCTCCAAAACACGAGTTTGTTCTCCTACATACATGTGAGCATGATGTCCAAGACAAGAATGAACACATAGTAGTCTTATAATAGAACACTATCGAGTTCAGGTTAGGATCCATCATCAAGGATTTCAAAGTCTTTACGCAAGTACATGGATTAGATCCCAAGCATAGACTTCTCTTCCTTGAACAAATCAATCAGTGGCTTGGTGTGCTAGGGATAATATAGAATGAAGGTTGCAAGTCTTCAAACCACAGAATACTTCGCACATGTGCATGACTGACTTGGGATGATTCCAAAGGAAGCAAAGCAAACTTTTTCGAATTCATGGCGGCAACTTGCATCGAATGCACGTGAATTAGAGGAAGTCTCTTCTTTCATTCGAACATATACCTCATGAATGGAACACAAAGACATTTCTTACAAAGTTTCCAACACTAGCTTTAATGTTCAATGCAAATAATGGAGACGATAGTTATGTTGCCGATGGGCTCAACAACAATTCATCCAGGTTTCCTTATAAATGGAGTTCCACGATTAAGTGAACACGGTGATAGCATTGGTCAGACCAAAAGATGTAATGGTGTATGCTCGAGGGATCAACCACGAGTAAGACAACATTATGAACATCGTTGGTTCTGATTTGACTTGACGATAGCCCATAATCAAATCAAAGTTTGGACAAGACAATAGAACCAACAATTCATCACGAGGATCAATCAATGACGATATCATCTCTCTTCAACACACACAAACACAAAGATATCCCTTTGGAATGAACTAAGTTAAGCAAAGCTTTTACCTTCCAACTCTCCAAGTTGTTGTCTAGCTCAACCAACTAGCTCAGGGATATCCAACACAGATTCTTAGAGAAGGGGTGGTTTATAAGAAAACCAACTTGATCGCGAGCTCAACATAACGGTCAGGGGACAACAGGTGATACTTCCGAGAGGATATCCAGAAAATCACGAACCACCGATATGTTATGAAGCTCGAGAACAATCTTGCTTTTCAAGGCAAGACGATATGGTTAAAAGAGCGAGGGATTGACACAATCCTAACTCATTGATCGAGGAGTGCACCAGGAAAGATGGACTAGGTAAGACGATCAATCTCAGGATGATGATTGAATAACCAACACACTAAGAATGTGATTGTTGTCCATTAACTACCAAGCAACGGGGTTGCTAGGGGTATTGATTTCACACATCATAGTTCACTTGTCGTCATTCCGGTTGCAACAACACGGGGACCGAGGAATGAATAATGATGGCGAGAAGTATCACTGTATCAAGAGTTCATAGGATGGTGTGCCATCCCATGATATTCTTGACATAAAGATGGTAATACTCCAAGGTAGAACAGAACAAAAACTTGATTGGCATTTTGATCTGTGGAATACAACTACTTTGACCCAATCCTAGAAATGGATGAGGTACTGGAGTTTGTTTCCCCTAGTCATTCTAGAATAGAATGGCTTGACGGACCACAAGAGTAATAGGCATCGATAACACGAATGCACAACTACTCCTGACTATCAACTGATACAAGAGGGTCAGAATACAACTAAAAAGGGACAACTCAAAGGAACATATCACTTTATGAGTTGTGGATGCATAGATTAGTATATCGAGCAAAGCTCAACATTTCTTCTGAATAACCCATGCATAAAGGTAGAACTGGCAGATTCACAACTATCGAATGAAGAACTCGTCAAGAGCACTCTTGTTGTGATCTTTTGGTTCAAAAGAACTTCTGCCATAATGGTTCATGGTATTGGAAGAACGATATACCACGGTCCTCAAAGACTATCACAAAGGTTACTAATACCCTAAAGGAACGAGCAAAACTATCAACAGGAAGTAAGTAGAGTGAATCTTGGGTTCAAAAACCCAGGAATAGAATGCCTACTAACTAAATGGCATCATGGGATGCTTTCGAGAATGACAGCCAGAATCATCACACTGGGAACATGAAACATGGCAAGATTACTAGGTGATACTCTAAGACACCTAGGGTCATAATAATAGCTCCAACATATATGTCGAGGCAATGAAGTACCTCAACACACTGGTTAGTGTGGTTAATCTGGCCCAAAGGAACATCGGGAACGGAAAGAAGGGATTTGCAAATGCATCAGGCTATTTAGAAACCTGGGATGACTCGGACAGCATAACGGTTGTAAATGCTCAAAAAGATTTGAGAAATCCTGCAAAATGGTGGCATAACCACTCAGCATAACAATATCAAGGTTCTGAGATCAACGATCAACACACGGAGGTAGTAGAAACTGAACTGAGACTTGAATCCATCAATCCTATAAGTCTATGGATTAGTAACACGTGATCCTGATAGAAAGAAGAGAAAGCCTAGTTCCTTAACCCCGTAGGAAAGATAGGATGACTCGGATCAGAAGAGCATAAGGTAAAGGAGTAAAAAGAGCCTTATGTTCCCTTCCACAATCAATTCCCTTATATAACTAAAGCATTTCTAGACTCGACTTCGACCAGTTTGGCTTGGTAATCCTACAGGCAGTCAGGCTCTGATACCAAAGCTGTCGGGACCCCGATCCTAAGTCGCCTCGATCTAGCATGTAACACATCATATCACTTTGCGGCCTCACACACGGTATTCCCACGGGTGCTACCTTACCTGGCCCGGGACCGTTTGCTCCTTTTGGCTCATGTATATGATAGTGTCGCTAGCATCCATATGACAGACAACCCAGGCCGACATGACTAGTCATAAACCCAAAGTGGCACTAACTTACAGGGACAGGCATACATGACCCAGCAACGAATGTGTCGGTCATCAATGTATGAACACAAGTCATAGCAAGCTACAAGGACTTAAAGGAACAACGCGTGACATTTCCCCGAAGGGACGGACACAGGAATGAAGAAGGACACATGCTGGCCAGCCTAAGTGTTCTGGAGCAGTAGCAAGCTACCATGGCTCAGTGGAAGCACTAGGAGACATTTCCCGGTAAGAGAGGCTACCAAGAATAAACAACTAGGTTGTCGGATCCCACACATACCAAGCATTTCAATAACATACACGCAATATGCCCGATATGTGCAAATACAACATGGCATCATCACAAGACTCTACGACTCACAGTATTTATTCAATAGGCTCTAAGGAGCCAAGCATTACAAACATGGGTCTCATGACCCAACATTCAGAGCATACAAACAACGGAAGCATAACATGTCTGAGTACAGACAACTACAAATGAAAAGGGCTAAGAAGCCTGACTATCTACAAGATCCTCCCAAGGGTACAAGATCGTAGCTGAGGTAACAAGCTAAACATCGAAGTCCATGCAAAACTACTAGTGAGACTGAAGTCTCTCTGCAAAAACATAAATTAAGCAAACGTGAGTACAAATGTATCCAGCAAGACTTACATCAAAACTAGCTACATATGCATCAGTATCAACAAGGGGGGTGGTGGAGTTTAACTGCAGCAAGCCAACTTCGACTGTAGCTACCCTGAACTACGACTGCAAGTAACTCTTTTGAGGTGGAGCACACGAGTCTACATATTCACCAATCAATACACCACTATGGATCTGCTCCCGTCTCCCTATGAGAACGCCATCCATAGCACTCACGCTTATCTTGCGCATTTTAGAGTATCCACTTTCACTTGTCTATGAACTGTATAGGCAACCCAGAGGTCCTTTACCATGGACGCGGCTATTCGAATAGATCATTTATAACCCTGTAGGGGTGTACTTCTTCACACACGCTCTCGCCACTTACCGCCATGTACACGTCATGTATCTCGGCAACCTTCAAGCGGAAGCCTGGCGAGGGTGTCGGCCACGACCTAACTAACCGCGCAAGTCTCTAGTCCAGGTTTATCGCCTATTTGGGTTCCATCTGCAAGGAGATTCGGCCGGGGTGTTGCTCACGGCCCCAAACGATGTGTACAGGGTTCCCAAGCCCACCAACAAACGGGCGACGCTTGGTATACCCGGCCACGGTGCCTAGTCTATCCCAAGCCCACATGTAACGGGTGCCACTTGGTAGACAACTTACACTACCTACAAACACCAGAAGCTAGTTGCAACTCCTGGATAGAGATCAGGTT
This sequence comes from Aegilops bicornis, assembly GCA_021605145.1. NCBI lineage: Eukaryota > Viridiplantae > Streptophyta > Magnoliopsida > Poales > Poaceae > Aegilops > Aegilops bicornis. The sequence goes on along the minus strand of CM038673.1, from coordinate 41,365,228 downwards.
GATTAATAAGCCGAGAGGGGTCGAGTTACGGAACCCAATGTGTGGTAGTAGCTGTTCATGGATCACAAACACAGAACTCAGTTCCTGAGGATGGTTTCAATGAGGCAACCCACCATGTACTCCTACATGGCCTTTCACTGCTACCTTTACCAAATCGTGTTCACAAACTTAGCTCTCAACAGTAGGACATGTTCACAACTTTCCAAGTCATGTAACAGTTGAATCGATGTTGTCCTAATGCAATAAAAGAGAGTAGGAGCGAGAGAGTGGGATTGTATCGGAATGAAAAAGGGGGTTCTGCTTGCCTGTCACTTCTGAAGATAGTATAGCTCTTCATCGGTGTCATCGAACTCATCGCTGGAACATACGTCTACCAAAGGGGAACAACCACCGGCAAACAAGAGGGAACACAATCAATGCAATGCAACAATATGATGCATGAATGTGACATGGCAATATGCTGTTGATTGATCTAATGCAACTAGCAACAAGTTAGATGAAGTTGGTTTGAACCCTATTTTCAAATTCAAACTCCATATGTGAAGGTTTAAATGCCCTTTACATGATTTGTCCTAAACAGCAGCCATAAGTTGTTCTAACATGCATGAAAATGGTACATGTGGATAGATTGAATTTTTCTAATCATTTTTCATATATAAATTATTTCATTATGAGCTATAGATTATTTTCTATGATTTTTTGAAGTTCAAATCATTTTGTGGATTTTTCTGGTTATTTAGAATTAAACAAAATCCAGTAAATGGTTTATTGCGCCAGCATGACATCACGCTGATGTCAGCGGGTCAACTGGGGTTGACCAGGGTCAAACCTGACCAGTGGGGTCCACTGGTCAGTGACCCCGCGTCATTAGTGTCACGGACAGGTGGGTCCGGTCAACGGCCATGTCAGCACGGTCAACTTTGACGTGTGGGTCCCGTCGGGTTATAACTAATCTAAGCAGAAATAAAGCTGGGGTTAATTAGGGCATGGGGCCCATGCGTCAGTGGCCCAGGGGGTTGGTTAGTGGGGTGATTAGGCCCTAATGGCCGGTTACGCCGGCGTTTAGCTGACGGCAACCAACTAGAGTGGCGGCGGCTCGCCAGAGTGGCGCTAGGGGCAGCTGTTGGGCGCGCTGAGGGCACCAGGAGTGAGCACGTGCTCCCGCGCATCCAGACGAGGCAGCAGCATGTCGTGGGGAGCCCGGAGTCGATGACGGCGAGCACTTGGGCGGCGGCCGGAGCTCGGGTGGGTGTGGGGTTGGCGCTGCGACGGGCAAACGAGCGAGACGAAGGTCTAGCGAGGCACTACGCGTTGCAGGGAGCAAGTTGGACTTGCCGGGGTGACCATTTGGTCACCGGAGCTGCGTGATACATCTCCAATGTATCTATAATTTTTTTATTGTTCCATGCTATTATATTATCTATTTTGGATGTTTAATGGGCTTTAATATGCTCTTTTATATTATTTTTGGGACTAACCTATTAACTTGAGGCCCAGTGCCAGTTTCTGTTTTTTTTTTGCCTATTTCAGTGTTTTGCAGAAAAGGAATATCAAACGGAATCCAAACGGAATGAAACCTTCACGATGATCTTTCTTGGAACAAACTCAATCTAGAAGACTTGGAGTTGAAGTCTGGAACTCCGCGAGGCGGCCACGAGGCAGGAGGGCGCGCCCAGGGGGGTAGGCGCGCCCCCCACCCTTGTGGGCCCCAAGGAGCTCCACCGACGTACTTCTTTCGCCTATATATACTCTTATAACTTAAAAACATCAGGAGGAGCCATGAAACCACTTTTCCACCGCCGCAACCTTCTGTACCCATGAGATCCCATCTTGGGGCCTTTTCCGGCGATCTGCCGGAGGGGGAATCGATCACGGAGGGCTTCTACATCAACACCATAGCCTCTCCGATGATGTGTGAGTAGTTTACCACAGACCTTCGGGTCCATAGTTATTAGCTAGATGGCTTCTTCTCTCTCTTTGGTTCTCAATACAAAGTTCTCCTCGATGTTCTTGGAGATCTATTCGATGTAATACTCTTTTGCGGTGTGTTTGCCGAGATCCGATGAATTGTGGATTTATGATCAAGTTTATCTATGAATAATATTTGGTTCTTCTCTGAATTCTTATATGCATGATTTGTTATCTTCGCAAGTCTCTTCGAATTATCGGTTTAGTTTGGCCTACTAGATTGATCTTTCTTGCAATGGGAGAAGTGCTTAGCTTTGGGTTCAATCTTGCGGTGTCCTTTCCTAGTGACAGTAGGAGCAGCAAGGCACGTATTTTATTTTTGCCATCGAGGATAAAAAGATGGGGTTTATATCATATTGCTTGAGTTTATCCCTCTACATCATGTCATCTTGCCTAATGCGTTACTCTGTTCTTATGAACTTAATACTCTAGATGCATGTTGGATAGCAGTCGATGTGTGGAGTAATAGTAGTAGATGCAGAATATTTCGGTCTACTTGACATGGATGTGATGCCTATATTCATGATCATGCCTAGACATTCTCATAATTACGCGCTTTTCTATCAATTGCTCGGCAGTAATTTGTTCACCCACCGTAATATATGCTATCATGACAGAAGCCACTAGTGAAACCTATGGCCCCCGTGTCTATTTTCCATCATATAAGTTTCTGATCTACAATTCTAGTTTACTATTCATTTATTTTGCAATCTTTACTTTTCAATCTATACAACTAAAATACCAAAAATATTTATCTTACTATCTTTATCAGATCTCACGTTTGCGATTGGCCGTGAAGGGATTGACAACCCCTTTATCGCATTGGTTGCAAGGTTCTTGATTGTTTGGGCAGGTACTAGGTGACTTGCGTGGTATCTCCTACTAGATTGATACCTTGGTTCTCAAAAACTGAGGGAAATACTTACGCTACTTTGCTGCATCACCCTTTCCTCTTCAAGGGAAAACCAACGCATGCTTAAGAGGTAGCACTGCATCGGCGACGAGCTCAAGCGGCGGCGGCGGCTACGGTCATCAAGGGGGCGACGTCTATGGCTCGAAATCGAAGGGGGGGAAGGAGGGGATCCACGCAGGAGCTCACAGCGGTTCGATCGGTGGCCTCAGCAAGCTCGGGGAGGTCGTTCGGGGGCGTCCGGCGCCGCATGACTCAGCGGAGAGGACTAGAGCTTCTTGACGGATCTTGTGAGCACATGGGAGAGGCTCGGGGATGGCTGTGGACACGGCTATGGCGACGGCGAGCTCGGGCGAGGTTCGGCCATGGATACGGGGAGGCAAGGGAGAGAGAGGGAGGAATGAGAGGTCGGATCGATCTCGACGGCACCGAGGAGGAGATCTGCGGCATTGCGCTGTCCTGTGGATGCAGGCAGGCAGCTGGTGGCGTGGTGCTCTCGCCGTCTTGTGCCACCACACCTTGACCAGCGCGCGCAGAGCTGACGGTGGGCTGGCCCAGCTGGCCACACCTGATCTTGGAGCCCTTTGGTAGGTTTCTCTCTCTCTCTCTCTCTCTCTCTCTCTCTCTCTCTCTCTTCTATTTCTGTTCTCTTTTCTATTTATTTCTTTCTGTTTTGTTTTAGTTTAGGCACTAAAACATTTTTGATGACTTTGAAACTTTTTGTGGGACCACTCTGGAATATCCCAGAAGCCCTCTGCAAGTTTCAAAATATTTGTAGCTTTTAAGATATATATTATTTAAATAGCCCCAATTCAAATATGGTCTGATTTAATTCAATGACCAGTTTGGTCCTGCAAAAATGTGCACTATTTCTGGTTAGGGTTTTCACCTTTTTCCCTAAATCATGAACATTTTCGAAGGGCATTGCAGGTTCATTGAAACCAATTTTGGTTGAACCTAGTAATTGAAAGGGGGGCTAGGGTTTGTTGAATCCCCATTTCAAGTTTAGATAAAATTTAAACATGATGCAACATGCAGATCTAACCCAAGTGCATTACTGAACTAGGGTTGTGACACCTTCCCCCTACAACACTTTTGGAAGGGGGGAGGCCGAATTGGACAAGGCCCCCAAGTAGGATTCCTCCTACTTGGGCGCGCCCTTGCTGCTCCCTGATACGTCCATTTTGCATCATGCTTTTATATCGATATTTATCGCATTATGGGCTGCTATTTTATGTTATGTCACAATACTTATGGCTATTCTCTCTTATTTTACAAGGTTTACCATGAAGAGGGGGAATGCCGCACTGGAATTTCGGCCGAAAAGGAGCAAATATTGGAGACCTATTCTGTGCAACTCCAAAAGTCCTGAAACTCCACGGAATATCTTAAAATAAATAAAGAAAAATCATCGCCAAAGATGAAGGCCAGGGGGCCCACACCCTGCTCACGAGGGTGGGGGGCGCCCCCCTGGGGCGCGCCCCCTACCTCGTGGGCCCCCTGGTGGCTCTCCGATGCCCATCTTCTCCTATATGAGCTCTTTTGATGAGAAAAAAATCATAAGCAACCTTTCGGGAGCGCTTTTCCTATTATAAGAGTTTGTCCAGGCTTGTCCTTTGCTACAAAAAGGATTGGGCCACCTTGCTGCACTTTATTTACTCTTGTTACTTGTTGCTCGTTACAATTTACCTTATCACAAAACTATCTATTACCACTTATTTCAAGATTTGCAGAGAATACCTTGCTGAAAACTGCTTATCATTTCCTTCTGCTCTTCGTTGGGTTCGACACTCTTACTTATCGAAAGGACTACGATAGATCCCCTATACTTGTGGGTCATCAAGACTCTTTTCTGGCGCCGTTGCCGGGGAGTGTAGCGCCTTTGGTGAGTGGAATTTGGTAAGAAAAAATTTATATAGTGTGCTGAAATTTTCTGTCACTTGCTACTATGGAAAGTGATTCTCTGAGTGGCTTGTTCGGGGTATCTTCACCCCGTCTAGTATAGCAAAGAGTTGTTCCTCAACCTACTGAACCTATTGAAAATGAAACTCCTTTTGAATTTCCTTCGGGTATGATGGAAAAACTGCTGGCTAATACTTTTACAGGAGATGGAACAAAGCATCCTGACGAGCATCTACGCTATGTGGATGATATTTGTGGACTATTTAAGCTTGCAGGTATACCCAGTGATGTTGTTAAGAAGAAGGCTTTCCCTTTTTCTTTGGAGGGAGACGCATTGACATGGTATAGGCTATGTGATGATACGAGATCATGGAACTATAAAAGAGTGAAATTGGAATTTCATCAAAAGTATTACCCTATGCATCTTGTTCATCGTGATCGCAATTATATATATAATTTTTGGCCTCGCGAAGGAGAAAGCATTGCTCAAGCTTGGGGAGGCTTAAATCAATGTTATATTCATGCCCCAGTCATGAGCTCTCAAGAGAAATAATTATGCAAAGTTTTTATGCTCGGCTTTCTCATAATAATCAAACCATGCTCGATACTTCTTGTCTTTGGCTCTTTTATGATGAAGACTATTGAATTCAGATGGAATTTATTGGATAGAATTAAACGCAACTCTGAAGATTGGGACCTCGACGAAGGTAAGGAGTCAGGTATGACACCTAAGTTTGATTGTGTTAAATCTTTTATGGATACCGATATTTTCATTAAGTTTAGCACTAAATATGGACTTGACTCTGAGATAGTAGCTTCTTTCTGTGAATCTTTTGCTACTTATGTTGATCTCCCTAAGGAGAAGTAGTTTAAATATAATCCTCCCATAGAAGTAAAAGTAGCTGCACCTATTAAAGTTGAAGAAAAGACTGCCACTTATAATGATCCTATTGTTCCTACCTCTTATGTTGAGAAACCACCTTTCCCTGTTAGAGTAAAGGATCATGCTAAAGCTTCAACTGTTATTTGTAAAAGCAATATTAGAAATTATACACCTCCTGAGCAAGTCAAAGTAGAACCTAATATTTCTATTGTTAAAGATCTCTTGTCTGATAATATTGATGGGCATGTCATTCAATTCTCTGGTGAAACTGCTAGAATTGCTAAACCCTGTGATAGAGATAAAGATAGACCTGTGGTAGGCGTGCCTGTTATTTCTGTTAAAATAGGAGATCATTGTTATCATGGCTTATGTGATATGGGTGCTAGTGCTAATGTTATACCCATTGACTTATATAAAGAAATTATGCATGATATCGCACCTGCTGAGTTAGAAGATATTGATGTTACAATTAAACTTGCCAATAGAGATACTATATCTGCAATGGGAATTGTTAGAGATGTTGAGGTCTTGTGTGGGAAAACTAAATATCCTGCTGATTTCCTTGTTCTTGGTTCTCTACAAGATAGCTTTTGTCCCATTATTTTTGGTAGACCCTTCTTGAATACTGTTAATGCTAAGATAGATTGCGAAAAGAATGTTGTTACTATTGGCTTGGATGATATGGTTCATGAGTTTAATTTCTCTAAATTTAGTAAACAACATCGTGAGGAATAATTGCCTAGTAAGGATGAAATTATTGGTCTTGCTTCTATTGTCGTACCTCCTAGTGATCCTTTGGAACACTATTTGCTAGACCATGAAAATGAGATGTTCATGAATGAAAGAAGGGAAATAGATGAAGTATTCTTTAAACAGGAACCTATTCTGCAACACAATTTGCCTATTGAAATCCTAGGGATCCTCCTCCACCTAAGGGTGATCCCGTGTTTGAGCTTAAACTGTTGCCTGATAATCTTAAATATGATTATCTTGATGAAAAGAAAATATATCCTGTTATTATTAGTGCTAACCTTTCAGAGCATGAAGAAGAAAGATTATTGAAAACTCTGAAGAAGCACCGTGCAGCTATTGGATATACTCTCGATGATCTTAAGGGCATTAGTCCCACTCTATGTCAGCATAAAATAAATTTGGAAGTGGATGCCAAACCAGTTCGTGATCCTCAACGGCGTTTGAATCCTAAAATGAAAGAAGTGGTAAGGAAAGAAATACTCAAGCTTCCGGAGGCAGGTATAATTTATCCCGTTGCTGATAGTCAGTGGGTAAGTCTTGTCCATTGTGTCCCTGAGAAGGGAGGTATTACTGTTGTCCCTAATGATAAAGATGAATTGATTCCGCAAAGAATTATCACAGGTTATAGGATGGTAATTGATTTCCGCAAATTAAATAAAGCTACTAAGAAAGATCATTACCCCTTACCTTTTATTGATCAAATGCTAGAAAGATTATGCAACCATACACATTATTGCTTTCTAGATGGTTATTCCGGTTTCTCTCAAATACCTGTGTCAGCTAAAGATCAATCAAAGACTACTTTTACATGCCCTTTTGGTACTTTTGCTTATAGACATATGCCTTTTGGTTTATGTAATGCACCTGCTACCTTTCAAAGATGCATGATGGCTATATTCTCTGATTTTTGTGAAAAGATTTGTGAGGTTTTCATGGACGACTTTTCCGTCTATGGATCCTCTTTTGACGATTGCTTAGCAATCTTGATCGAGTTTTGCAGAGATGTGAAGAAACTAATCTTGTCTTGAATTGGGAAAAGTGCCACTTTATGGTTAATGAAGGTATTGTCTTGGGGCACAAAGTTTCTGAAAGAGGTATTGAAGTTGATAAAGCCAAGGTTGATGCTATTGAAAAGATGCCATGTCCCAAGGACATCAAAGGTATAAGAAGTTTCCTTGGTCACGCCGGATTTTATAGGAGGTTCATTAAGGACTTCTCAAAAATTTCTCGACCTCGACTAAATTATTACAAAAAAGATGTACCATTTGTCTTTGATGATGATTGTGTAGAAGCATTTGAAATACTTAAGAAAGCATTAGTCTCTGCACCTATTGTTCAGCCACCTGATTGGAATTTACCCTTTGAAATTATGTGTGATGCCAGTGATTATGATGTAGGTGCTGTTCTAGGGCAAAGAGTTGATAAGAAATTAAATGTTATCCATTATGCTAGTAAGACTCTAGACAATGCTCAAAGAAATTATGCTACTACCGGAAAGGAACTTTTAGCAGTTGTATTTGCTTGTGATAAATTCAGACCCTATATTGTTGATTCTAAAGTAACTATTCACACCGATCATGCTGCTATTAAATATCTTATGGAAAAGAAAGATGCTAAACCTAGACTTATTAGATGGGTTCTCTTGCTGCAAGAATTTGATTTGCATATTGTTGATAGAAAAGGAGCTGAGAACCCCGTTGCATAACTTATCTAGGTTAGAGAATGTTCTTGATGACCCACTACCTATTGATGATAGCTTTCCTGATGAACAATTAAATGTCATAAGCACTTCTCGTAGCACTCCATGGTATGCTGATTATGCAAATTATATTGTTGCTAAATTTATACCCCCTAGCTTCACATAGCAACAAAAGAAAAAGTTCTTTTATGACTTGCGACACTACTTTTGGGATGATCCACATCTTTATAAGTAAGGAGTAGATGGTGTTATTAGACATTGTGTACCTGAGCATGAACAGGAACAGATCCTACGCAAGTGTCACTCCGAAGCTTATGGAGGACACCACGCTGGAAATAGAACTGCACATAAAGTATTGCAATCTAGTTTTTATTGGCCTACTCTCTTCAAGGATGCCCGTAAGTTTGTTTTGTCTTGTGATGAATGTCAAAGAATTGGTAATATTAGTAGACGTCAAGAAATGCCTATGAATTATTCACTTGTTATTGGACCATTTGATGTTTGGGGCTTTGATTATATGGGACCTTTTCCTGCCTCTAATGGATACACTCATATTTTAGTTGCTGTTGATTACGTTACTAAGTGGGTAGAAGCTATTCCAACTAGTAGTGTTAATCATAACACTTCTATTAAAATGCTTAAGGAAGTTATTTTTCCGAGGTTTGGAGTCCCTAGATATTTAATGACTGATGGTGGTTCACACTTTATTCATGGTTCTTTCCGTAAGATGCTTTCTAAATATGACGTTAATCATAGAATTGCATCTCCTTATCACCCACAGTCTAGTGGTCAAGTAGAATTGAGCAATAGAGAGCTCAAATTAATTTTGCAAAAGACTGTTAATAGGTCTAGAAAGAATTGGTCCAAGAAACTTGATGATGCATTATGGGCCTATAGAACTGCATATAAGAATCCTATGGGTATGTCTCCGTATAAAATGGTTTATGGAAAAGCATGTCACTTACCTCTCGAACTAGAACATAAGGCATATTGGGCTATTAAAGAGCTCAACTATGATTTCAAACTTGCCGGTGAGAAGAGGTTATTCGATATTAGCTCACTTGATGAATGGAGAACCCAAGCCTATGAAAATGCCAAGTTATTTAAAGAAAAAGTTAAAAGATGGCATGACAAAAGGATACAAAAGAGTGAGTTCAATGTAGGTGATTATGTATTGCTACACAACTCTCGTTTAAGATTTTTTGCAGGAAAACTTCTCTCCAAATGGGAAGGTCCTTACGTTATCGAGGAGGTCTACCGTTCCGGTGCCATAAAAATCAACAACTTCGAAGGCACAAATCCGAAGGTGGTAAACGGTCAAAGAATCAAACACTATATCTCAGGTAATCCTATAAATGTTTAAACTAATGTTATTGAAACCGTAACCCCGGAGGAATACATAAGGGACACTTTTCGGAACGTTCCAGACTCCGAGAAGGAATAGGTATGTGTTGCAGTAAGTAAACCGACTCCAAAACAATTTTAAGGCAATATTTCTCCGTTTTGGAATATTTAGACAAATAGAAAAATAAGTGGAAGTCCGGGAAGGACACGAGGCCTTCACGAGGGTGGAGGGCGCGCCCTACCCCCCTGGGCGCGCCCCCTACCTCGTGAGCACCTCGTGTGCCCTCCGGACTCCGTTTTCTTGCACGATACGTATTTTGGTCGGTAAAAATTCATTATATATTCTCCCAAAGGTTTTGACGACCGTATCACGCAAATATCCTCTGTTTTCGTTTCGAGCTGTTTCCGTTCTTGATTTGAGGATTCCGAGACTCGATCATCCTTCTATGAGGGTGAGCCTATGCCATGGAAGGTGGACGACAAGCTTGCATCATCAACAACACCTCCACCGCCAACAACAAATAAGGAGACATAATCACATGGGTATGGGCACTCCCCTTGGCAACTGCCAAGCTTGGGGGAGGTGCCCCGGTATCGTATCATCATCACAACTCCTATCTTTACCGTTTTTCTTAGTTCGATCCTATTAGTAGTATCTTGATTTAGTAGAATAAAGTCATGTCATGATCTAGTTCTGAAGTTTTGCTTTATGATCCCTTTATGCAATCAAGTCCGTGAGCTATATATAATAAAGATTAGTGTTGAGTCAAGGGCTTGATTACTTTGCCATGATCTTGAGTGAATAAAAGAAAAGAATAAAAAGAATCAAAGAGTTTATATTGATCTTAGTGAAAGTAATGACTCCACATAGAAAGAGTATGATGATTAAAAGTTGTTGGGAGTTGGCAAATATAGCTTTGGTCATCGTTGCAATTAATAGGAAGTAATGAGGAGAGAGAGGTTTCACATATAGATATATTATCATTGACATCTTTTATGATTGGGAGCACTCATTAAAATATGACATGCTAAAGAGTTGATGTTGGACAAGGAAGACAACATAATGAGTTATGTTTTCTTATATCTGAGATAAAGTATGTTGTCATGGATCCTCTAACATGTTGAGCTTGCCTTTCCCCCTCATGCTAGCCAAATTCTCAGCACCAAGTAGAGATATTACTTGTGCTTCCAAATACCCTTAAACCTGTTTAGCCATGAGAGTCCACCATATCTACCTATCGATTGAGTAAGATCCTTCAAGTAAGTTGTCATCGGTGCAAGCAATAAAAGTTGCTCCCTAAATAGGCATGACTTATTAGTGCAGAGAAATAAGCTTTGTACGAACTTGTTGTGGAAGTAATAAAAGCGACGGACTGCATAATAAAGTTCCACATACAAGGGGCAATATAAAGTGACGTTCTTTTGCATTAAGATTTTGTGCATCCAACCATAAAAGCGCATGGCAACCTCTGCTTCCCTCTGCGAAGGGCCTATCTTTTATTATTATCTTCTACCTTATGCAAGAGTCATGGTGATCTTCACCTTTCCTTTTCATTTTATCCTTTGGCAAGCTCAAAGATGTTGGAAAGAACATGATATATATATATATATATATATCTAATTGGATGTAGGGGAGCATGAATTATTATTGTTGACATTACCCTTGAGGTAAAAGGTTGTGGGGCAAAACTATAAGCCCCTATCTTTCTCTGTGTCCGATTAAAACTCCGTAACCACAAGTATTGCGTGTGTGCTAGCAATTATGAAGGACTAAGTGATAGTTGAGTATGTGGACTTGCTTTTAAGCTCTGACATAGACTCTTTCCGATGTTATGATAAATTGCAATTGTTTCAATGACTAAGGGTATAATTTGCTGGTGCTCAATAAGGTTTATGATTCATACTTTGGCTTTGTGAAAAGATCATCATTTGAACATGAGTAATCATATGACAAATCTATTTATGTTGCTGTTACGAAATAATCATGATGCCTTCATGTCCGTATTTTATTTTTATCGACGCCTCTACCTCTAAACATGAGGACATATTTATTGTTATCGGCTTTTCGCTTGAGGACAAGCGAGGTCTAAGCTTGCGGGAGTTGAAACGTCCATTTTGCATCATGCTTTTATATCGATATTTATCGCATTATGGGCTACTATTTTACGTTATGTCACAATACTTATGGCTATTCTCTCTTATTTTACAAGGTTCACCATGAAGAGGGGGAATGCCAGCAGCTGGAATTCTGGCTGGAAAAGGAGCAAATATTGGAGACCTATTCTATGCAACTTCAAAAGTCCTGAAACTCCACGGAATATCTTAAAATAAATAAAGAAAAATCGTCGCCAAAGATGAAGGCCAGGGGCCCACACTGCTCACGAGGTGCGGGCGCGCCCCCTCCCCGGTGCACCCCCTACCTCGTGGGTCCCCTGGTGGCTCTCCAATGCCCATCTTCTCCTATATGAGCTCTTTCGATGAGAAAAAAATCATAAGCAACCTTTCGGGAGCGCTTTTCCTATTATAAGAGTTTGTCCAGGCTTGTCCTTTGCTACAAAAAGTATTGAGCCACCTTGCTGCACTTTATTTACTCTTGTTACTTGTTGCTCGTTATAATTTACCTTATCACAAAACTATCTGTTACCACTTATTTAAGTACTTGCAGAGAATACCTTGCTGAAAACCGTTTATCATTTCCTTCTGCTCCTCGTTGGGTTTGACACTCTTACTTATCGAAAGGACTACGATAGATCCCCTATACTTGTGGGTCATCACTCCCCTCCCCCTTCCACCTATATATACGTGGGGAGGGGGTGCCTAGAACACACAACAAACATTTTAGCTGTGTGTGGCGCCCCCTCCACAGTTTACGCCTCCGGTCATATTCACGTAGTGCTTAGGCGAAGCCCTGCGTGGATTACTTCACCATCACCGTCACCAAGCCGTCGTGCTGACGGAACTCTCCCTCGACACTTTGCTGGATCAAGAGTTTGAGGGACGTCATCGAGCTGAACGTGTGCAGAACTCGGAGGTGGCGTACGTTCGGTGCTTGATCGGTCGGAACGAGAAGAAGTTCGACTACATCAACCGCGTTGTCAAACGCTTCCGCTTTCGGTCTATGAGGGTACGTGGACACACTCTCCCCTCTAGTTGCTATGCATCTCCTAGATAGATCTTGCGTGATCGTAGGAAATATTTTGAAATACTGAGTTCCCCAACATATATATACTATAAGATAAGTGTATTGAAAACATAACATTCAATAGAAGTCTTACCAGCGGTTGTTCTTAATGTGAGACTTCGTGAAAGTGTGCAGGAGTGAAGCATACGGATGATCGGGATATTGAATTTGTATCCATTTAGAAACCATTGAACATGCTTATCAAATTTAATTAAATGGCCAATGTCTTCTCAAATTTTAATTGTGCCACATGTAGTACCATTTCTCTTCACAATTTGTTTGTATGTTTTATCCAGTTTGAAATAAGCTATGACATGCATATAAGAAAATTTAGTTAGGGAGTAAGGGGGAACTTCAGCGCAAGGAGTAAAGAATGTTGTATCAGTGTAAGTAGTAAGTAATGATAATACTATACAAAGGTGGATGTACAGGAGAAGGAAATTTAATCAGAACTATGGTAAAAGATGGTTCACTGTTTTTTTAGAATCTGAAAGATGGTTCACTGGTGGCGCTAGTGGTGCTATCGTCTCGTAGCTGGGCCAAGTCCAATCAGCACAGCCAATTTCAAAGAGAAGGCCCAAGAAGAAGAGCATAGCTGCCATAGCCAACCGTAGGAGCTACCTACCGTCTGTACTGATTTGTAATACGTTTCACCTCTTAAGATGTGTGTTTGGGTCGGCCCATTTTCGCGCCTATGTTCGCTCGCTCGCTGTAGCTGGCCTTCGCTTCGCTATTACTTTCTTCAGGTTTTGTTTTACCATTTTCTCCATCTTTCATTTTCTTCACTTATTATTTGTTTTTTTCTTGGTTTCTTCAGTTTTCTTCTGATCTCCTTCTTCTTCTTCTTCTTCTTCTTCTTTTGTTTTGCCTTTCCTTTTTCTTCTTCTTTCGTTTTCTTCGGTGTTTTTCTAGGTTTTCATGGGATTTTCCTTTCTCTTTCTTTTCAATGGTTTTGTTTCTTTTTTGTAGTTTTGGTTGGTTTTGTTTGATTTTCATTGTGGTTCTTGGTCTTCTTCCATTTTTGTAGGTTTTCAATATATCTTTAACTTTTTTCCCACGCAAGGTACATTATATATATGTACATATATATTTATATATATGAAAAAACAATTATGCATGTTTTAACATTTATAAATAAATGATTAACATTTTTTATATTATATGTTCTGACGTCTACTTTTTTCGTGCACATACATTTTTTGTATACATATGAAACCTTTTTTATAAATTTTTAATATTTTCAAAATACATGATTAACATTTTTTATATTATATGTTCTGATGTTTAGTTTTTTCCATACACGCTTGTACACTCTTTAGTATACACCAGAAATATTTTTATGCACGTTAGTTTCTTTTCCAAATACATGGTAAAGAGTTTTTGAAATATATACTTTTGTGGTTTTTATTGTTTTGTTTTCTAAACTCATGTCTACTTTTTCTCGGTACACAATGTACATTTTTAGAGCACACGTGAAACATTTTTCTGATACACGTTGGACATTTTTCAAATACATGATAAAGAGTTTTCAAAATATATGTTTCTTTGCGATTTTTATTGGTTTTTTCTGAACTCAAGTCTACTTTTCCTCGTTATACAATGTACATTTTTAGAACACACGTGAAACATTATGCTGATACACGTTGGGCATTTTTCAGATACATGCAGTACAATTTTTTAAAATCTTTTTTGAACACTTTTTGAAATACATGATAGTATTTTTCCAAATAGAGTTGTACAATTTTTCTGAACTATGCAGGAAATTACATGGTATAAACATTTTTAGAAACATTTGAACATGATTAACATTTTTTTATTTAAATAAACTTTTTTTTACAATGTACAAACATTTTTCACACACATAATTAACATTTCTCGTACAAATTATTAACATGATCCACTTGTTTGTTTCACTTTTGTACATTTCAGTTGTCTATTAAAATAATTCCTACACATGATTAACATTTTTTGCACACATGAATCATGTTTCTAATTACATCAATATTTTTGACAATATATAAACATTTTTCGCACACATGATTAAGATTTTTTTTCGTACACATGATTAACATGTTCCACTGTTTTTGTTTCACATTTATACATTTCTTGTGTGCATCAAAAATTTTTGATACACATTTAACATTTTCAAATGTAATATTAACATTTATTCGCAGATATAAATCTTTTTTTGAATTACATGAGAATTTTTTTACAATGTATAAAAGAATTTCGTACACACGATTAGCGCGTTCTACTTTTTTGGTTTCACATTTATACATTTTTCATGTGCATCAAAAACATTTTTTATACACATTTAACATTTTGAAATGCAAGATTAACATTTTAAAAAATAATGGTAAGTTTGTTTTATAATATAAATATTTAGAATGTTTAGAAATATAAACATAATGAAAAAATAAAGCAGAAAATAAATAACAAAATGTGAGTACAAAAAGAAAGAAGGAACAAAATGTGAGTAAAAAAGTAGCCAACAGGCGAGCGGTGGCCATTGGGCCAGCCCAATATGTCCGCTCCTGCAGGCGAGCCATGATATGGCTCGCGGCAGACGGCATATAGCCATGCCCATAGCCAACCACCGCAGGAGCTCCCTAAAAACGGAATTCAGCAGCGACACGTTCGAGAAAATCCTGAACTGGATCGATGTGGCGATGAAATCCCAGCCCCCGACACAACGGTTGGTGACAAGACCTCGGAGCTGATCCCGCGACCCATCAACGGACAACCAAATCCTGAAGCCGATCACGCGACCCATGACCAGCGACGGATTTCTGCAATCGACCCACATGTTGTCGGCAATGAAATCTTAAACTTGATCCTGCGACCCACCGACCGGTGACTCCTGTCGGCGTCCTTGGGTACGTCCTCCTCCACCCATAGGCGGACCTAGAGGTGTGCCTGGTGTGCCGTGGAACACCCAGACCCGTGGTCGGATGGTTAAGAGGACAGTGTCCTCGGCCCAATAGAGTTCAAGTCCTATATTTCACAACGGTGCTTGTATTTTTCTGGATGCTTTTCCTATTTGACGCACTTTGCGTCACGTAGTCAGATCGTTCGCATAGACCTGATCAAGCTTGTGATCAAACTGGGCCGGTCCATCTTAGAAGCTAACGAGTATTATATCCCGTTTTGGGAACATTCTGGAAGGTTCCAGCCTAATTTTCCGGTTTTGGGAACATTCCAGAAAGTCCCTAAACCAATTTTTACTATTTTTTTTTGCTTTCTGATGGTTTTTTATCATTCGTTTTTTCTTTTTTGGTCCTTCTCTTTTCTTCATGTTTTTGTTCAAAATTTTCACAAGTTTTTTGAAATAATTGGGGATTTCAATAAATATTTCCGTACAAAAAAAACTTGTTCACTAATTTCAAAGAATGTTCATTTTTCAAAATTTTGTTCGAAAGATTGAAAAAAATGTTCTCGTTTAAAAATAGTTCAATAATTTAAAAATTGTTCATATTTTAAAATTTTGTTCTCGAGTTTTTAAAAAATATTCCCATTTCAATAAGTGTTTGCATATTCTAAAAGATTGTTCGTGTTTTCAAATTTTGTTCTGGACTTCAAAAAAATGTTTGTGTTCCAATTTTTTTTGGAATTTAAAAAATGTTTGTGTTTTAAAATTTTGTTTCCAGCATTTCAAAAAAGGTTATTGTTTTCCATTTTTTGGTAATTTAAGAAAAATGTCCCTTTTCAAAAATTGTTCGCGTATTCATATTTTTTCCCAGTGGTTCCAAATGTTATTCAGCATTTTAAAAAAATGTTCCCAGTTTTAAAAACATGTTTGAGTTTTTTTTAAAAAATTCACAAATTTCATAGGACATTCCGTTTTTCTTCAAACAAATGTTATGCGTTCGAAACTTGAAAAAATTGGATTTGCGATGGTTTTGGTTCCTAATTGTTTCACACAGCTCAATATTCAGATAAGCTCGCTAGCTCAAGTGGCAATAGCAGGTCTTTTGGAACTGGAGCTCCTGCGTTCAATCGCTATAGAATACGACTTTCTTTTTTGAGTTCTAAAGACTGACCCTACAGTCGCTAGCTTGGGCCGGCCCAGTCGGATATCCGCCTGTGCGTGCAGTCGGCAATTTGCCACAAAGAGCCACAAATGTGAGGTCCTTTATTTTAGGCCTTCCGGGATGTCTGTTCAGTGGGAGATATTTCCGTCGATTGCGAAAGCGTCTATGGCGACTTCATCTATCTTAAAATGACGTCAGTCTCTCGAGGCGCTTATAGGGCTAGAGTGGGCGTAATATGTCAGCCCAAACTGAATTGAGCCGAGGCCCAAGTGATATTTTGCCGTCAGCCCACAACCGGTTCCTAAAAAAAATCACATCTGAGCCCAAAACCCACAGCGACGCGACCTAATCCCCCTCGCGTTCGGCCGCTGCCTCACCGGTCACCAGGACGCGCCGCCGCTCGGCGCTTACCCAGTCTGCCGCCTCTCCTTCTCATCGGTAGTTCGGCGCTGACCGCCGGTGGCCGGAGGCCCGAAGCAAGCGTCGCAAGCAGCCGACCCGCCGAAACGGACCAGACGGCCGCACTGCCGCTCAGGAGGAACACCTTCCGTACCGACGGTCGACGCCCTCGTCTCCTCCGGCCCTCCCCGCTCTCAGTGCCGGCCGTGGCCTCGGCCTCGTGGGTGAGTTACTGGTGTGCCGTGCCTACCCCCTCGCTCCATGTACTGCTTGCTATTTGCTTGGTTGTACTGATGGTAGAGTACTAGAGTTCATATCATTTTTGCATCAATGGATCCAGTGAATGATTGGATCAATTTGATGAAGAAGAAGAGACGAATGCGGAGTAGTTATGTTCGCATCACTTCTGCTTGTGTAAACATAAGTTTGTTTGCATCAGAGTGAAACTACAAATCAAAAGCTCACATCCAATGTGAACATGAGCACGGCCAAATGGACTGAATATTTACTAATGTTTGCTGCACTGCCTTTTGATGTTCTTAAACATCCACAAATGTCATATGATGCTTTTTTTTCTTTTTCTTTTTGAGAGCCTATGATGCTTATTTCTGCTGTTAAAAGAGTATTTTCGACAATGAATCTAGTGAAAAATAAGTTCCTAGGTCCATCACTGCATCCACCTCGTCCTTTCCCCTAATTCCCTCCTGCTTTCCAGTATTCGCTGGTAATTCATCACCCGTTGATCCCAAATCTACTATTTTCCCTGCAGCACAATGGCGGAAGAGGACATTGACTGGACACAGGTGTTTGATCGGGTCAAAGGTTCAATCTTTTTCATCCTGTTTGCTCCGAAACAAGACCAGCTTGAAGAACTCAAAATCCTGGCTGATGAGGTCAAGACGGTAAAAGATAAAAAATCACGGTACGACAAGGTCAGGAATGGACATTCTTCTACTGGTTTCGCCTACTATTCTAGACCAACCGGACTGCTAATCATGACAAGTGCACACGGATTGAGCCATCTTTTCAATGCGTCTTGGCCTTTGACAGGAGAGACATTGGATATGATGGACATTACTGTCTTATGTGATCACCAGGAAGAAACTATTCAGGAAGCTAGGTTGGTTAATGCTGTCAGGAAGTATGGCACTGCAACGGTAGTTGGGGTTGATTCAAGTGAAGATACAATTGTTCTGAGTGTTGAGAACAGCAGCCTCAAGAATTACTCAGACGATGGCGTATGCGCCCAAGCACACCCTGCCCTTGAGATCTCTGCCAACACGCCAACAAATCGCAGGCAGTGCATGATGGTGTCTTGGCCGTCCTATATGCCTAGAACGATCTCTATGGGTACAACCGTTTCTTCAAGGGGGATCGGCCTGCGTGATCCTTTGGGGTACAACATGAATGTATTGGAAGTCGACATGAGAACTGCTGAGAGCTCGTCCGGGGCGCCACTGTTCAACTCAAACGGCGAGGTTATTGGTATTCTGCAAGGGAGACTGAGTCGGACCCGCTCGACCTTCGTGGCGGGGTCGCATCTGCATGGATGGGTCCAAGCAGCTCATGGCGCATGAGTTAAAGCTGCAAATCGTCGACAGAAATAGACTTTAGGCTCTATTTATCTTGGCATGTAGTAATTCTCTGTTAGTAACACTCATTCCGTATGTTAAGACATTAATTTATGTCTCCTCTTGCCTTGCTTTGGCGGTTGGGTCGTCTGTGCTAGTGGCAAAAACTGTTAGTACTATGTAGCATCCATAATTGCAAATGGTTAGTGTAAGTCTCGTAAGTACAGTATGACGAAACCGCAGGCATGTGTTCTTCAGATATGCTTATGTGGTGTTCATTCCCCCCTCATCCATGCGTTTTCTCTTCTCTTTTCAGATATGTTGTGTGTTTGGTAAGTGTACGATCTATGTTTCACCAGCAGGGGGCTGTGCTTCTTTTTCTCAAGATGCCTCAGCTGTATATTAGTCCCATTTTCTGTACTTTATCCAGTTATAAGTGTTCAGAGCTAGTTTGGTATTAGATTAGTTTGTACTTTGTACAGCTAGTTTGGGTTCAGAATCAGGATTGAGAATGTTGGCCGCTCCTGCCTGATTGCTATTAGAGTGTCTTCATTCTTCTAGTGGGGGGCTGTGTTGTTTTCTGAATGTGAGGTTAGCCAAGAGTGTTTGGTTCATAGACATGATCGAAAATGCTGGTAGCTGCTAGCACAGTTCGTGGAACTTCTAATTCTTGTGCCGGTTTTAGTATATTATCTGTCATACAGCAATTTGTGTGATCATCATTCATCTGTCGTGTAGCTAGATTCGCGCACTCCTATCTTGCTTACTTTCATGCATGGCCTTCCCTGCAGTTATGCACGGACACAAAAGTTTTTTTCATTTATTGAGTGGGGTGTACAGGTCCTATATACCTTGTATGCCTATAAATTTCAGCATAGGTACATCACTTTTGGTAACTCCATTCGTTAACTCATTTATTGTCTCACTGTTTTGTATGCATGGTTGAGAAGTTCAGATGGGATTTATGTAACCAATCTCTTTCCATTTTTCCTGAGCAGTATATGTAGTATTGCTTTATTAAGTCGTCGCAATGTTTTCCACTGGGATTTAGCCAAACTGTTTGTGTGGTTCAGAAGCTCGGATGGGATTTCTGCTTTGGTATCTGCAGTGTTCTATATTCAGACATCACTGTTCAGACTTTTGAGAGAAGGTACTAGCCAAGTGTTCAGAAGCTTTTTCATTCATATAATTTTGAGATCAGTGCATGTGTTGTCATTTTTATTTTCCGGGTTATCATAAGCATCATTGTTAAGTCCCAGGTCATCCAAAGTCATCTGTTAGTCACAGTTAAGGTTTAATTCTGTTTCTCTAGACAGCTTGCTTATTTATCATTGTTCATAGTTTCATTCTTCTCAGTTATTGTTCAGTATTCGCTAATTAAGTTTTCAATCCTAGGTTTTTCTTTTTTTACCTTTTCCTGAATAAAGAAATCTCAGCTACTAACATGTTCAAGTGGATCGATTATTTTTGCAGTATTTTTTCATCTGTTGCTGAGTTGATAATAGCAGAATGTGCCGGGGTGACCTGTCACGTAGGCCTAGTGTGTGGCGGTTTGGTATGGGTGCAGAACTGGATGTCGCCTGCAAGTCGCGAGTGGACAACACCTTGCTTCTGGATTGGCTGACGGCGTTCTGCTGGACTACCAACGTTTTGAGCAGCTCCACACAAGTGTTGAACCTCTCGCGATCTGAGTGATCATCGCGAAGTTGGATGTTTTCCAGCCCTTCAGTTGCAGCCATCATGTTCTTGCCTTGCCTGTGCCGGGTTAGCAACAAAACTCAGTGAGCCAAAAAATGTATATATCTGACCTGGAGTATAGGTGTTGTTCACGTCGTGAAATCCCATCGCAATCTTGGTTCTGGAAAGCGTAGCATGTGCCTAGCGCGCCACTGTCCTTGTAGATTCTGACATACCCATCGATAGAGTACCACAGCTAAACGAAAAGCTCATACAGCAAATGGAAGATCGGTTTACCCAAGTTTGGTCCTTAACTGTGGAGGTAAAACCCTACTTCTGCTTGTGTTATATTAATGTCTAGGGGTATACATGGTGCAATGACTATCGAGGGGTAAGATTGTAGGTCCCCTGTTGACTAGCCCGGCCTCGGCTTATAAAGGGTGCCAAAGGCCTAGGGTTACAAGGAACCTAGTTGGCCATGGCGGTGGATTAGTCCTTCTGGAACACCAGTTTCATCATCTTGGACACCAAATCTTTCGGGTCCTTTCTTGCTGAGGGCCCACAGGTCGGACATATGGCCTGGGGCGGGAACCGGCCTAGGGGGCCACCGGCCGGCCTGTTGGGCTGACTTCCAGTCTAGTACGACACACCTACGCCATAACATCATCAGCGAGACCAGACTAAGACTAGGCTAATTTGGGGTCGTGACGACATGAAGCAGGCTATGAGTAGTCGCATGGATGTTGGTCATCAGGTCTTTGATGGCAGTGACATTAGCACCTTTGGCCATTGGCTTCCATTGTAACATGAATGCATTCATTTTGGAAAGAACATCAGAAGGATGATTAGGGAAATGTAACTTGATGGTAAACTTGTTGCGAGTAGTCCACAACGACCAACATTGAACAGCAAACACAAACCAAAACACGGAGCGAAAGCCCAGGGAGATTCATAGTTATGACAGAAGGGTTTGTGAAGTTATTAGAATCCCAGGTGACGTTAGGCCGCGACTGAACATAACTCCAAAGAAATTTGGGAGGAAACACCTAAATAAGATATGCTCTATGTCCTCGAACTCTTCACAAATAGAACAAGAGGCGGCCACATTACCATTGTGTTTCAATATTTGATCACTCAATCGCTTGCCAGAGAAAACTTCTAATTTTGAACAGGATGCGAGCCCTCCATGCCATCGGAACTTCCGCGGGTGATGGCCTAGAATAATGTAACGCCCCGGATTCGATGCGCCAGGTGTCCGTCAGTTATTCGCCGTCGTTGCCATGTCATGTGCTTGCGTGTCTCTCTTTGCCATGTCATCATCTGTATTTTTATCATGTCATCATGTGCATTTCATTTTGCATACATGTTCGTCTCATGCATCCGAGCATTTTCCCCGTTGTCCGTTTTGCAATCCGGCACTCCTATGTCTCCCGGCGCCCCCTTTTACTTATTTTCGTGTGCGGGTGTTAAATGTTCTCGGAATGGGTCGAAGCTTGGCATGCGGTCTTATTATAGTGTAGACAGAGCGCCTGTCAAGTTTCGTCGCGTTCGGAGTCCATTTGATAGCCCAACCGTCATGTATAGCGGTATCGTTATCGGTACTTTCGTCGGACGTTTCGGCTTCCGAAACTGCCGCCGGACGGCACCTCTCTTCTCTCCCCTCAGTCCAGACCCTCTCGTCGCAGCCCACCGAGACCTGCCTAAGCCCCCTCACGATCGGATCCGTCGGATCGCGATCGGAGGTTCCGAAAACCCCCTTAAACCAAACCCTAGCCACCCCTGCCTATATATGGACACCCCCCCTTCCAAATTTGGCAGCCTAACCCGTCCCCTACCTCCCAGCCGCAGCCACTCCTTCCTCCTCGGAGTCAGAGCCTCCCACCTCCAAATCCGCGCCGGCCACCTCGCCTTCACCACTTGGCGCGTAGCCATTGGTCTGCGCCGCCACTGTCAGCCTCCCTCGCCCATCCCCGCGCCACTGCTGCCTCGCGGCGCCGCCAGCTGCCAGCCAGCGGGAGGCCCCGCCCGGGCAACAGGCCCCGCCAGCCCGCGCACCTCCCACTGCGCCCGGCCTGCCGTCCACCCGCTCGGTCGCCTCCTCCCGCCGGAGCCCCGCCTCCTCTCGTCGCCGCCTTGCGAACCTGCCGGAGTCGCCACCGGCAGCCCCGAGTCGCCGCCGGCCGGAAGCCGCCAGTCCGCCCTCGCCTTCCTCTCTCTTCCTCTCTCTCCCCATCGCTAACCGCCCGGTGCCTTTCCTTCCTTGGTCGCGCGCCGCCTCCTTCTCGCCGGCCCCTCCTCCCGCCGGATCCGCCCGGAGTGGACCCGCCGCGGCCGGATCTGCCTTCCCCACCGCCGGATCGGACCCCTCCATGCTCCTGTCGTCGCCGGAGTGGCCTCCACCGCCGCCGCCATGTCCCTGCTCGGGAGGATGACCCCGCCGGCCACAGGCTCATGACCCGACCTCACGGCCCGGCTCCACCGACTCTCCAAGGCCCAGCCAGCCGACCCGGCCTGCTCCCTCTTCGTGGCCGAAGCCCAGGGTGAGCAGCCCCTTTAACCGCTCGTGCGTCATATAGTCTCATAGCGCTCACCCTGTTTTTTTTTTCAAAAAATGACTAGTCCCCAGATTCCAGTTATTTTCATGCATTTTCATCGCATGATATCTCTGCATCCGTAGCTCCGTTTTGTGCGTGTAATATGTCAAAATGTTCGTCTCGAATAATAGATCATTTCATGTCATTGCATCATTTTCATTTGAGCTCATCTTGATGCCCTAAATGCTGTTGCAAGAGTGCTATGTGATGTTAGTTTCTGATTTTTATCAGAACTTGCACTTTTGTCATTTTTGCCATGATTGATGTGTGCATCCTATGGATTTGAGTCCTACATGTGTTTTGTAATATGCCATGCCATCTTTCCAGGGGTGTATGCCATGTATTTTTTTTAACTATGTGGTGAATAGCACAAGCATGCAAACTAGGTGTCTTGTTGTTGCTGATTTCAGCCCTGTTTTGCTGATATTTTGATGCCATGTTAACTTGATGCTACAGAGAGTTCCATGCATATTTTGAGATACTTCAGTAAGGATTTTTTGTAAAGCATGTCTTGCTCTATCCATACATGCCCTTGTTTGCAATTATGGAGTGACATAGCTTGAGTCAATCGAGCTCTACTTTTGCTATCAAATGTTTCCTGGCAGATTGTATACATGTTATTCAATTTTGCCAAGGTTGTTGTGGTTGATCCATGTATACTATGTTATTGTTCTTGCCATGTATGCCTTCTATGCCATGTCTTCTTGATGTATGTATGCTTAGTTTTTCATATAAGGCTCTGTAGTGAGTGCATTGAGCTTGTAAACATGCCTACTTGTTATCAGTTTTTGACATGCTATGTTGCTGAATCTGTTAACGAAACTTTCGATATTGACATGGGTGTTACTATATTTTCTGATCCTTTTTGGCTTATGGTCACTAAAGGACTTTTGTTCTATGCAATTAGGAGATTCATGCTATGCCTTTGTTTGCCATGATAAGTTCCTGTAACATGTTGTTTCATAGCTCTAAACATTGCAACATGATGTTATTTCTGCAAAGTCTGAAACTGTTATTAGTTGCAATCTTGCCATGTGTTTTTGAGCATGTTCTAGTTGTTTCTGGAGATAGCTCAGTGTTCATGTTTTGTAATGCTTTACCTGTACATCATGCCCATGCCTTTTGTTATCATGTTGAGGTCCTGTAGCTTGTTGTTTTGATGCTTGCAATATGCCTAGTTGCTGTTTTGGACAGCTTGTTCTTTAAACTTGTATAGGGTGTATGTGTTGATCCGTTGTCTGCTTTTGAGTGTGTTCTATATGAAACTTGCTTGATTTTGCATGTAGTTTCATATTATCATGTTGCATCCTTGTTTTGAGGTGTTTGCTTGATGTTTGTATGCATTTTGCCTCAATGCCATGTTTATCTTGTTTTGCTCATATCTTCTAGACCGTAGTCTCAATCTAATGAACTTTATATGTAACTTAACTAGAATTTCGTGTAGATCATCGTGGTGCATCTTAAATTGCTGTTTAACAACTTGAACATAAGGTTTATTCAGATCTGGACCAATTTCGAAATATGCATATGAGGACTTACCGGAATTGTTCTATGTTGTTTCCGGCCTCGTTTAAACTTGCCTTGATGTGTTGCTCTTGTTTGCATCATCTCTTGCCATGAGTAGCTTCATGTAGCTTTGTCATGCATCATGCTTGGTTGTGCATCATGTCTTGTTCATGTGTGATGTGTTTACTATGTTGTGTGCTTCTTCTTGTTAGTTCCTGTTTCGTTGCGATCGTGAGGAATCGTTCGTCTACGCTTGATTAGGCTTCATCCGTTCGTCTTCTTCATGGACTCGTTCTTCTTCCTTGCGGGATTTCAGGCAAGATGACCGCTACCCTGAATCTCATTACTATCATTGCTATGCTAGTTGCTTCGTTCTATCGCTATGCTGCGTTACCTATCACTTGCTGCTCAAGCCATCCCAAATTGCCATGTCAGCCTCTAACCTTTTGCACCCTTCCTAGCAAACCGTTGTTTGGCTATGTTACCGCTTTGCTCAGCCCCTCTTATAGCGTTGTTAGTTGCAGGTGAAGATGAAGTTTGTTCCTTGTTGGAACATGGAGATGTTGTTCCTTGTTGGAACATGTTTACTTGTTGGGATATCACAATATATCTTATTTAATTAATGCATCTATATACTTGGTAAAGGGTGGAAGGCTCGGCCTTATGCCTGGTGTTTTGTTCCACTCTTGCCGCCCTAGTTTCCGTCATATCGGTATTATGTTCCCGGATTTTGCGTCCCTAACGCGGTCGGGTGATTTATGGGACCCCTTGACAGTTCGCTTTGAATAAGACTTTTCCAGGCCCAACATTGGTTTTACCATTTGCCTCACCTATACCCTTTTTCCTTGGGTTTCGGAGCCCGAGGGTCATCTTTATTTTAGCCCCCCGGGCCGGTGCTCCTTCGAGTGTTGGTCCGAACCGAGCAGATCAAGGGGCCACCACGGGCAACTCGAGGGCTGGTTTTACTCAGAGGGCTGACTTATCCGGTGTGCCCTAAGAACGAGGTACGTGCGACTCCTATCGGGATTTGTCGGCACATCCGGGCGGCTTTGTTGGTCTTGTTTTATTGCTGTCGAAATGTCTTGTAGCCGGGATTCCGAGACTGATCGGGTCTTCCCGGGGAGAAGGAATATCCTTCGTTGATCGCGAGAGCTTATCATGGGCTAAGTTGGGACACCCCTGCAGGGTTTGAACTTTCGAAAACCGTGCCCGCGGTTATGTGGCAGATGGAAATTTGTTAATGTCCGGTTGTAGAAAACCCGAAGTTGATCTTAATTAAAATACACCAACCGTGTGCGTAACCGTGAGTGTCTCTTTTCGGGGTTGATCGAGAGGAGAACACGGCTTCGGGTTATGTCTCGACGTAAGTAGGAGTTCGTGATCACTTCTTGATCATTACTAGTTGACGACACTTCCTTTGCTTCTCTTCTCGCTCTCATTTGCGTATGTTAGCCACCATATATGCTTAGTCGCTGCTGCAACCTCACCACTTTACCCCTTCCTTTCCCTTTAAGCTTTGCTAGTCTTGATACCCATGGTAATGGGATTGCTGAGTCCTCGTGGCTCACAGATTACTACACCACCAGTTGCATGTTTTGGAGTTCTTCCTCTGCTTCTTCGATCAGGGGATAGGTTCCAGGTCGGCAGCCTGGGCTAGCAGGGTGGATGTCGTTTGAGTTCCTGTTTATGTTTCATCCGTAGTCGGATGTTGATCTTGTATATGATGTTGATGTATTCTTGTGGCATTTGTACCTTATGTATGTATCCCCATTATATTGTAATGTTGATGTAATGATATCCATCTTGCAAAAGCGTTCCAATATGCGGGTCTATCCTTGGTGGGACCGTCGAGTTCCTTTTGGATAGGGTCGCATATTGGGCGTGACAAATAAGCCTGGAGTAAAGCGATTTCACCGAACTTGCCAGACACCGAGTGGCCAAACAATCTGGTCCAAAGTCACTAAGAGTAGTGGAAATGGGCAATGAGGACTTGGCATTCCAAGGGTGTGGCTAGGTCTCAGCCGACTGAGACATAACTAAGTCCCAGTCAAATGCTATAACATGTAAGAAAGAACAAAGAAAAAACTGAAAAGAAAAATTGCACAAATATCATAAATATAGCATCGACTGAGACATAACGAACTCTTAATCGACTGAGACATAACGAACTCTTAACCGACTGAGACTTAGCAATAGTATTCCACGAACTCTTCATGATACAAGAACCGACGGAACCCGAGGTCCCAATTATTAACAGAGAGCTCCCTAGTGAAGATCTCATGATGGTCCCAATAATCCCACAACTCTTCAGGAGATAAGGACCTACGGAAATGGGCAGTGATGGGCATATTCTCTGTAATTCATTCCACCATCTGATTTTCTTTGCCCGCTACCTCAACCGTTGCATCTCCAGATTTGTCGAGCATGTCAAGATTGCCTGGGAGGAGCCCCCCGTAGTTGTCAAGAAGCCTGTTTCATGTTTACCAAGGATGTTCTGCATGGGACGTCAACGGAAGCAGCAGAAGCACCCACCTGCGGCTGCGGGTCCAGTCATTGAAGGGCACAGCAGAGCGTGAGGCTAGCCGTTGTCACTGACTGATGGGGTCAGTCAATGCCAACGTGAGCGCTGGTCAAACTGGTGTGTGGGACCACTGTGGTTAACCATTTTCATTAGCAAAAATAATTGGCCAGTTCATTTACATAGTGGGACCCACTATCAGTGACACATCCAGGGGATCGATTGGCACTCTTCTTTTGCGGGGTAAAGGGAGATTCTATGACTTAAGGAAGCAAATCAGCCAAAACTAGTTTTACAACATCGTTCAAACCCGAGCCCAACCACATTGCAGTACGGGCGTACTTCTATCGTAAGCAGTGAGTGCATGGTTAACTTTATTTTGCCAGTGACTAATAGACGTAATAGAAATCTCCCTAGGATCAGCAGCAACCGTACGTCATCTGAATCTCCACGAGAATGAGAATGCGGAAACGTGATTGGTCTACCAACCTTGTGTTCAGCATCTTCAACGCTATCCATCTCGATGGGAATGCATGGGCAGGTATGTACGGTGCAAAGCAAGCGCGAGCCCCTTCTTGCACGCAACTAACTTGGCTCCCAGGTCATTATCGCATGTGTGGTTCTCTCTAAATGCGATAAAGATAACCTCCCCTTTCAGTACGCAGTACCATGGCCCCTCCAGCTGCTCCAGTGGCAGATACATGGCTGCCTTCGACATTCAATTTCCTCCATCCGGAGGGATGCAACATCCAACGCTGCTTAACCTTCTGTTGTACTTCCTGATGGCTTGCTGGGGCACCAATTTGAACAACCATCTTACACTTCTCCATGTCACCTTAAGTCCATTGGTAAATACACAGTAGGGAATTGATGTAGCCTTGGAGGAATCTGCGGGATGTTTCTGTTGGTGGGGGATCTTGCAATGAGTAACTTCACACAACATACCACACACGCCACATGATCATGAGAACTACCAAGTGTGTAGTGTCCGAGAGTGGGTCCAACACTAAGAATAACTATTCAGTCACTATGTTGTTGACGTCCTCAACCTTTGGGATGGGCCAATCTAGCGCCATAGCTCGCTACAACTCTTTCAGAAGGGGACACCTACACATTGTGTGGAAACTGTCCTCTCGTTCCACATCACAAAGGGGACACACATTAGTAAGCTCGAGGTGGCGAGAGAATTTATTGGCCCATGTTACAAGTGAGTTAGAAACGAGCCTCCATGCCAAGACGTGTACCTTTGGGGGAGCAGGGCACCCCCATATGGTCGTCCAGGTGGCACGACAACCATCTGGTGCCCTGCTCGTGGTGGCCGCCAATGGATGCTTGTGTTAGAGTTGTGTCGAATATAGTGTACAAGGTAGGTTACAGTTGGACTTGTAGTTGTATTGTGTTTAGATAGGATATGAAGTCGTGTCCTAGTAGGACACTTGTATCCTAGGCCTCTCTTATATAGCGAGGGTAGACACACGATGTAACCTATGCCAATATAATAGCACCGGAACGCAGGGAAAGCCGGCGGCATGTGCCGGTGTCCAGGGCGACCGGGTGCGGTATTGTAGCGGCGTCACAGGGAGGAGCGCCCGTAGTCAAGCCCCGGGGATGTAGCCATATCGGTGAACCTCGTTAACAAATCTCGGTGTCGTGCCTCGTGTGATTGCTTTGTCCTCAGATGATCAGCGATATGCCTCGGATTTATTCTAACAAGTGGTATCAGAGCAAGGTTCGATTTGAGGCCGTGGTGTTGATCTAGTGGAGGTGGAAGATACCGTCGTTGGAGTTTGCCAGGAGCGATCTGCAGCAGACGTGTCGGCGGTTGTAATCTTTACAAGGGGATCACGGAGCGGCAGCGATCCAGGCTGATCTCAGCAAGTTCGGCACGTTTCGGAAGCGTGCGGCGCATGCAACTGCAGCGGTGGGCGCGACTCAAAGCGAGACGTGTGCAGGCAGCGGTCAGGCAGCACGAGCTACTGCTCGGTTCGGAGCAACGGGCCATTGGAATCGTGCAGGTTGGAGAGAGGCAAGGGACCGGACAGAGATTTGTTTTGGATCAAAAGACGGTCCTCGTGTGCGACGTGGACGGAGGCAGCCAGGTCGATTGGGCGGAAGGAAAACACATCCATCGTGGTACGTTGGTACGCATCCATCAGGGAGCAGGGGCGACAGCAACAGTTTGCATCGGGTCGTGCGCGTGGCTGCAGCAGAACAGCCAGGCTGCAGTACGAGAGGTTCTGGCTAAGCATCAAGGAGTAGAGTAGCTCCCATGAGTAGCAAGTTTGCTCAATTTTCAACCTGGTATTTTGCTACTTGCACGCGGGAAGGGTGCTGGACTTTGGGCTTTGCTAGACATACACGTACTGCATGGCATCGCATGTGGTAGCAGCTTGGTTAGTTTTTCGCAGGGTCAGCCGTATAAAGAACCATGGCACCAATGGGTATCAGGTTTGAGGTGGAGAAGTTCATGGAACTGAAAACCTTGGGTTATGGCAGATAAAAGCGAAAGATTTGTTGGCACAACGGAGATGCTTGAAGGCGTTGTGAGAAGTCACGTCAGGTAAGATGGAGTTATCATGTGATGGATGGAAATTCGCGAAAGATGATTTGGGAACCTGGGTCGGACTGGACAGTCTGATGGATCGACGCAAGTCGGTTGGTACAGAAGACGGTGGTGGGATCGGCGAAGACGACATAGGAGCGTGATGCTGATGGTGGCCGACTTCTGGGGCGTGGAAACACGTGGCACAGGCCCGAGGGCTTGTGTGGCTTCGACAAGACTATGGCGCGGGGTTGATTCAAGACGGTGCACACGAGAGCTTGAAGTCGACGGGGCGCGAGGGTGGACTGATCATCTACCATGAAATCATGTTGAAGGTGGAGCTGGATTGAGGGGCTACGGTGTAAGGATCCAGAGAATCGAAGTCTATTCAGCGGGATGGGAAAAGCGAGTGGCACGTAGTTCGGACTGAAGCCCAGTGGTCTGATGGAAGCGTGAAACTCGTCATCGGTCGGTGATGATCGGTGGTCCTCTGCAGTGGGGGTTGAGTGGTGTGGTTTCGCGACCCTTGAGACTCGACCGGGATAGCGGAGGCTCGACATGGTAATAGCGGCGAGGCGTGCGGCACGCACGGGACATGGAGACGGGCCAGGGCTCTGGTGGTCATACATGTGGTGAGACAACTGCGAATTTGACTCGGGATGACTACAAGCAATGGTGAAATTCCTTCAAGTTTTAGACATGCGGTCAAGGAA
Organism: Aegilops bicornis; assembly: GCA_021605145.1. Taxonomy (NCBI): domain Eukaryota; kingdom Viridiplantae; phylum Streptophyta; class Magnoliopsida; order Poales; family Poaceae; genus Aegilops; species Aegilops bicornis. The sequence continues at coordinate 41,335,037 of CM038673.1, read as the reverse complement.
GAGCAGTGATGTTGAGTTCAGGTAAATCTTATGTGTGACACCCAGTATGTGAGTTGTTCACTTTCACGCAGATCAGTGATCAGTGTGTGATGGCGTTGGACGGATACTCTGGAAGTTGGGAGCACAAACTAGAGTAACAAGGAACTTAATTTTGCTTGAGTATTGACTGTGGTCAAGAAAAGAAGGGACTACAAGTTGCAGGTGGAGTCACATGGAGTCTTGGAGTTGCAGCGGTGCTCATGGGATAAGCTCAAGTCCAATGTACATGAAAGTTTGATGCATTGACGAACTGAAGGTGGAGGAGTATATTCGCCAAGGTGGAGATTGTTAGAGTTGTGTCGAATATAGTGTACAAGGTAGGTTACAGTTGGACTTGTAGTTGTATTGTGTTTAGATAGGATATGGAGTCGTGTCCTAGTAGGACACTTGTATCCTAGGCCTCTCTTATATAGCGAGGGTAGACACACGATGTAACCTATGCCAACATAATAGCACCGGAACGCAGGGAAAGCCGGCGGCATGTGCCGGTGTCCAGGGCGACCAGGTGCGGTATTGTAGCGGTGTCACGGGGAGGAGCGCCTGTAGTCAAGCCCCGGGATGTAGCCATATCGGTGAACCTCGTTAACAAATCTCGGTGTCGTGCCTCGTGTGATTGCTTGGTCCTCAGATGATCAACGATATGCCTCGAATTTATTCTAACAGCTTACGCTCGTCCATGGCAAGGCGGTAAGCCGAGCGAACGGTGAAGATACCGCTCTTCTACGGGGCCCATGCAACAATGTTGTCGGTGATGAGGGCGGCGTATGGATGCTGATGATGGCTGCGACGTACGTGGGAAGGAAGTACTGACGCAGCACGTTCGTGCGTCAAGCGCCGGACTCGTCCATGAGCTCTGAGACCCGCCGTAGTCTACATGTCCCATGTTGTGTGATCAGCTCGCCTGTCGGTTCGGTAGGTAGCCAACGGTCCCACCATGTATGGATATTCCAGCCATTGTCGACATGCCATAAATTACCCTTTTTAAGGAGCTCGAGGTCGTGCTGGACGTCCTAACATTTGGGTGAGGCGTTCCCAGAGAAGACCATGTCCTCTACGTGCCCTTCTGGGTAATAGCGAGCTTTTAAAACCTACGCATATACATAGAAGACGCCACGCCTGCCATGCTAGAAGGGTTTGGTTGAAGAGATGAAAGGCTCTAAACCCCAAACCATCCTTCATTTTATGTGTTTGAATATTCGACCAAGCCATCCAATGAGTTTTCCGCTTGACATCAGAAGAACCCCACCAGAAATTCCGTACCATCTTCTTCTGGTCATCACACACTGATATTGGGAGTTTAAAAACACCCACTATATATGTTTGGGTCGCTTGTGCAACAACTTTATTGTCGGAGTAATGGGCCACGGGTAACCTAACCCCAGTCCCCGAGCATTTCAAGACATCGGGGCCGACTGCGCCCCTCAAGCATCAAGGATGAATGGCCGCCTTCTGGTGGCCGGCTGGATCAAGCGGTCGGCTGCCAGAAGACGGCCACGCACCAGAGGACGGCCCCAAGACGGACCGACTCCTAGCAGGCGGCCTCCAGAAAGGCCAGCTCCTAGCAGGCGGCCCACAACGCCCACGAAGTCTGCGCCCCTATAAAGAAGACAAGACAGGATGTGGCTACAGTGTAGCCCATCACCCCCATATCCAGGGCACGCCGCGGCCACAGCCTGTACAGGCGGAGATCTTCGCACGACGCGGCACTGTTGCCACTCCACCCTTGACGTCAATCCTGTCAGGCGGAGCCCTGCTCCCACGACGGCCTGTCGGTACGGCCTGCAGGCGGCGAGCCACTAGTAGAAAAAGGGCCTTTAGTCCCGGTTCTGGAACCGGGACTAAAGGGTCGTTACTAAAGCCTCACCCTTTAATCCCGGTTCTTACACGAACCGGGACTAAAGGCCCTGCACGTGGCCGCTGCCTGGAGGTCCACCTTTAGTCCCGGTTGGTAACACCAACCAGTACTAAAGGAAATTTATGATTTTTTTTATTTTTTTATTTTTTTATTTTCAAATTTCTGAAGTATTTTAACCTCTAATCTCTAATCATCCCTCATCACTGCCCAATTTAACCTCTAATCTCTAATCACCCCTCACCATTCCAAATCATCTAACTTTCCGGACGGTCACCCATCCTCTCACTACTCCAGCCTGAGCACGCTTAACTTCCGGGTTCTATTCTCCCTTGTTTCCAAGTCTGCACTTGTTGTTTTCCTGACAATAGTAAGATATCAATCCTATTAACCCTCAGGAATTTAGCTTGAGCATGAAGTCACACATTTCACTGTTTGAGTTTGAAACTATTGTTCTAAAACAAAATAATTATTTATTAACACTAATATTTCTTGAATAAGTAGTTTGACCATAGTTTGACTACAGTTTGACCACAGTTTGACCAGATTTGACCAAAATTCAAAAAAACTGAAATAATTATTTAGTAATACTAATATTTCTTAAATAATTAGTTTGACCATTGTTTGACCACAGTTTGACCAGATTTGACCAAAATTCAAAAAACTAGAATAATTATTTAGTAACATTAATATTCTTGAATAATTATTTAGTAACACAAATACTTCTTGAATAAGTAGTTTGACCATAGTTTGACCAGATTTAACAAAAAATCAAAAGAAAACTAAAATTTGAGCATAACTTTTTTTTCCATTTAGAATTTGAGGATTCTAAAAATTTGCAAACAGGCCATATGCTGTCAAAATCGGATGCGGATTTTCGTGCTTAACATTTTGACATATTATACATTTTTTTTCTGACATCGTATGCAAAAGTTATAGCCGTTTTACATTTTCCCTACACTTTTTTGCAAAACATGTCCAAATTTAAGTTTTTAAATTTTCCTAACTAGTACATGTAGTAACATAACTACATCTGGAAGGATTTCAATTTTTGAAGTTTTTATCATTTTATTTTGCTTTTTACAAAACTGAAAAGGCGATCCACCGGGGGGAGGGGGTTAGAGTTTGAAAATGGGACCTTTAGTACCGGTTCGTGCCACGAACCGATACTAAAGGTCTCAACCCCGTTAGTACTGGTTCGTGGCATGAACCGGTAGTAAAGGTTAGACCTTTAGTACCGGTTCGTGCCACGAACCGATACTAATGGGCATCACACCCTTTAGTATCGGTTCGTGGCACCAACCGTGACTAAAGGTCCCATTTGAACCGGGAGTACTGCCTGTATGGTGCCCTCGCCGCTCGAACCGGGACTAATGCTCACATTAGTCCCGGTTCGTAATGCAGCCGGGATTAATGCTCTTTTCTGGCCGAACGAAAGCCCTGTTTTCTACTAGTGGGCCCTACCAAGCAGCGAGAGCCTGGAAGGCGGCAGAGCCTGACTAGCCAGACCCGAGGGAGGCCGGCCTCTAGCAGGCGGCCCCCTCCTTCCTAGGAGTCCGTGCACCATTAACCAGATGAGACACGGTGTGGCTACATTGATCTCCCATCAGACAGCGGGACTGTAGCCACGCCTCCCCAACCAAGCGTGCGTCATTAGCATTGCGGCTACAGTAACAAGCAGCCGGCAAGACCCGCGAGCGGCGGGAGCGGCCTGTCGGCCCCGTACCAGACCAGTCGGCGGGGCCCAGGCGGCGGGCCCTAGCGGCCGACGGAGAAGCCGACGACCAAAGACGCTGACAGCCAGGCCCTACACCCGGCCAGATTACCATTGTACCCCTGGGGGGTGGGGGTAGGCCTATATAAACCCCTCAGGGTACCCATGCAAAGGGTTCCCAACCTGTTAGACCTAGACTCATACATAGAGAGAGGAGAGAGCTAGCCCTGCTTTCTTCTACCTCTAGCATACAACTCGAGGAGCACCATTGTACTCCTTAGTGCCTTAGTGATCATGCGGAGATCCTGTAGAGCAGGACTAGGGGTCTTATCTCCTAGGAGAGCCCCGAACCTGGGTAAAGTACGCCGGCGTTCGTGTCTACGCCTCATCCGCTTCCGGGCACCGGCAACGTTTTACTCGCTCCCACCATAATAAGTCATCTCTTGGCATATGTCACACCCAACCCCCAACATTTATTCATAGTTTCCTTACCAGCTAGTGACAGAGAATCTCCCCACGCAATGATCCTCTTCAGCGTCCTAGACTGCAAGTTCTGAAATTTTTCTCTAGAAATACATCCATTGTGGGTAGGCAGCCCCAAATGTTTTTCCTCAAAAGTGACCAGATTGGCTTACAACACCGTATGGACTGTCTCCTCATTGTGCACTGTACATGAATCACCAAATAGTGCGCTGCCCTTGTCCGGATTAATACATTGTCATGTTGCTTTTTCATCCGTGTTAAGCACCTTATGCACCTTCCTAGCTTGTTCCTCTTCTTTTTAAACACAGTATAAACACAAGCGCTCATACATACGTGTATACACTCACCCCTGTGAACGCACACACGCACATCCTATCCCTATGAGCACCTTCGAGAGACTGAGCCGGCATATCATCTTGAGATTTACGAAGTCAACGTAGGCGCCTTGTCGTCGACGGGAACGTCTTCTCCCACTGAAAGCACATCGCCGGAAATCCTGAAATAAATCCAGGAATAACGCGAGCACCAGGACTTCAACCCTGATGGGCTGGGGATACCACTGTCCCTATAACCATCCAACCACATGTTGGTTCGCTAGCTTGTTCCTCTTCTGCCTTAAAGAACAACAGAGTGACGCCTGCAAACAGCAAATGGAAGACACATGGGGCTTGGCGGAAAACTTCTACAAGTGTGTATTCACCCCTATCCTCTCCATCCTTCAACAATCTCGAAAGCCCGCCAACCACAAAAAGGAACAAAAAACAGGGAAAGAGGATCACCTTGCCGAAGCCTATGTGCCGATGCGAACGAATCCAAGAAGGTCCCATTAAATTTAACCATGTAGTCCACCCACCAGCGAGAAAAACCCATCTTTTGCATCACTCGCTCCAAGAAAATCCAGACTATCTTGTCATATGCTTTAGGAAAATCCAATTTATAGGCACAGAAACTTTTCTCCAAGTCTTTTTCCTACTGAATATAATGGATGCACTCAAAGGAAACTAACGCATTATCAGTGATCATCCATCCAGGAATGAAAGCACTCTGGGCAAGAGAAATAATATCATCCAAAATAGGGTTCAATCGATTAACCAAACATTTTGCTACTACCTTGTATATGACGTTGCATAAACTGATAGGTCTGAACTTTGTAAGCTTCTCTCGGTTATCCACCTTAGGGATGAAAACAATGGAGGTGTTGTTCACCCCTTTCACATGATCCATGTACGGAAAAAATCCTTCACTCCTCGGGTCACATGCTCTCTCATGACCGCCGAGTTCCTGTTGGGGAACGTAGCAGAAATTCAAAATTTTCCTACGTGTCACCAAGATCTATCTATGGAGAAACTAGCAACGAGGGAAGGAGAGTGCATCTACATACCCTTGTAGATCGCTAAGCAGAAGAGTTCAAGAGAACGGGGTTGAAGGAGTCGTACTCGTCGTGATCCAAATCACCGGAGATCCTAGTGCCGAACGGACGGCACCTCGCTGTTCAACACACGTACAGCCGGTGGCGTCTCACGCCTTGATCCAGCAAGGAGAGAGGGAGAGGTTGAGGAAGACTCCATCCAGCAGCAACACAACGGCATGGTGGTGATGGAGGAGCGTGGCAATCCCACAGGCTTCGCCAAGCACCAAGGGAGAGGAGGAGGAGGAGGCGGGGCTGCACCAAGAGGAGAGAACTCATGTGTGTTGGGCAGCCCAAAACCTCAAGTATATATAGGGGAAAGGGGCTGCGCCCCCTTTAGGGTTTCCCACCCCAAGGGGTGCGGCCAGCCCTAGATGGGACTTGGGGGGCGGCCAAGGGGGGAGGAGTGCCTCCCAAGTCAAGTGGAGGCCTCCCCCTTTAGGGTTTTCCCCTTCCCATGCGCATGGGCCTTGGGGGGGCTGGTGCCCCTGGCCCATTAAGGCTAGGGCGCCCCCTACAGCCCATGCTACTGTATTGGACGTGGTGGAACTATTTCGACCTCCGGACCCCTCCGAATCCTCCGGACCCCTCCGAATCCTCCGAACCTTCCGAAGCTTCCGGTACAATACCGAAAAAACCCGAACTTTTCCGAACCTGAACAACAACTTTCCATATATAAATCTTTACCTCCGGACCATTCCGGAACTCCTCGTGACGTTCGGGATCTCATCCGGGACTCCGAACAACATTCGGTAACCACATACAAACTTCCTTTATAACCCTAAGCGTCGCCAGACCTTAAGTGTATAGACCCTACGGGTTCGGAGACATGTAGACATGACCGAGGCGTTCTCGGTCAATAACCAACAGCGGGATCTAGATACCCATGTTGGCTCCCACATGTTCCACGATGATCTCATCGGATGAACCACGATGTCAAGGACTCAATCAATCCCATATTCAATTTCCTTTGTCTAGCGGTATTTGTACTTTCCCGAGATTCGATCGTCGGTATCCCGATACCTTGTTCAATCTCGTTACCGGCAAGTCTCTTTACTCGTTCCATAACACATCATCCCGTGATCAACCCCTTGGTCACATTGTGCACATTATGATGATGTCCTACCGAGTGGGCCCAGAGATACCTCTCCGTTTACACGGAGTGACAAATCCCAGTCTCGATTCGTGCCAACCCAAACAGACACTTTCGGAGATACCTGTAATGCACCTTTATAGCCACCCGATTCGTTGTGGCGTTTGGTACACCCAAAGCATTCCTACGGTATCCGGAGTTGCACAATCTCATGGTCTAAGGAAAAGATACTTGACATTAGAAAAGCTTTAGCATACGAACTACGATCTTTGTGCTAGGCTTAGGATTGGGTCTTGTCCATCACATCATTCTACTAATGATGTGATCCCGTTATCAATGGCATCCAATGTCCATGGTTAGGAAACCGTACCCATCTATTGATCAACGAGCTAGTCAACTAGAGGCTTACTAGGGACATGGTGTTGTCTATGTACCCACACATGTATCTGAGTTTCCTATCAATACAATTATAGCATGGATAATAAACGATTATCATGAACAAGGAAATATAATAATAACTAATTTATTATTGCCTCTAGGGCATATTTCCAACAGTCTCCCACTTGCACTAGAGTCAATAATCTAGTTCACATCGTCATGTGATTAACAGCGATAGGTCACATCGCCATGTGACCAACATCCAAAGAGTTTACTAGTGTCTGTAAACTAATTCACATCATCATGTGATTAAGACTCAATGAGTTCTGAGGTTTGATCATGTTTTGCTTGTGAGAGAGGTCTTTAGTCAACGGGTCTGAACCTTTCAGATCCGTGTGTGCTTTGCAAATTTCTACGTCACATTTTAAACGTTGCTTCCACGCTCCACTTGGATCTATTCCAAATGGTTGCTCCACTATACGTATCAGGGTTTCCTACTCAGAGTCATTCGGATAGGTGTTAAATCTTGCATCGACGTAACCCTTTACGTCGAACTCTTTATCACCTCCATAATCGAGAAACACGTCCTTTATTTACTCCAAGGACAATTTTGACCGCTGTCCAATGATCCATTCCTGGATCATTCTTGTACCCCTTGACTGACTCATGGCATGGCACACTTCGGGTGCGGTACATAGCATAGCATACTATAGGGCCTACGTCTGAAGCATAGGGGACGACATTCGTCCTTTCTCTCTTTTCTGCTGTGGTCGAGCTTTAAGTCTTAACTTCATACCTTACATCTCAGGCAAGAACTCCTTCTTTGGTGATCCATCTTGAACACCTTCAAGATCATGTCAAGGTATATGCTCATTTGAAAGTACCATTAAGCGGTTTTGATCTATCCTCATAGATCTTGATGCTCAATGTTTAAGTAGCTTAATCCAGTTTTTTTCACTTGAAAAATACTTTTCAAACAACCCTATATGCTTTTTAGAAATTCTACATCATTTCTGATCATCAATATGTCAACAACATATACTCATCAGAAATTCTATAGTGCTCCCACTCACTTTTTTGGAAATACAAGTTTCTCATAAACTTTGTATAAACCCAAAATCTTTGATCATCTCATCAAAGCACACATTCCAACTCCGAGATGCTTACTCCGGTCCTTAGAAAGGATCATTTGGAGCCAAGCATACCTTTTAGCATCCTCGGGATCGACAAAAACTTTCGATTGTATCACATACAACCTTTCCTTATGAAGACTGGTAAGGAAACTCGTTTTGACATCCATCTGCCAAATTTCATAAATGCAGCTAATGCTAACATGATTCCGACGGACTTAAGCATCGCTACGGATGAGAAAATCTCATCGTAGTCAACTCCTTGAACTTGTGAAAAACTCTTCGCCACAAGTCGAGCTTCATAGACGGTGACATTACCGTCCACGTCCGTCTTCTTCTTAAAGATCCATTCATCTCAATGGCTTGCCGATCATCGGGCAAGTCCACCAAAGTCCATGCTTTGTTCTGATACATGGATACTATCTCGGATTTCATGGCTTCTAACCATTTGTCGGAATTTGGGCCCACCATTGCTTCTTCATAGCTCGTAGGTTCATTGTTGTCTAGCAACATGACCTTCAAGACAGGATTGCGTACCACTCTAAAGTAGTACGCATCCTTGTCACCCTACGAGGTACGTTAGTGACTTGATCCAAAACTTCATGATCACTATCATAAGCTTCTACTTCAATTGGTGTAGACGCCACAGGAACAACTTCCTGTGCCCTGCTACACACTAGTTGAAATGACGGTTCAATAACCTCATCAAGTCTCCACCATCCTCCCACTCAACTTTTCGAGACAAACTTTTCCTCGAGAAAGGACCCGATTCAAGAAACAATCCCTATTGCTTTCGGATCTGAATTAGGAGGTATACCCAACTGTTTTGGGTGTCCTATGAAGATGCATTTTGTCCGCTTTGGGTTCGAGCTTATCAACCTGAAACTTTTCACATAAGCGTCGCAGCCCCAAACTTTTAAGAAACGACAGCTTAGGTTTCTCTAAACCATAGTTCATACGGTGTCGTCTCAACGGAGTAACGTGGTGCCCTATTAAAGTGAATGTGGTTATCTCTAATGCCTAACCCATGAACGATAGTGGTAATTCGATAAGAGACATCATGGTACGCACCATATCCAATAGGGTGCAATGATGATGTTCGGACACACCATCACGTTATGGTGTTCCAGGCGGTATTAATTGTGAAACAATTTGCACAATGTCTTAATTGTGTGCCAAAACTCGTAACTCAGATATTCATCTCTATGATCATATCATAGACATTCTATCCTCTTGTCACGATGATCTTCAACTTCACTCTGAAATTACTTGAACCATTCAATAATTCAGACTTGTGTTTCATCAAGTAAATACACTCAGTATCTACTCGAATCATCCGTGAAGTAAGAACATAACGATATTCATCAGATGCCTCGGCACTCATTGGACTACACACATCAAAATGTGTTACTTCCAACAAGTTGCTATCTTGTTCCATCTTACTGAAAACGAGGCTTTTCAGTCATCTTGCCCATGTGGTATGATTTGCATATCTCAAGTGATTCAAAATCAAGTGAGTCCAAACGATCCATCTACATGGAGTTTCTTCATGCGTATACACCAATAGACATGGTTCGCATGTCTCAAACTTTTCAAAAACGAGTGAGTCCAAAGATCCATCAACATGGAGCTTCTTCATGCTTAACACCAATATGACTTACATGGCGGTGCCACAAGTAAGTGGTACTATCATTACTATCTTATACTTTTGGCATGAAAATGTGTATCACTACGATCGAGATTCAATAAACCATTCCTTTAGGTGCAAGACCATTGAAGGTATTATTCAAATAAATAGAGTAACCATTATTCTCCTTAAATGAATAACCGTATTGCGATAGACATAATCCAATCATGTCTATGCTCAACGCAAACACCAAATGACAATTATTCAGGTTTAATACTAATCTTGATGGTAGAGGGAGCGTGCGATGCTTGATCACATCAAGCTTGGATAAACTTCCAGCACATATCGTCAGCTCACCTTTAGCTAGTCTCCATTTATTCCGTAGCTTTTATTTCGAGTTACTAACACTTAGCAACCGAACCGGTATCTAATACCCTGGTGCTACTAGGAGTACTAGTAAAGTACACATTAACATAATGTATATCCAATATACTTCTATCGACCTTGCCAGCCTTCTTATCTACCAAGTATCTAGGGTAATTCTGATCCAGTGGCTGTTCCCCTTATTACAGAAGCACTTAGTATGGGGTTTGGTTTCAACCTTGGGTTTCTTCAACTGGGCAAAGAACTGATTTGCAGTTTCATGAAGTGTCCCTATTTGCCCTTGCCCTTCTTGAAACTAGTGGTTTCACCAACCATCAACAATTGATGCTCCTTCTTGATTTCTACATTCGCAGTGTCGAACATTGCGAATAGCTCAAGGATCATCATATCTATCCCTGATATGTTATAGTTCATCACGAAGCTCTAGCAGCTTGGTGGCAATGACTTTGGAGAAACATCACTATCTCATCTAGAAGATTAACTCCCACTCGATTCAAGTGATCGTTGCACTCAGACAATCTGAGCACAAACTCAACGATTGAGCTTTTCTCCCTTAGTTTGCAAGCTAAGAAAATCGTCGGAGGTCTTGTACCTCTTGACGTGGGCACGAGCTTGAAATCCCAATTTCAGCCCTCAAAACATCTCCTATGTTTCGCGACGTTTCGAAAACGTCTTTGGTGCCTCAACTCTAAACCGTTTAACTGAACTATCACGTAGTTATCAAAACGTGTATGTCCGATGTTCGCAACATCCACAAACGACGTTTGGGGTTCAGCACAATCGAGCGGTGCATTAAGGACATAAGATTTCTCATGCGCATAATCGCCATCATCAACTTTCAACTATATTTTCTCTAGGAACATATCTAAACAGTGGAACTAAAGCGCGAGCTTACTACATAATTTGCAAAAGGTCTTTTGACTATGTTCAAGATAATTAAGTTCATCTTATGAACTCCCACTCAGATAGACATCCCTCTGGTCATCTAAGTGATTACATGATCTGAGTCAACTAGGCCGTGTCCGACCGTCACGTGAGACGGACTAGTCATCATCGGTGAACATCTTCATGTTGATCGTATCTACCATACGACTCATGCTCGACCTTTCGGTCTCCGTGTTCCGAGGCCATGTCTGCACATGCTAGGCTCGTCAAGTTAACCCCAAGTGTTTTTGCTGTGTAAATCTGTCTTACACCCGTTGTATGTGAACGTAAGAATCCATCACACCCGATCATCACGTGGTGCTTAGAAGCGACGAACTGTAACAACGGTGCACAGTCAGGGGAGAACACTTCTTGAAATTTGTGTAAGGGATCATCTTATTTACTACCGTCGTTCTAAGTAAACAAGATGCATAAATATAATAAACATCACATGCAATTATATAGTGACATGATATGGCCAATATCATTTTGCTCCTTTTGATCTCCATCTTCGGGGCTCCATGATCATCATCGTCACCGGCATGACACCATGATCTCCATCATCGTGTCTTCATGAAGTTGTCTCGCCAACTATTACTTCTACTACTATGGCTACCGGTTAGCAATAAAGTAAAGTAATTACATGGCATTGTTCAATGACACGCAGGTCATACAATAAATTAAGACAACTCCTATGGCTCCGGCCGGTTGTCATACTCATCGACATGCAAGTCGTGAATCCTATTACAAGAACATGATCAATCTCATACATCACATATCATTCATCACATTCTTCTTGGCCATATCACATCACATAGCATACCCTGCAAAAACAAGTTAGACGTCCTCTAATTGTTGTTTGCATGTTTTACGTGGCTGCTATGGGTTTCTAGCAAGAACGTTTCTTACCTACGCAAAACCACAACGTGATATGTCAATTGCTATTTACCCTTCATAAGGACCCTTTTCATCGCATCCGATCCGACTAAAGTGGGAGAGACTGGCACCCGCTAGCCACCTTATGCACCAAGTGCATGTCAATCGGTGGAACCATCTCCACGTGGAAATGCGTGTAAGGTCGGTCCGGCCGCTTCATCCCACAATACCGTCGAAACAAGATTGGACTAGTAACGGTAAGCATATTGAACAAAATCAACGCCCACAACTACTTTGTGTTCTACTCGTGCAAAGAATCTACGCAATAGACCTAGCTCATGATGCCCTTTGTTGGGGAGCGTGGCAGAAATTCAAAATTTTCCTACGTGTCACCAAGATCTATCTATGGAGAAACTAGCAACGAGGGAAGGAGAGTGCATCTACATACCCTTGTAGATCGCTAAGCGGAAGCATTCAAGAGAACGGGGTTGAAGGAGTCGTACTGCGTCGTGATCCAAATCACCGGAGATCCTAGTGCGAGCGGACGGCACCTCCGCGTTCAACACACGTACAGCCCGGTGGCGTCTCCCACGCCTTGATCCAGCAAGGAGAGAGGGAGAGGTTGAGGAAGACTCCATCCAGCAGCAACACAACGGCATGGTGGTGATGGAGGAGCGTGGCAATTCATGAGGGCTTCGCCAAGCACCAAGGGAGAGGAGGAGGAGGAGGCGGGGCTGCACCAAGAGGGAGAGAACTCATGTGTGTTGGGCAGCCCAAAACCTCAAGTATATATAGGGAAGGGGCTGCGCCCCTTTAGGGTTTCCCACCCCAAGGGGTGCGGCCAGCCCTAGATGGGACTTGGGGCGGCCAAGGGGAGGAGTGCCTCCCAAGTCAAGTGGAGGCCTCCCCCTTTAGGGTTTTCCCCTTCCCATGCGCATGGGCCTTGGGGGGGCTGGTGCCCCTGGCCCATTAAGGCTAGGGCGCCCCCTACAGCCCATGCTACTGTATTGGACGTGGTGGAACTATTTCCGGACCTCCGGACCCCTCCGGAATCCTCCGGACCCCTCCGGAATCCTCCGGAACCTTCTGGAAGCTTCCCGGTACAATACCGAAAAAACCCGAACTTTTTCCGGAACCCGAACAACAACTTTCCATATATAAATCTTTACCTCCGGACCATTCCGGAACTCCTCGTGACGTCCGAGATCTCATCCGGACTCGAACAACATTCGGTAACCACATACAAACTTCCTTTATAACCCTAAGCGTCCATCGAACCTTAAGTGTGTAGACCCTACGGGTTCGGGAGACATGTAGACATGACCGAGACGTTCTCCGGTCAATAACCAACAGCGGGATCTAGAAAGCCATGTTGGCTCCCACATGTTCCACAATGATCTCATCGGATGAACCACCATGTCAAGGACTCAATCAATCCCATATTCAATTCCCTTTGTCTAGCGGTATTTGTACTTGCCCGAGATTCGATCGTCGGTATCCCGATACCTTGTTCAATCTCGTTACCGGCAAGTCTCTTTACTCGTTCCATAACACATCATCCCGTGATCAACCCCTTGGTCACATTGTGCACATTATGATGATGTCCTACCGAGTGGGCCCAGAGATACCTCTCCGTTTACACGGAGTGACAAATCCTAGTCTCGATTCGTACAACCCAATGTACACTTTCGGAGATACACCTGTAATGCACCTTTATAGCCACCCAGTTACGTTGTGGCGTTTGGTACACCCAAAGCATTCCCTACGGTATCCGGAGTTGCACAATCTCATGATCTAAGGAAAAGATACTTGACATTAGAAAAGCTTTAGCATACGAACTACGATCTTTATGCTAGGCTTAGGATTGGGTCTTGTCCATCACATCATTCTACTAATGATGTGATCCCGTTATCAATGACATCCAATGTCCATGGTTAGGAAACCGTAACCATCTGTTGATCAACGAGCTAGTCAACTAGAGGCTTACTAGGGACATGGTGTTGTCTATGTACCCACACATGTATCTGAGTTTCCTATCAATACAATTATAGCATGGATAATAAACGATTATCATGAACAAGGAAATATAATAATAACTAATTTATTATTGCCTCTAGGGCATATTTCCAACAGTTCCTCTGGAAGAAGCGGGGGCTAGGAACCCATCTGCCTCGGAGCTTTAAGAGGACATGCCTGGAACAAAGCATCAGCTATCTCCTTATCAAGGAAATCCGCACACAGCTGATCATTCATATTGTTAGTAACATATGCGTTGATCAAATCAATAACTGGTTCAGCACAAAGGGAGGCATCGGCCGTGAATAGTGAGGAAAAATATGACGTTGCTATAGCAGCCCTGGATTCATTGACCTTGTGGATCACGCATGTATCATTCATCAGAGCCTTGATTTGCATTTTTTTCGTGCCCTCCAGACCGCCTTCCGGTGAAAAAAACATGTGTTATGGTCCTCTTCATGCAGCCATGCAATGCAAGACCTCTGCATCCACAACATTTTCTCACAATACAAAAGTTCATTCATACAATCATTCGCCTCCCTTGTTTCTTTTTGACCTGCATTCATAGACACAAGTTCCTCAAGGCGAGAACGAGACTTATTGATCTCTTTAATCACATTACCAAAAAAAATTGCGGCTACAGTCCTGAAGCTTTTTCATCATGCTATTAAGGTCGGCCGCAACATTGCCCAAGTGAAGCATAGATCCCAACTCCGCCCACGTATTCATGATGACCTCAGGGAGCGCTGGGTCTCTCTCCCACATCACTTCGTATTGGGCGGCATCTCCTGCCATTCACCGGAGGGGGCTCGTCCATCATGAACTTGAGCATGATGGCAATGTATGGTGGTCCGACCAAGGCGCTACAAGGTGTTCCACCTTTACATCCGAGAAGGTGTCCCACCAGGCGTTGTTAGCCATGGCACGGTCCAGCCGGACCTTAACGTTAGCCCTTCCACTTTGATGGTTAACATATGTATAGTGAAGACTTGCAAAACCGAGATCACCAAGGCCACAGACTTATGGAACATCACAAAAATCAAACATTTGACCTGCCAACCGAGGTGTTTCGGAGAAGTGTTCGAAGCTCCACATAGCCTCTTTGAAGTCTCCAACCATAGCCGACGGCATGTTGGCCTGCTGGTGAAGATCGCGATGGAGGGACCACATGTGATGATGGTCCTCTGTCTGGGGCTCGCCGCTCCAAGGTGGCTCACCCACTGCAACAGTCACATACACATTAATATATCTTTCATTTGTAGATTTTACATCAAGATTCAACGAATCATGCCAATATAAAGCAAGACCGGCACTAAGACCAACACTAAGATCAACACTATCAAAACCACTTAAATCTAATCGAGCACAATACCTTACAATTTTATTCTTAGACTCACGAGATCATGAACTGTCCATGGCCTACTATATGCATTGCTCCTGACGGGGCTCTGGGTCGGCTGCCTCCGTAGTGTTGGTCCTCTCCCGCATATCCTGGTCGTGGATCTCCCTTCCTCCCTCGGACTAGTATCCCTCCCGAACCCCTTCGTCTTGCACTTTTTTGGTGTACCTGAAAGCAAGGGGTCAGCCAAAGTGGTTGTGTTATTAGAACTTAAGAATTACACCACCAAAAGTTTGGTAGTCGTCCGCTAGCCTGGAGCCTATCACATGGTCATCGCCCGTCTTGCATTTGCCCAGAGTTGAGAGGTCATCAGATAGGTCCAAGTCCGTCATCTTTGCGCCATACGACAGATTCCACAACCGTGGAATAATATCGGAGCTCCTTGGTTGAGATTGGGACATGTTCTGGGGATTCTTGCTACTAGTCTGGTTCCTTCTCTTTCATCACGCCACTGCCACCTCCAGACATCTGTTCAGCTAGCAGTTCATCGATGCTGCAATGCGCCGCTGTCTGCTCATCCCGGCGTGTCGAGGCGGCATCCCCACGGCGAGCACCCCTGCTCCCCTAGCCACGCGCCGAGCTGGCGCTGCTACGTGACGAGAAGTCTAAGCCACGGTAAGTTGTGTGGTCAACTTTGGCGCGAACCGTGCTCGTTTGTTGCAGAAAGTGTCTAGGAGGGAGCACCCACTGTACTTGCCGCTAGGAACGCCACCAAGCCCACCCTTTAGCTTCCTTACGCATGACTTGTTCTGGTGCCCAAGATATCCACACGTGGAGCAAAACTGTGGTAGTTTCTCATATTGGATCCGGAGCTCCACCCTAGTCCTCTTCTCCTTCACTCTAGCTGCCATGGCCGCCGATGTTTCTAATGCCCGGTACAGACGGAGAGCAACCCTGACCCGTACAAAGTTACCCATATTTGCGCCATCACAAAGCTCGGTTTGCAAAATCGTGCCCAGGTTCACACATTGTGCTATGCTTTCACAACAGTCACTTCTCCGCTTCATAGGAATGTCTAGGTCAGTACTCCAAAATTTTCTTCATAAAATCATAAGCTTCAATGATTAGAGGATCATGTTCATACTACCACGACCCTCCCTTCAGAACTCGTACCATATCAGCTTCGCAACCAAAGTGAACAAGGTACTTGTTGTGCCCTAGATAGGTGTAATTCAGGTCCTCTTTCAACCGCCATCCAGCTTGTAACACCCTCAGTGTCATGCTACAGTAATCCCCTGTTAATGGTGCCAGGTCACCATGCTTACCGAGCTAATTATCACTTGATGAAAAATCAAAGTCAAACTCAAATTCAAATTATGAGGGGAATTCAAAATTTCTCAAACATGAAAACAAAAATGTTCATCATCTGCCAAATATTCCAAAACTAATATTGGTGGTGAACCAACATTTTTGCAAAGGGTTTAAGTGGCCTAAACTATTTAAAACAGTGACCTAAGCAATAAATTAAATGCTCTTTTTAATTTATAAAATTGGCAACTATTCCAAAAGCCTCCCAACCTTTTTGAGGCAGTGCACTTTAATTCTTTGAAATTGTTTTGGCCAGTGGCATAATTTTGCAAAGTCAATTGTGGCTAAAAGAAAATGCAAAAGCTTCTGGGAAAAAAAGAAAAACAACAAAAAGAAAAAGAAAAGGAGAAGTAGAGGGGAGAGAGAGAGGCCCTCTGCCTCACTCAGGCTTCGGCCCCACTGAGCCAGCTGGCCCAACAGGCCGGCCCACACCCCCTGGGTCGTCGCTCTCCCCTCCCCCTGTTCAACCGACCGAGGGCGCCCATGTGTCAGCCGCCGACCACCTCGTCGTCGACGGGAGAGGATAAGGCCGCCCCGACGCCTCGGCCCCCTCGCCTCCCACTCGCTCACTTGCCCCCCCCCCCTCTCTCTCTCTCTCTCTCTCTCGCCCACACGCTCGCTCGGCCCCTCCTCTCCTCCAGATCCATGGCCCGGCCTTGATCGCCAGCCCTCCCGTCGGTGTCGCGGCCACCGTGGCCCAGCGTCCGTGACCACTGTCGGTGAGCTCCGCCATGGGTCGACTCGTCGACCAGTGGCCTCACTGAGCGGGAGGCGCCGCAGCCGCCGTTCGTCCTCGTCCCCATCTCCGGCCACCGCGACGTCGCCGTTGCTCCACCAACACCCCTGCTGCTCCTAAGCCGTCAAGGGCCTACGTGTGAGCCGCGCGGTGAGCTTCTCCGTCTCCTGCTCCTCCTCGTTAATCCCCTTGCGCGACGTAGCAAGCTCGACGTCTCGCCCGTGAGCCCACCGCCGCAGTTCACCTCGCCCCCGTGGCCATGCTCTCTGTCGTGCTCGCCTGAGCACGGCATCGAGTTCCTGGTGCTTCCAGGAACCCAACGCGCACGCGCACGCTCCCTCCCGTGCCTCCTAGCACCATCCCCGATGAGCGCCCGAATGCATCGCCGCGGAGCTCGCCGCCGGCGAGGCTCCGGTGACCTTTTGGTCACGGGCTCAAGCCCGTTGGACTCACCGCACCACGGGGATCCTCCCCAGCCTTTCCTTTCACTCCGTAGCACGCTGCTTCGCCTTGCCCGTCACATGCCCGAAGCTCGTCGCCGCCACTGCTCAACGCCGGCGTGTTTTCGGCTTCCACCCGCGTGTTTCGACGCCGTAGATGGACGCGGTGCGCTCTCCTCGTTCTAACGCAAGCTGCGACGCACGATTTGGTGCCCGTCTGCGCGATTTCCGATCGCCTCCGTGAGCGCCACCATGACGCCACGAGAACAACTCTGGCGGCTCCGCTGAGCTGGCGCCGCGTGGGGTCCACCCCAGGTCGCTGCCCGTGGGTCCCCGGGCCCCAGCTGACCACATTGACCGTGGTCAACTAGGCTGACTGGGCACACAGTGCCACTGACATGTCGCCCCTCCCCCCCACGATTAATTAGGCCAATTTGAAATTAAGTTAAATGGTTATTCAGTATAGCCACTGACAAGTGGGTCCCGTTAGATAATCAGGTTAGTTTAAGTTAATTAACCACTGTTAATTAGTTCAGTCACCGACCAGTGGGTCCCACTGGACCCACAGGTCAGGTTTGACCCTGGTCAGCGAGCCTGTTGACTGCTGACGTCATCTCTACGCAATGCTGACGTCATAATGAATTTATGTTAATTTGAATAATTCTAGAAATTGCTATAATCTTTGAAAATACATAGAAATTAAACCGTAACTCGGATGAAAATGTTTTCTACAAGAAAGTTGCTCAAAAAAAATCAGACGAATCCGAATACGCGGTCCGTTCATCTGTCACATGCCCCTAGCATGCTGAACATGGAACCGCCCCCTCTCTTTCATCTGTCCGGAATCCGTCTACCGCCGGGAAATCGTCCTCAGATGTTTCCCCCCTTCGTCTGCAACGTGTAGTACCACATTAGTTCATCGCTAACACCGTGTATTACCATGTTATGCTTTGTGTTGCTTTGTTTGCTTTATATTTACTGTTTCTTCCCCCTCTTCTCTCCGGTAGACCCCGAGGCCGATGATGCCCCAGTGATCGACTACGTCGACAGCAACACTTCTTCCTTTTCAGCAGAGCTTCCAGGCAAGCCCCCCCTTTGATCATCCTATATCGCCCATTCCATTCTCTCATGCTTGCATTAGATTTTGCTACTGTTATTGTTTGCTCCTATTCTGATGCATAGCCTGCTTTTGTACCTGCTGTTGTACCTTACACCTTATCCTAAACTGCTTAGTATAGGTTGGTTAGTGATCCATCGCTGACCCCACCTTGTCCTTGTTGCCCCTGCTTCATCATTGAAGACCCGATCAACGGATCGAAGACCAGGCCCCGCACCGCACATCACTTTCCCTTAGTTGCTCGACACTCTTTGGGTTACTATCGAGTGCCGAGGGTGAGATCTCTACAGCACTTCTGATGTTAACCCGTAGTGTAGCTATTCGGTCGTGGTCATCGGGGGTGATTCCACCTTAACCACTTCCGATACGGCTCTGTCGTGCAACCCCTCAAGTGTGAACCTCGGGGGTGATTCCTCTTACGTTCACCTTGATGATTACATCTAGTGGAATTCATCGGGGGTGATTCCTCGGGTTTTCCTTGATGTTTGGACACACGGATACTTGGACTTTACCATGTTACTTGGAAAGACGGGTCGACCACGAGGGGTACCCAGCGAGCTTAATTGCGAGTGATGTGGAGTCGGGTTGACTGGAGGGTGCCCGAGATAATTACGAGGCGTGGCGGGCATTCCTAACCCTTGCCGCAAGTTCTCGAGGCAGGCAATGGGGTCACATCTTTCGTGAGTCTCGCTTGTTACCGCGTTCCTAATCCACTACGATTTGGATATTTGATCCGAGGGCCTCCGGCACGATAGCACTAACCATCACGTGGGCATAGTATGGGCGCTCGGCGTCGTATGAATCAGCCGAAGCTTAATAGACGTCGGCGGCGGCGCCCGGGTTGGACTAAATGGCCTTTGCCTTGTTGAAGGAGGTAGCTAGGTCTGCTCACCGGCCGCCCTCGCAACATGCAGGAGTTCCTGGGAGATGGCCCATGACCCACAGGGGCATAGGTTTAGTCCGGCGTCTGGCCTCTCTATTAAGCCTAGGTCGGGTTGCGGCGTATTGTTCGGCCGAGGCGGGCATGACCGAGGAAAGTGTGTTCGACCGAGTTAATCAAGCGTGGTGGGTAAGTTGGTGCACCCTGCAGGGAAGAAAACATCTATCGATAGCCTGTCCTCTGATAGCGGACACTTGGAGTTGTATCCCGATCGATACAACTAGAACTGGATACTTGTGATGAGAATTGGATGGTGATGAGTAATGGATTGTGATGATAATCGGATAGTATGGCTCGGGATTTCTTTCTCGCAAGGAGTCGAGAAAGGATCTCCGGCGAGGTTGATATCACTACTACTACTTTACGTTATGCTACTCTACTCCCTCTGTTTCTTTGCAAGATGGTGGTTTTCGTAAGATGCTAGTCTTCGATAGGACTAGGCCTTCCTCTATTCTGGCATTTCTGCAGCCCAGTTCACATATACAGCCTTCCTTTGATAATGTTGCATATGTAGTGTAGATCCTTGATTGTGAGTACTTTGGATGAGTACTCATGGTTGCTTTGCTCCCCCTTTTCCCCTTTCTTCTTTTTCCGGTTGATGCAACCAGATGTTGGAGCCCAGGAATCAGATGCCACTGCTGATGCCTACTACTACGTGGAGACCGTCGACGACCAGGAGTAGTTAGGAGGCTCCCAGGCAAGAGGCCTTACCTTTTCGATCGATGTTGCTTTTGTGCTAGCTTTCTTAAGGCAAACTTGTCTAACTCATGTCTGTACTCAGATAATGTTGCTTCCGCTGACTCTTGTGTATTCGAGCCCTCGAGGCCCCTGGCTTGTAATATAAAGCTTGTATTATTTTAATTTGTGTCTAGAGTTGTGTTGTGATATCTTCCCGTGAGTGATCTTGATCGTACACATTTGCGTGTATGATTAGTATACGATTGAATCGAGGGCGTCATACAGCTTCTATTTCTCAAACAAAGTTCTCGGTGTTGGCCTTTCTAGGGAATAAACGAGCATGATAACAGTCCATGGATGCACCTGATTCTGGAGAACACCAGCTTCCTCCAAGTCAACTTCAGCAATACATCCTCACCTTCCATGAAACCTTGGGCCATTTACTCCTCCTCTTGGGGCGGGGACGGCAGAGCTGGCGCGCCCATCTTTTTCTCTTGTTCCCACACGACGAGCGCCTGCACCCACAGGTTCCTCTCCTCAAGGGCCTCAACATCCACATCTTTTTCTCTTGTCCTCGTCACCATCAGAATGCTTCAGACAGGCAGCATCCACAAAGGGAGGGAGCCCAGTAATCGCCCCCATCGACTTCGGTTTTCGGCCTCGGTCCCGGTCGGTTCGCACCCACAGACTGCGCAAATGTTGACATCTTGGCGGGTTGGATATTGCACAGCAGCGGCACAACAACAAGAGTGGATCGATCTAGCAGTTTGTAGGGTTTGTACGAGGCCGCGGCAATTCCATCGTACCACGAGGGCAAATACACTGTCTAGCGACCATTCCAGCGACGGAGGTGCTCTAAGAGATCCTGGGCTCAAGCCGCGTGGATTGGATTGGTACTTGCAAGGGATACAGGATGGCCTGGAACGGCGGCGGCAACCAGAGATCAAACAAAAAATCATTCCAAGAACATTAACATATTTCCGCATTTAACATGGGACCTCAGAAGTCATTCCAAGATGGTCGGAGCAATGTACCTACATCAAATCTGTTTCAAACCCTTTATGCAGGAAGGAGCCTTGAAGAGATGATGAAAGGGCATTCACTTGCCCACTATGACCTCCCCAGCTGCTATTCCTCGTGTATCGATCTGAGATCATACATAGCCTTTCTTCGAGTCTAACAGCCCTCTGAGATACTATCTTCACATGACAGTAGCAAGGTAGTTCTTGTGCTCTTTTTTTTTTAGCAAAACAGAACAAGGGGCACTAAATTACATTTACACAAGTTATTTCTAATATCCACTAGACTACTACATATGGTCAATCACACTACATCTAATATGGAATCCTTTTCTTTTTCCGGCAGCCAGTTCAAGAGACTCTAGTACCTGTTATAAAGAATAACACAACATGAGTGAGCCTTCTTCTGCATGCAAAACACCTCGCGCAAGGCAAATGTTTTTCAGCATGCGAGTAATATCTAATACATACTTTTTTTGAAATGATTTAATTTGTATTCTTTGCAAGCTGTCACGCAACTCAAACTTAGTGCCTCATAAATCACAAGGGTAACATGGATTCTTCGGTAGAAAAAAAAGATGGATGAACTCTGTACTCAACAATTTACTTTTTAATGTTGGACCAGCAATTTAGGAAAATGAGAAACTCCTAAATATATAAACGAACAATATCAACCGATGCTTACAAGGGATTAGAGACTGCTATTTGCAGATGCATACTGTGATTGTTAACATAGGGAGTGTATGAGGCATTGATATGGCAACTTCATGAAGAAGTTTCGTGGTGAAGTGTACACAGAGCACTTGTATCCTGCACCACCAAACTTCTTCATCGAGGTACCACATGGAGAAGATATATGCGGCAGATCTAAATGATATATACTTCTTCCGTTCTAGAATATAAAGTGCATCAACTTTTGCGCAAGTCAAACTTATGTATGTTTGACCAAGATTATAGAATAAAATATCAATATCTATAATACCTTCCATCCCAAAATAAGTGACTCAACATTGCACTAACTTTAGTACAAAGTTAGTACAAAGTTGGGTCACTTATTTTGGGACGGAGGGAGTACAAAATAAAAAAATAAAAAAATTCGTGATTACAAACTTTTTATTGCAGATATTGACGTACTTTTTTCTAAAAACTTGATAAACATGCACATGTTTGACTTTTGAAAAACTAATACACATTATATTTGGGGATGGAGGGAGTGGTTTCTAGAATCGCCACAAAAAATTATGGTATAGATGTGGGTTCTCTGAAGCTAATAGCTCATAAATAACATATCTGAAAGTTTTAACAATCAAATGAAGGACCCAACATAACAGCTTCAAAGACTGGTTGCTCTCTGCTCGCCTTTCTAATTCAGGAAACAAGAGAAAAGGTTTTTTATAGCCTATGTTTCCTGTGAGCTTGGTCAATCTGGAGGGAAAGAAACTATTAGAATTTAACTGTAAGGCTGCAGCTCTTCAGAACTTCTTGTTTTGACTAGAAGCTCTTCAGGGCATGGATAATAAGCTCAGTGGTTTACAATTTGTGGAGTCTGGCCAGTGTTAAGGGCCAGAGCAAACTGGTAGCTGTTGTAAGTTCGCAAGTTGCCTGTTTCAGTTTAGTTTGGGCCGTTAAAATGTTGCAGGCCGCGTCAAGGCTGTTTCTTCCTTGGTCTTCATGTACTAAACCTCTTTTCTTTCTTGTACTAAAATATGCAGCCCTTTTGCATGGTTAGAAAAAAAAAGCAATCAAATTAAGGACCTAAAGGGGCTGCATCAGAGAGCTCATTATGATTAAGTTTAATGTGAGGGGACAAACAAGTAGGAGGTTGGAAGGCCGAATCTTGCTAAGTATAATGAAACAACTAAATGCATTGAGCAAAAAAATTGGGATCCATACAGTTGCTTGGAGAAATGAGTTTGAAGCAGAGATAGTATGCTTGAATCACAAGGGCGTGATACACTACAAGTCATAAACATAGAAGATAAGACATGTTCGTGCAGAGTATGGCAAATTTTTGGGAAGCCATACCTTCATGCATTGGCCTTCAGATGCTCAATCAGGGGAGCTGAGATCCAAGCACATGCCGATTACTACTAAGCATTCAGATGTTTAGGGCATCATATGCTGGGTCAGTACCATCCATGGCAAATTCACTAGATAAGACACTCGGGTTGCAAAGTACACCCACCAACTCTTAAAAGACCTCCAGGCAGACCCAGGAAGCAGAAAATTAGGAGATTGGTTTTGAACCTGGTAGAAAGGTGGTCAGGTGCAGAAGATGTAAGGGAGTGGGCCATACGACGAAAACATGCAAGGAGCCGGAACCCGAACAAAAATTCCTATGATCTTATTTGATGTTGATGAGGAACCAACTTCAAACTAATGCATCCTCTCATGTTAATTTGTTTTACATATCATTGCCTAGTACTGAGTACTATGTTTAATCTTATAAATCAATGCAGAAAGAAATGTGCACATGTGATTGAAGAACCTGTAGAAGCTCGAGAACAAACTCCAAGGAGAAGGTGTGAGTATTGCACATGCTTTTAGTCACATTTTTACTGCTCACTGTAATGTTTTTGGTTCAATAATCATTTCAGGAGAGAAGGTATGTGGACTGAAGAATCTATAGCTAATTACAAGAGGTATTAATCTGATATGTACATATTTACATGTGCAAATAGATTGAAGAACCTGTACTAACTATATTATTTGTATTTGGTATTTTTAACTTTAGGAAGAAAACTTCTGTCAACATGACTCCTATGAAGAAGCCCACAGCCAAAGGAAATGACAAGATAACTCCAGTGAAGAAAGCTGCACCTAAAACGAAGAAACATGGAGCATGGATGCTTTGGTGGCAGAAACATGGATGAACTCTGTTCTCAACAATTTACTTGCTGCACACGCCCATTTACCAAAGCCATGTAAACTCCCAAAATATCAACATAGTTTATAGTGTGGTATGATATTGTAAGCATCACATGGATGACATAAGAGTGTATTGCACAATGCACATAAGCTTACACAATTGAATTAAATTGTAATATATCTACAAAAAATGGAATATACATACTTGAGAATTGAACTGATAATCTAGATAATTTCTAGATGGGATCATGGGACTAGTTAAAAGAGGAGACGCATACCTCTTGCAATAACTTCTCCAAGGTCTGATACAGTTGCAGTCAACTCTACGGTCCTTCGGCATTTTTTGAGTGTTTGAAATAACCCAACCTATGGAGTTAGCATAACACATTTCTCAGTGCTAACATTTTGCTAATAATACTTCTGTACAAAGGAATGGATGGCAGGGATCAAGCGAACTGCCGTTATAAGATAGAACTGAACTTACAGAAATATGAACTTCCGCTTTATGGCCATTTTTACTATCTGAAGGGCCTTTGCATATGCTCATCAACAGATTTTCCAACTGATAATTTCAGAAAAAAAAACATAGAAGTCAAGAGCATGAAGCTACCGAATATCACAAGTGTAATTTATTTTCACTTTATTAACCTAACAAATCTTAATACACCGACCTGAACTGTGGTAGAAATGCATTTTCCCTTAATACATTCAATAAGATCACCTTTTTGGATTCCACATTTCTCAGCATTAGATCCTTTCGACACCTAAGGTTCAATTGCCAAATAATTATATCATATGCGCATGGGAAAAAGAGCACCTTCAGGAAGGCATTATATACCTCTCTAACAACAAGACCGTCCTCAGTGTTATACATACGACATAACATGTCAACATGAGCAGGTTCTAGAAGCTTGATAGCCTCAAACCTCATCCCAAGATGGGGCCGACCAATGTACCTACACCAAATCAGGTACATTTAACATATTTCGAGCAAGGTATACATGGGTAAGTAACACTTCCAAAATAAGCTATTTTAGTGGAATCCAACTTCTATCTTTTTTATTATTTAAACAAGGACTTCTATCTAACACGTTCATAATTTCCCATCACTAACCAAATATTTTGATTGAAATAGATTTCAAAAAGACCCAAAGGGGATGAATCATTAATAGTAGTTAGATATGCTCAAAGAAGATTTTTCATGATTTCACGTAAAATTGAAACATCAAATTTAGATGAGATCAATTGAGTATCACAAAAACATTTGTTCATAAATATCTCCTAGGTTTAAATTCAAGCCATCCTTAAAAAAAGATGGGTTCAGGAAAAATGTCCATCAAAATTGAGAGAAAAAACTAAAACAAAGTTTTCCATTTAACTTTACTCTATGGCTATATAGTACTAAAGACATGCGAAGCAAAATTGTAAAGTCTTATCAGTTCTATCTTATAAATAGTTGTCATGATGAAACATTTTATAGTCTATAAGAGTGGTTCTAATTGTTTCTTTCTGTCTAGGCCTCATCATAGATCCAGTGCTTGATTCACTTATAAATGATTGTTGCTATATTATCTATTGCAGCTACTTGTTGAAACATATCACTATATATATAACACAACAATGACTATACTATTTTGAAAATCTTATAACATAACTTAAAGAGCATACCAGTGCTCAAAGCTCACAAACAAAGTGGGGTCTGGGGAAGGGGATTCCTAGATAGCTGAGGGAGTCCTGGACTAGGGGGTGTCCGGATAGCCGAACTATCATCTTTGGCCGAACTCCTGGACCATCAAGATACAAGATTGAAAACTTCGTCCCGTGTCCGGATGGGAATTTCCTTAGCGTGGAAGGCAAGCTTGGCGATACGGATATGTAGATCTCCTACCATTGTAACCGACTCTGTGTAACCCTAACCCTATTCGATGTCTATATAAACCGAAGGGTTTTAGTCCGTAGGAAAAACAACAATCATACCATAGGCTAGCTTCTAGGGTTTAGCCTCTCTGATCTCGTGGTGGATCTACTCTTGTACTACCCATATCATCAATATTAATCAAGCAGGAGTAGGGTTTTACATCCATCGAGAGGGCCCGAACACAGGTAAAAACATCGTGTCCCTTGTCTCCTGTTACCATCCGCCTAGACGCATTCGGGACCCCTACCCGAGATCCGCGGTTTTGACACCGACATTGGTGCTTTCATTGAGAGTTCCTCCGTATGCGTCACCTATAGGCCCGATGGCTCCTTTAATCATCAACAACGACGCGATCCAGGTGAGACTTTTCTCCCGAACAGATCTTCGTGATTCGCGGCTTTGCACCGGGCCAATTCGCTAGGTCATCCGGAGCGGATCGAAGCTACGCCCGCCATCGGGTCAGATTTGGAAGTTTGAACTACACGGCCGGCATCCGCGGAGACTTGATCTTCGACGGATTCGAGCCGCAGCCGAGCGTGCCGCACTGTCTCGATGGGCATGATTTAGCTCTGCCGCCGAACAGTGCCCTGAAGGCCGCACCAGTGTCCGCTCCGACCATTAGTTCGGAGCCGACTTCGCCGATCGAGGATGGGTGGTTGGACACCACCTCAGGGGCTGAAATCTCTATGGCGATCGAGCCGAACACCATCCTTGTCCGTTGCGAAACACGTGACTCCAAGGTGCCGGACTCCTCTCCGGACTCCGAACCTTCCGCACCCCCGCCGGTCGAATCCGATTGGGCGCCGGTTACGGAATTCACCGCCGCGGACATCTTTCAAAGACTTCGCCCTTGGCGATATCCTCGAACTCACTAAAGTCTCTCTCTTTATCGGAGAGCCTGGCGGACTATGGTCGAAGGTTGGGATTCGGACGACGAACAAATTCAACGCCCACCCACCACCCACTTCAGAGCCATCGCCGATGATTTAACCGACATGCTCGACTTTGACTCGAAGACATCGACGGTATGGACGACGATGCGGAGACGACCAGAACTAGCGCCCACAGAACGCTGGAAGGCCACCTCGTCATACGACATATACATGGTGGACATCCCAAAAGATGGGAATGGCGATGGAACAAATGGAGGATGACCCTCCAAGAAAGCGACCTAAGCGTCGGCGTCGGCCAGCGCCGCTCTAAATCCCGCCACAAGAAAGCGGTGATTCCGCACGGAGATAATAACACCCCGGACAAAGGTCAAGACAACCCCTCCAAAGAAGATTCAAAGACAGAGGAGGACGGAGAAGCCAGCCCGCATGATAGAGCGGCAGACAAAGAGGTAGAGGACGATAATTATATGCCTCCCTCTGACGACGAGGCAAGCCTCGACGACGACGAATTCGTCGTGCCGGAGGACCCCGTCGAACAAGAGCGTTTTAAACGCAGGCTTATGGCCACGGCAAGCAGCCTCAACAAAAAGCGAATACTTAGAGTCGACCAAGACACTGCTAGCCGGCTGGATGGATCAAGTCCTTGCGGTACCAAGAGTACGAGCTCGAACGCCCTTCAAAAGCTACCCCAAACGCAGGTCGCTGCCTCGATCAGAAGAGGAAGCACCCACATCACCAGCGCACGACATGGCAGACCGGCCACCCCGTGGCCGCGACAGAGAAAAGCCACGCCCCGACGCCGCTCAAAAAGTACCAAGGCATGGGAAAACGCGCCGGACTTGCGAGATATATTGAAAGATAAGGCAAGGCAAACAAGATCGATCTACAGATCGCGTGGGCGCCCCACGACTCGGGATGATTACCGTCACGCCGGATACAGCAACCCGTAGGGCGAACATAGTAGACAAAGCTCATATGAGCTACGTCGTGATATAGCCCAATACAGAGGCGCCGCACACCCACTATGCTTCACAGACGAAGTAGTGGATCATCAAATCCCTGAGGGCTTCAAACCCGTAAACATCGAATCATACGATGGCACCACAGATCCTGCGGTCTAGATCGAGGTCTATCTCCTTCATATCCACATGGCCCGCGGTGATGATCTACATGCCATCAAATACCTCCCACTCAAGCTTAAAGGACCAGCTCGGCATTGGCTCAATAGCTTGCCAGCAGAGTCAATCGGTTGTTGGGAGGACACAGAAGCCGCATTCCTTAATAACTTCCAGGCACATATGTGCTACCACCAGACGCCGATGACCTTAGCCATATAATTCAAAGACGGAAGAATCGGCTAGACAATTACGGACACGGTTCCTAACAAAGAAAAATCAAATCGTCGACCGTCCGGATGCGAGGCACTAGCAGCCTTCAAACACAACATCCATGACGAGTGGCTAGCCCGGCACCTAGGGGAGAAAAAGTCGAAATCCATGGCAGCCCTTACCACACTCATGACCCGTTTTTGCGGCGGAGAGGACAGTAGCTAGCTCGAAGCAACAACTTGGCCAAAAACCACGGTAGTTCGGATACCAAGGACAAGAATGGCGGTCGGCGTCGCAACAAGCATAAACGCCGCGTGCGGTGATAATGTCAAGATACGACAATAAATGCCGGATTCGTAGGCTCTAAACCCGGTCGTGAAGAAGCCATTCAAAAGAAATACCCAGGCCCGTCCAACTTGAACCGAATACTGATCGCTTGTGCGGATACACACGGCACTTCGAAAAACCAGCCAATCACACCAACAGGGACTGTTGGGTGTACAAGCAGGCAGGCAAGTTAAACGCCGAAAACAACGACAAGGGGTTACATAGCGATGACGAGGAAGAGCCCTGGCCGCCGAACAACAGAGGACAGAAGGGCTTCCCCCCACAAGTGCGGACGGTGAACATGATATATGCAACCCACATACCCAAAAGGGAGCGGAAGCGTGCACTAAGGGATGTATACGCGATGGAGCCAGTCACCCCGAAGTTCAACCCGTGGTCTTCCTGCCCGATCACTTTCGATCGAAGGGACCACCCCACTAGCATCCGTCACGGCGGTTTCGCCGCACTGGTTCTCGACCCAATTATGGACGGATTTCACCTCACCAGAGTCCTGATGGACGGCGGCAATCTGAACACGCTTTATCGGGATACGGTCGCCAAAATGGGCATAGACCCGTCAAGGATCAAACCCACAAAGACGACCTTCTGAGCGTCATTCCAGTGTAGAGGCCAACCGTCTGAGCTCGTTACACTTGAAGTGGTCTTCGGATCACCGGATAACTTCCGGGCGAGGAGTTAATCTTCGACATAGTCCCGTTCGCGGCGGCTATCACGCCTTTGCCGGACGAACCGCATTCGCAAAATTCAATGCGGTGCCGCACTGGCGTACCTCAAGCTCAAGATGCCAGCCCTCGAGGAGTAATTACGGTCGATGGAAACACCGAACGCCTCTCCGAACGGAGGAGCATACGGCGTCTTATGCGGCGAAGTGCGAAACGACCTCTCAAGGCAATTCTCCAGTCCGGCCAATAAACAACCGGACACAGCCAAGCGCGCCCAAAGTAACCTACAAGAAGACCGCGTGGCACGCTCTGAACACGCGCAGCAATGCGGCCCCAACCCCAGCCCTCGCGAATTCGCGAAGCCAGTACTACGCGTACATAACTACGCTCTGGAAACACCATGGGCATAGGGGAAGGGCCACGACCACGACATGCCCAGTATGCGGCTTAACTGCACTAGGGGCTCCCGTTTGGGTCATTCTTCTTTTTTCTTTTCCTTTTTACTTTCAGGACTCTGTTCTCCAGAAGCCCTGTCCAAGATCCGCTGAACGCATACGATGCAAATGTACCGAAGCAGAAAATTGCGTCAAGTGTCCAGGTGGTCTTTATTATGAGTAGTATACCTGTTTTACATACCACACCGCAAACTTACCCCTGGAAGGGGGGCATGTCAAAAGTCCCGTACCTTGCTTATCGCACCATTTGTATCGTTCTGCTTTCATTTGCAGTTTCTTTTGAATAAACAGTATATAGCTCTCGCCTATTATTGCATTCTTTCTCATTATATATGTTCATTTATGACATTGTGCAACCGTACAATTTGATACGGCCAATACACCAGGGGCTTATGTACCCCCAAAAAAAATATGGTGTGACAAGCCGAACACTTTCACAAGTGCGGCACCCCGAACTTATAGCATTATATGCATTGGCTCCGAATCATGTCTTGGGTCAATAGTTGGGTTTGCCCGGCTCCCATGTTTTGGTACCTTACGTTCCGCTATATCGGCAAGGTAGCGCTGGGAGAACCACTGCGATTGTGCCCCAGTTGAGCTGGGTTGAGCACCTCAGTGGAGAAAGCTAAAACTGACCGTCATGATAGGGCAAGAGCCGGTCGCTGTTCGAGAGGTTTTTCGAGTCCCTAAAGACTTATGCCGCTTAGAGCGAGGAGTCGGCATTGTCTCGCCCAGCGTGGATAGCGCCCCGAACTCGGTCTTCCGAATGCTAGGGGCTTCGCCGAAATTTAAAATTATAGAATTCTATGGCTAAGTGAGAGTGTTCAAGCGCTATAGTCCAGTTGCCTTGTTCGTTGGGTTGAGCGCCTCCCTCGAAGGACCCAAGAATGGGACCACGAGCGCTCATGTTTATCCCGAACACCCAAAGACTTTCGTGGCATGAAATTTGAAGCCAACGACTAGCCATCTCTCAATTTTGATAAACGGCCGCACAGAAGGTAATATTTTAAATTCAAAAGAGTTGCTTAGCGCATATGAACAAGTTTTCAGCGTACAGGATAACAAACGAGAGTCTACTAAAAAATTACATCTTTGAAGCATTCGCCCGCTATAAGGCGGGCACCCTTGAGGACGCCCTCATAATACATTTCGGGCTTGCGATGATCCTTGCCCGGCGGCGGTCCGTCCGTCACAAGCTGCTCAGCGTCCAGCTTGCCCCAGTGCACCTTAAGCGGGCGAGGCCCTCTGGGCACCTTCAATGCAGACGGAGCGCTTGATGCGTTGATCCATGGACAAGCATCCACCACCGCCGCAGACTAGCCCGGCGTAGCTCCTGTGCATGGCTCCATCCGGCCACAGCCGAGCTATAAGGCCCTTCATGGCACATTCGGCGACCTTGTGGAGCTTGACCAATCGCCTTCATTTGGTCGCTCAAGGGCACTGGTGTCCGCCTCGATATCGAGACCGTAACACCTTCTCCGTCGAGCTCCCTTCTTGGCTCGGTAAAGCGGCGCATCGGACACACTCCGAGGCAGATCTGCGGCAGCTCTGGAGAGCTCCGGATTCGGGTAAGTAACAGATAATTGACTTTTACATTCTTGCTCTGCATAAAAAATGCCTTACCCGCCGCGATCTTCCTTATCGCCTCAATCTCCTGGAGGGCTTTTTGGGCTTCGGCCTTAGCGGCTTTGGCACTCTCAAGAGCCGAGGCAACCTCGGACTCTCGAGTCTTCGAGTCACGCTCCAAACTCTCGTGTTTTTCCACGAGAGCACCGCTCTTGCCGCGCCTCCGCCACCGCCTCCCCTTCTCTCGCTCGGCGCGCTCATGTCGGCGCTTTGTTTTCGGCCGCGGACACCGCTTCCTTCAGGGTCGCCACCTCGTTCATGGCCCCTGCGATACCCACGTTATTCCTGTTATTTTTTGCAACCGCATTTCTTATATGCATAATCCCGTAAGGTATTGCTTACCTTCCTTGTCCTCGAGCTGCTTCTTGCTTGCGGCGAACTTCGTTCTCGGACCGCTCGAGGCTCTCCTTCAAAGTATTGACCTCCAGCGATCGGTCTGGAGGTCGGCGTGACTTCTGCATTCCCATATTGACATAATTATGTTAGACTCCTGCGTATATCTTTTAGATCCTCGGTTCGGCTTTTCTTTCCGAACACCGAACTAAGCATCAAGGGCTACCGTCTATGCGGTAATCTTCTTACATATATTAAAACTTACCTCAAAGCCCGTTAGAAGGTCATTGCGAAGCTTCAGTCGGCCAGCTCTTGGCGGATCGAACTTTCTGGACCACCACACTCATAACAAAGGCGGTGCTCCTTCGATGGAGGCGCCATTAAGCGCCTCCGAAGCTATCCGTGCCTCCGGTTGGACAGGGTCACCAGCGTCTTACCCTTCTTCTGAAGGGGCGCTTGCCGGACTTGAACATTGAAGGTTCCGCTGCAGTCCGGACAAGGGTCGGGCCTAGAGCCCTGGGTCTCGCCCTCGCGCTGAGTCCGGGGGGTTGCCTTGTGGCGCCTCCTGCGCCACCTCCTCCTGACCGGGCCCCCCTTGGGGCCCCACCTCAGTGTCATCAGCGGCGCGAGGAGAGGAGGCGGCCGGAAGTGAAGTGCTCTCCACTTCCGACGAATTCAGGGACCCGCTCGACGAAGTGGAAAGCTCGTCCTTGGGCGGGCTGCATGATTGTTCGGCATTATAAAACACTATGCGGTGAATGAAAAACCCATGGGCCTCCAAACACTTACGATCTCGCCAGGGGCTTGGCCCTTGAGGGCCACTCCTCCTCGTCGTCGTTGGCGTTGGTGGAGAAGTCCGGAGGAAGGGTTCTTCCCTTCTTGGACCCTCTGGCCTCCCCTGTTGGGCGGCCTTCCTTTTCTTCTCTCCCCCGCTGGGGGAGAAGCTTCTTCTTCCTCCTCCTCGTTTTCACGAGAGGATTCCGCCTCAGAGCCGTCGGACGACGATTCCGACGGCACCGGGCGCCGGGCACTCTTTCGAGTCCCCGTGGCCTCCTTGGCCTTCTTCTCCGGCACCACGTACGGTGCCGGAACCAAGCTTTCGCCAAGCGGGCGCCCACTGGTCTTCTGGCAGTGGAGCCGGACAATTAACCTGCCCAGACGTGTTTTGCCATTCCTGTCAAAGGCAAGGGAGTTTAGATCCCGCATAGAGTCAAACTATGAAAAACAAGAGTCCCCTGAAGGGCAAAATAGCTCACCTCGGAAGCCTAACGCTTCAAGCGGAATCCGCGATCTTCTGTAGCGGATGAGGGAGCTTCGGCGCCCTTGAACAGCGCCTTCCAGGCATCTTCGTACGTAGTGTCGAAGAGCCTTTTCAAAGTCTGATGCCGCTCCGGATCAAACTCCCACAATTTGAAGGCCCGTTGCTGGCATGGGAGGATCCGGCGGATGAGCATAACCTGGATCCCGTTGACAAACCTGAGATTATTGTTCACCAGGGTTTGCATACAGGTTTGGAGTCCGGTCAGCTCCTCTGAATCGCCCCACGCCAGGTCGGTCTCCTTCCAAGAGGTGAGCCGCGTGGGAATGCCAGACCGAAATTCGGGTGCCGCCGCCCACTTAGGGTCGCGCGGCTCGGTGATGTAGAACCACCCCGACTGCCACCCCTTCACGGTCTCCACAAAGGAGCCATCGAGCCATAAGACGTTGGCCATCTTGCCAACCATGGCGCCTCCGCACTCTGCTTGGCGGCCGCCCACTATCTTTGGCTTGACATTGAAGGTCTTCATCCATAAGCCGAAGTGGGGCCGATGCGAAGGAAGGCCTCGCACCTGACGATGAACGCCGAGATGTTGAGAATGAAATTCGGGGCCGATCGTGGAAATCTAGGCCGTAGTATAACATGAGCCCGGACGAATGGGTGAAGTGGAAAACCCGATCCATGGAGGAAGTGGGCGAAACACGACCCTCTCATGGGGCACAGGGGTGGGGACGAGCTGCCCCTCGTCAGGCGGCCGATGTCGCGATGTCGCCGGACAAGTATCCGCCTTCGTAGTCTTTTTTACTTGGTCCTCCGTGATGAGAGGAGACCATCCACCGCCTCCGCTCCGAACATGGCCGGAGAAGGTTGAGGAGGGATGTCGCGGACTTGGGTCTTTGGAGCTCAAAGTGCGCGGAAATGGATGAGCAAGGGAGGAAGAAGGCGTAGGTGAAAAAGGTGGATCCTTATCCCCTTATATGGACGGACGGAGCTATGCGTCCCCCACCAGCCTGGTAAAACTCGCTTATCTCCCAAGCGCCGCAATCAATGGCGCGGTTGGGTTACCCACGCCCGTATTGATGAGAATCCCGAGATAAGGGGGCACGATCTACGCTTTGATGAGACGTGCTAAGGAAACCGCCTCGCTAAACGCGCTGAGGTGGGACAGTAAACAAAGGCCTGGCCGTGGTGTGATGTCACGCCGCGGAATACGTCAGCAGATCTGTGCAAAAATTATTCTCTCTACGGCGGTATGTGGAACTTGTTTTGCAGAGCGGACACTATCATTGTGTTCAAAACCTTCTATGAAGTATTCGGAGGAGGAACCCGCCTTGCAATGCCGAAAACAATATGCGCGCCGGACTCGTCGTCATTGAAGCCTGGTTCGAGCTACCGAGGAGTCTGGACTAGGGGGTGTCCGGATAGCGAACTATCATCTTTGGCCGGACTCTGGACCATCAAAATACAAGATTGAAGACTTCGTCCGTGTCCGGATGGGACTTTCCTTGGCGTGGAAGGCAAGCTTGGCGTCTGAGATATGTAGATCTCCTACCATTGTAACCGACTCGTAACCCTAACCCTATTCGATGTCTATATAAACCAAGGGTTTTAGTCTCAGAGGAAAACAACAATCATACCATAGGCTAGCTTCTAGGGTTTAGCCTCTCTAATCTCGTGGTAGATCTACTCTTGTACTACCCATATCATCAATATTAATCAAGCGGAGTAGGGTTTTACCTCCATCGAGAGGGCCCGAACCTAGGTAAAAACATCGTGTCCCTTGTCTCCTGTTACCATCCGCCTAGACGCACAGTTCGGGACCCCCTACCCGAGATCCGCCGGTTTTGACACCAACAATAGCCTTACCCTTGCATAATAATTTTGCAAGGAGGATGGTTTGAACCCAAGACCTCCAGGCCACAAGTGGAGAGACTACCACTGGGCCAGGCATGACCTCCAAAATCTTAACATCTTATGGCCATTAAATTGCGTAAAAGTGAGAAAATAGACACTAGTTCGACCACTAATAACAACAATAAAAAAATTGGGGAGAACAAATTACCAAACAATAATAGATACTATCAAAGAGCTGAGAGGAAAAACGCACCGATATTTCTTCCATGAATCCGCATAATTGAGCAAAATGGAAGAAGGTATAATAGACCAAAATCTCTCATGGTCGTTGACCATTCCAACAACTTTTCCATTCGAGTCAATAACTAGCCCCCCATTGTCATACTACAACAATTCATATGGACAAAATATGAGATTTTGCAATATATAACATAAAATGACATAGAAAACTCAAAGTTGTAATGTATATAACTATCTCATGATAAGATATTACCTCATTATTATCATCGTCAGGGCCATCTAGAGAACAAAAGTACACGTTGTGGTGCCGCTCAAACATGGTTGGATTCAGATATTCTGCCCTAGCATATGTTATCCTTAGATTTAAGGAATTGTCTCTTCCTAGCTGAAAAACCTCTTGAGCAAATTCTACATCTTTTTCACAAAGAGATGCTAACTTGATTGGTTGATCCACCTCAACATTCAAGAAAGCGATATCGTAATGGGGCTGATAGTAGACCAGCTCGCCTTTGCACTAGTGCCATTTAGCAAATGAACAGTGACCTAAAAGAAAGTTCCAGAACAGATTTTATAAGATTTTTTTAACAATGCCTAGTAAGCAAGTGGCATATGATGTTTCCATTTTGTTATCAGAGAAGGCCAATAGCTAGCACAAAAAACATGTACTTTGTGCTGGTGCCATCTAGCAAACGAACAGTGACCTAAGAAAAATGTTCTGGGACAGAATGTATAAGATTTTTGAACAATGCTTAGTAAGAAAAATCACATATGATGCTTTCATTTTGTTATTATTAGAAACGGCCAACAGCACAAAAACATGTCATTTGCATTGGTGCCGTCTAGCAAATGAACAGTGACCTAAAAAAAAGTTCCAGAACAGAATGTAGATTTTTTAAATGCTTAGTGAGCAAATCGCATATGCCGTTTCCATCTTGTTATCAACTAGAAAAGGCCATTAGCTAGCACAAAAACATGTCCTCTGCACTGGTGCGGTCTAGCAAATGAATAGCGACCTAAAGAAAGTTCCGGAACAGATTATACAAGACTTTTGAACAATGCTTAGTGAGCAAATCGCATATGCCGTTTCCATCTTGGTATTATAAAGGGCTAATTGCACACGAAAAAACATTTGAATTGCAACTAGTTAGATTTACACAATGGGGATTAAATTATTTATTTATTTGGGGGTGGAAGCGGCTGAGCTGGAAAAGAATTGTACATGGGTATATATAGAGAGAGAAATTAATATAAGAAACACTAGATTTGACTCACATCAGCATTAGAGGCATACTCTTGGCCGCCTGTCCAGACGCTGTAAGGAGCGTCCTTTGTGCGAATCAGCCGCGCAGTTGTCAAAACAAGGCCGGTTTTCTTCTCCGCATCCCAATCGACCCAGAAGCCGGAGCACCGTCTCAGCGCCTCACCGTCTGCGTGATTCAAGCACGATGGATACATACACTAAGTTGTGCAACGGACAATGGATCAATCAATCGAAAACAGAGAGGGTACTACAGACCAAGGGAGGATGAAACCCCTAGAAGGAATTTGGCGGCGGAGAGCACGGCCTGGCTTCCGGATTCACGGACGGAGAAGAGCTCGGCAATGTGGAACCGGGTCGGGGGCTTGAAGCGATCGAGCGTGGGGATTTTCACAGGGCGGGAGCTACAGGCGGGGAGCGTGGGAATAAATAAATAATTGATTGGTGGAAAAAAAAAGGAAAAAAAAAAAGAGAGAATGGATGAGACGGACCTGATTCTTGGTCGCGTCTGGCCAAGGAATCATCTTCCTCTTCCTCTTCGCTCCACACACCCACCTTCCTCTTCTTCTCCGCCAAGGGATCATCTCGTATGGTCGGATAAGCCGCCATGCTCCTTTCGTTGTTGGATCGCCTCGACCCGATCGAGGAATCAACCGATTCTCTCGCAATCGCGCCGCCGCCGCCGCCGCCGGCCGCCGTGGTGGTGCTAGCTAGTTTCTGTGAAGAGACCGCGGCGCGGGCTAGATCTGGACCCAGCCCGGGCCTGATCAGGATCACGCTGGCTGGCCGGCCAGACCTGGCCAGATGGGCCGGGACGACTCGCCCTGGCCTAAACAGGCCAGGATCGGCACAAACCCACCCAGAAACGCCTGGTACACGGGCCATGCCGGGCCGGCACTCGTGCCGCACTTCCTGGCCCAGGCACAGACACATCAAGGAAATGGGTCGTCCTACTAACATGTTTAACCCACCATCCCGTCTGATTTTGGGCTGTTTTTAGGCCTATTCGGGCTGTTTTGGGGGGCAATATATATTTATTCTTGAAAAAAAGTAAATGGGTCGTGCTGTGCATGCACTCGGCCTGATTATAAATGCGTCGACCTGGCCCACCATAGGCCGGCACGCGAGCTATCGGGCCAGCACGCCAGACTGGCCCATTTGGCCACCTTTGTGTACGATTGTACGTTTGGAGTTGGTGCAACAGTCGTGGTGTGTTGGCGGGCCCACGACTATGTGCATGGAGGAAGATGGTTCGGGCTTGCGGGTTCTTAGTCATGCTAGAGGTGGAAAGACGGGTTGCGTGCTTTTCGTTAAATGCGGAGTCGTTGGCGGACCACGGTGTTAAACTACCGACAAGGTGTTGCGGTGGCGGCAATGTGATCCAACATGGACGGTGTTGCCTCAATCCGGTGGGCGAGGATGGAGGTGTACAATGTCATGGATGAACGTTTTCGCCGTCTTCGGTCGGCGTCGGTGGCAATGATGTGTGTTGGTATCATTCCACTTCTTGGAGGCGTCACTGAGGTGTGTCAACACCCCCTCCCCTAACATTTGTGTTTGATTGTTATCTCTGAAAAAAAAGCATAGGTTCGGTTCTGACTCGGTGATGGTCGTCTTCTCGATGCCGTTCTTTGTAGGGAGCATCGTGTACAGAGACACTATTTGGGGGGTACTGTGTTGTGTTTCTTTGGTGCTCGTTACATCACAGGTTGATCTTGAGCGCTTATGTACATCGTCCCTGGTGCGCCCAAGATGATGCCTTTCTTGAGACCACCCAAGATGATGTTGTTTTTTGTGCAGAAATAAAAGTTATCAGAATTGGTCGGGGATCTTTGAAGAATTATTTTAGAATATATAAAAATATTAGAATGAAGAAGTATGATAGAAGATCCACATGGGGCACAAGGGTAGGGCGCGACCACCCCTGGCCACACCACCTGGGCATATGGGCCCTTGGACCTTTGCCTCGACCTAATTCCAGTGCTATAAATTCACATCCTCCCAGAAAAAATTAGAGCGAAAGTTTCATGTGTTTTACAATACGGAGCCGCCGCCACTACTACTCCCATGGGAGTTTTTTTATTCCCCTGGAGAGAAAGGGTGATGCAGCACAACAGCTGAAAGTATTTCCCTCTATTAAGAACAAAGCTTTATCGGACCAGTAGGAGGCACTGTACTAATAATGTTAGCAGTACTTGCACACAAACACAACAAATGCTTGCACCCAACAAAGGCAAGGGGGTCGTCACTCCCTTGTTCTTGCTAGTTACAAGATTAATAGCAAATAGTGGTAGTATAAATCTGTTGGGGATCGTTGCAGAAATTAAAAAATTTCTACGCATCACCAAGATCAATCTATGGAGAGACTAGCAACGAGAGAGAGGGGCGTGCATCTTCATACCCTTGAAGATCGCAAAACGGAAGCGTTACAAGAACGCGGTTGGAGAAGTCGTACACGTAGCGATTCAGATCGCGGTCGATTCCGATCTTAGCGACGAACAACGGTGCCTCCGCGTTCAACACACGTGCAGCCCGGTGACGTCTCTGATAACCCGCAAGTATACGGGATCAATTGTAGCCTCTTCCGATAAGTAAGAGTGTCGAACCCAACGAGGAGCTAAAGGTAGAACAAATATTCCCTCAAGTTCTATCTACCACCGATACAACTCTACGCACGCTTGACGTTTGCTTTACCTAGAACAAGTATAAAACTAGAAGTACTTTGTAGGTGTTGTTGGATAGGTTTGCAAGATAATAAAGAACACGTAAATAAAAACTAGGGGCTGTTTAGATAAAGATGCAATAAAGTAAATATAGCGAGTGTGGAAAAGTGGTGGTAGGAGTTGTGAAATTGTCCCTAAGCAATTGACTACGTTACTAGACCGATAGCAAGTTTTATGTGGGAGAGGCATAAGCTAACATACTTTCTCTTCTTGGATCATATGCACTTATGATTGGAACTCTACCAAGCATCCGCAACTACTAAAGATTCATTAAGGTAAAACCCAACCATAGCATTAAAGCATCAAGTCCCCTTTATCCCATACGCAACAATCCCCTTACTCGGGTTTAAGCTTCTGTCACTCTAGCAACCCACTATAAGCGAATCATGAACATATTGCAACACCCAAAAACGGGGATCCCTCACGCTTGCACGACACGGAGGGCACAATAGGACAGCAACATAACCACAAGCAAATTAAACCAATCATAGCAACTCATCAATCACCGATAGGACAACGAAAATCTACTCAGACATCATAGGATGGCAACACATCATTGGATAATAATATAAAGCATAAAACACCATGTTCAAGTAGAGGGTACAGCGGGTTGCGGGAGAGTGGACCGCTGGATATAGATGGGGGAAGGTGATGGAGATGTTGGTGAAGATGATGGAGGTGTTGGTGAAGATCACGGTGATGGTGATGGCCCCCGGCAGCGCTCCGGCGTCACCGGAAGCAAGGGGGAGAGAGCCCCCTTCTTCTTCTTCTTCTTCCTTGACCTCCTCCCTAGATGGGAGAAGGGTTTCCCCTCTGGTCCTTGGCTCCCATGGCGTGGGAGGGGCGAGAGCCCCTCCGAGATTGGATCTGTCTCTCTGTCTCTCTGTCTCTCTCTGTTTCTGCGTTCCCAGATTCTTCCCCTTCACCGTTTCTTTTATATCCGGAGATCCGTATCTCCGATTGGGGTGAATCTTTCGCCCAGATTTTTCTCATAAAATTAGCTTTCTTGCGGCAAAAGAAGAGCGTCAGCCGCCTTACGGGGTGCCCAGGAGAGTCCAGGGTGCGCCCCCCTGTCTCGTGGCCCCCTCGGGCACCGTCTCGCGTTGATTCTTCCTCCCAAAAATCACAAATATTCCAAAATAATTCTCTGTCCGTTTTTATCCCGTTTGGACTCCGTTTGATATTGGTTTTCTGTGAAACATAAAACATGCAACAAACAGGAACTGGCACTGGGCACTTGATCAATATGTTAGTCCCAAAAATAGTATAAAAAGTTTCCAAAAGTATATAAAAGTTGAATAATATTGGCATGGAACAATAAAAAATTATAGATACGCCGGAGACATATCAGCATCCCCAAGCTTAATTCATGCTCGTCCTCGAGTAGGAAAATGATAAAAAAGATAATTTTTGATGTGGAATGCTACCTAGCATAATCTTGATCATATGTCTAATCATGGCATGAATATTAAGACACGAGTGATTCAAGGCAATAGTCTATCATTTGACATAAAAACAATAATACTTCGAGCATACTAATAAATCAATAATGTCTTTTCAAAACAACATGGCCAAAGAAAGTTATGCCTACAAAATCATATAGTCTGGCTGTTGCTCTATCTTCATCACACAAAGTATTTAATCATGCACAACCCCGATGACAAGCCAAGAAATTGTTTCATACTTTAGTAATCTCAAAAAATTTCAACTTTCACGCAATACATGAGCATGAGCCATGGACATAACACTATAGGTGGAATAGAATGGTGGTTGTGAAAAAGACAAAAAGGAGAAGATAGTCTCACATCAACTAAGCATATCAACGGGCTATGGAGATGCCCATCAATAGATATCAATGTGAGTGAGTAGGGATTGCCATGCAACGGATGCACTAAGAGCTATAAGTGTATGAAAGCTCAAACTGAAATCTAAGTGGGTGTGCATCCAACTTGCTTGCTCATGAAGACCTCGGGCATTTGAGGAAGCCCATCATCGGAATATACAAGCCAAGTTCTATAATGAAAATTCCCACTAGTATATGACAGTGAAAGCATAGGAGGCTCTCTCTATGAAGAACATGGTGCTACTCTGAAGCACAAGTGTGGTAAAAGGATAGTAGCATTTCCCCTTCTCTCTTTTTCTCTCATTTTTTTGAATAGGCTTCTTTGGCCTCTCTCTTTTTTTAGGCTTCGTTGGCCTCTCTCTTTTTATTTTTATTTTTTATTATTAAGTCCGGAGTCTCATCCCGACTTGTGGGGGAATCATTGTTTCCATCATCCTTTCCTCACTGGGGCAATGCTTTAATAATGATGATCATCACACTTTTATTTACTTACAACTCAATATTACAACTCGATATCTAGAACAAAGATATGACTCTATATGAATGCCTCCGTGATGTACCGGATGTGCAATGATCTAGCGTAGCAATGACATCAAAAATGGACAAGCCATGAAAACATCATGCTAGCTATCTTACGATCATGCAAAGCAATATGACAATGAATGCTCAAGTCATGTATATGATGATGATGGAAGTTGCATGGCAATATATCTCGGAATGGCTATGGAAATGCCATGATAGGTAGGTATGGTGGCTGTTTTGAGGAAGATATAAGGAGGTTTATGTGTGATTGAGCGTATCGTATCACGGGGTTTGGATGCACCAGCGAAGTTTGCACCAACTCTCAAGGTGAGGAAGGGAAATGCACAGTACCGAAGAGGCTAGCAATGATGGAAAGGTAAAAGTGCGTATAATCCATGGACTCAACATTAGTCATAAAGAACTCATATACTTATTGCAAAAATCTACAAGCCATTGAAAACAAAGTACTACGCGCATGCTCCTAGGGGGATAGATTGGTAGGAAAAGACCATCGCTCGTCCCCGACCGCCACTCATAAGGAAGACAATCAATAAATAAAATTGTGCTCCAACTTCATCACAAAACGGTTCACCATACGTGCATGATACGGGAATCACAAACCTCAACACAAGTATTTCTACTAATCCACAGTCGCCCACTAGCATGACTTTAATATCACTACCTTTATATTGCAAAACTATTGCAAGGAATCAAACATATCATATTCAGCGATCTACAAGTTTATGTAGGATTTTATGACTAACCATGTGAATGACCAATTTATGCCATCTCTCTAAATAGATATAAGTGAAGCAAGAGAGTTTAATTCTTTCTACAAAATATATGCCCACGCTCTAACAATTATAAGTGAAGCAAAAGAGCATTCTGGCGGTTTTCTATGTGAAGAGAAACAGGCAATCCAAACTTCAAATGATATAAGCGAAGCACATGAAGCATTCTATAAAGCCATACTCAAAAGATTTTAGTGAAGTGCAATGAGCATTCTATAAATCAACCAAGGACTATCTCATACTAGCATGGTGCATAAAAGAAAAGTGAAAACTAAATGCAAAAGACGCTACAAGACTTGCACATATCGCATGAACGAAACGAATACGAAAACATACCGATACTTGTTGAAGAAAGAGGGGATGCCTTCCGGGGCATCCCCAAGCTTAGATGCTTGATCCTCCTTGAATATTTACTTGGGGTGCCTTGGGCATCCCCAAACTTGAGCTCTTGCCTCTCTTCCTTTTTCTCATATCGAGACCTCCTCGATTAGACACTTCATCCACACAAAACTTCAACAGAAAACTTGGAAGATCCGTTAGTATAATAAAGCAAATCACTACTCTAAGTACTGTAGCAAATCAATTCATATTTTATTTTTGCATTGTGTCTACTGTAATATAACTTTTCCATGGCTTAATCCACTGATAGAAATTGATAGTTTCATCAAAACAAGCAAACTATGCATCAAAAACAGAATCTGTGAAAAACAGAATAGTCTGTAGAAATCTGAACATTCACCATACTTCTGGTACCCCAAATATTCTACCACAATTAGTAAAAATAAACAATTTGTACAGAAAGACAGTGTAAAAAGAATCAGAACCATTTGACGTTCCAGTAAAAAATGTAAAATCGCGCACTACAGCCAAAGTTTCTGTCCTGCACCGTACAAACCAACAAGCATTGTAAACATCCTAAAGGCAAACCTTAGCACATTATTTTTATAATACAATGGAATTGTACAAGGGGATAATTATTTTTGATGAAAAATTTCTGTAATTAAGATTCACAAAGTTTCCGTGAGCATGAACAAGGTTCAAGGCTAGCTCCCACTTCAACAATGCTTGTCTTTCTCACTTTCACTTTCCTTTCTGAAATTTTTTTAGGTTCCCCTCTTTATTTTTTTTGTTTTTAAACTAAATGAAAGCACTCAACAGAAATAAATGACTCTCTAAAACTTCCGGGTTGTCTCCCTGGCAGCGTTTTCTTTAAAGCCATTAAGCTAGGCATATAGTGCTCAAGTAATGAATCCACCCGGATTTCAAGGTATATCAAAGCCAATTTTAATTAACAATGATTTGTAATTTAGTAGTGAGCACAAAGTAACATATATCAAGCAACAATGAAGTCTAACTCTCTTCCTATGCATCGGCATGTCATAAAAGAACAATTCATGCACACCAAGTAAAGGCCAATGCATAGTATTAGCAGTTTCTTGCAATTTTATCATATTGGAAACATAGAGAGGTGGAGATATAGTTCCTCTCTCATAATAATTGCAAGTAGGAGCAGCAAACACATGGATATTATATCTATCAAAATCATCATGTGTAGTAGTAAAACGCAACCCATCAATATAATCCTTAATAAGCAAAAACTTCTCCGATATAATGTAGTTTGGAGAATACAAAAAGATAATAGGACTATCATGCATGGGTGCAATAGCAAAAAAATCATGTTTAACATAAGGAACTATAGCAAGTTCATCTCCATAAGCATAATTCATATTGGCATCTTGGCCACAAGCATAGCAAGCATCATCAAAAAGGGATATTTCAAGAGAATCAACGGGATCATAACAATCATCATAGCAATCATCCTTCGCTAAGCACGTAGGGGAATTAAACAATGTATGAGTTGAAGAGTTACTCTCATTAGAAGGTGGGCACGGGTAGCTAATCCGCT
Organism: Aegilops bicornis; assembly: GCA_021605145.1. Taxonomy (NCBI): domain Eukaryota; kingdom Viridiplantae; phylum Streptophyta; class Magnoliopsida; order Poales; family Poaceae; genus Aegilops; species Aegilops bicornis. The sequence goes on along the minus strand of CM038673.1, from coordinate 41,290,650 downwards.
CTTCCTCCTTTTGTTCTTCGCTCTCCTCATCATCTTTTTCATCCAATGAGCTCACAGTTTCATCAATTTCTTCTTCCATAGACTCCTGCAAAATATTAGTCTCTTCTTGGACAGCGGAGGAGTCCTCAATATATGGTTTAACATAGGAATTAGAATCATAATTATCATAACAATATTCAAGTATGGCAAAATTTTCAGATTTGTAAAGAGTAGCATCATACTTTTCAATCAAAGAAGCAATTTCATAAGCACCCTTAAAAGCAACAAATTCTTCAATTTGTTGAACATCATAGTAATCATAAGCACCCTTAGCATACGAAGATACGATTCCATTATCAATAAACTCACACTGGTAGGGAAGGTGTTTCTTAGGGTTTTCAGAACAACAAGTAACATCATATATTTCACATAAAGTCCAAGCATAGCATTGCAAACGATGAATTTGATCCAGTAAAAGTTTCCCTTTTTCAGATATATGGTGTCGCACAAAACAAGCATGCTCATCTAAAGATTTTCCCTCAACTAAGCTAGTGGGGGTTTCAGCACGAGCACAAAGGGATCGAAGATGATCCAAGTAAAAAGCTTCAGGAGTGTGATAGATTTTGAGTGGTTCTTCAACCATTGGTAACCCGCAAGTATACGGGATCAATTGTAGCCTCTTTCGATAAGTAAGAGTGTTGAACCCAATGAGGAGCTAAAGGTAGAACAAATATTCCCTCAAGTTCTATCGACCACCGATACAACTCTACGCACGCTTGACGTTTGCTTTACCTAGAACAAGTATGAAACTAGAAGTACTTTGTAGGTGTTGTTGGATAGGTTTGCAAGATAATAAAGAACACGTAAATAAAAACTAGGGGCTGTTTAGATAAAGATGCAATAAAGTAAATATAGCGAGTGTGGAAAAGTGGTGGTAGGAGTTGTGAAATTGTCCCTAAGCAATTGACTACGTTACTAGACCGATAGCAAGTTTTATGTGGGAGAGGCATAAGCTAACATACTTCCTCTTCTTGGATCATATGCACTTATGATTGGAACTCTAGCAAGAATCCGCAACTACTAAAGATTCATTAAGGTAAAAACCAACCATAGCATTAAAGCATCAAGTCCCCTTTATCCCATACGCAACAATCCCCTTACTCGGGTTTAAGCTTCTGTCACTCTAGCAACCCACTATAAGCGAATCATGAACATATTGCAACACCCAAAAGCGGGGATCCCTCACGCTTGCACGACACGGAGGGCACAATAGGACAGCAACATAACCACCAGCAAATTAAACCAATCATAGCAATTCATCAATCACCGATAGGACAACGAAAATCTACTCAGACATCATAGGATGGCAACACATCATTGGATAATAATATGAAGCATAAAGCACCATGTTCAAGTAGAGGGTACAGCGGGTTGCGGGAGAGTGGACTGCTGGATATAGATGGGGGAAGGTGATGGAGATGTTGGTGAAGATGATGGAGGTGTTGGTGAAGATCACGGTGATGATGATGGCCCCCGGCAGCGCTCCGGCGCCATCGGAAGCAAGGGGGAGAGAGCCCTCCTTCTTCTTCTTTCTTGACCTCCTCCCTAGATGGGAGAAGGGTTTCCCCTCTGGTCCTTGGCTCCCATGGCGTGGGAGGGGCGAGAGCCCCTCCGAGATTGGATCCGTCTCTCTGTCTCTCTCTGTTTTTGCGTTCCCAGATTCTTCCCCTTCACCGTTTCTTTTATATCCGGAGATCCGTATCTCCGATTGGGGTGAATCTTTCGCCCAGATTTTTCTCATAAAATTAGCTTTCTTGCGGCAAAAGAAGAGCGTCAACCGTCTTACGGGGTGCCCAGGAGAGTCCAGGGCGTGCCTGCCTCCCTGGGGCGTGCCCCCTGTCTCGTGGCCCGCTCGGGCACCGTCTCGCATTGATTCTTCCTCCCAAAAATCACAAATATTCCAAAATAATTCTCCGTCCGTTTTTATCCCGTTTGGACTCCGTTTAATATTGGTTTTTTTGCGAAACATAAAACATGCAACAAACAGGAACTGGCACTGGGCACTGGATCGATATGTTAGTCCCAAAAATAGTATAAAAAGTTGCCAAAAGTATATGAAAGTTGAATAATATTGGCATGCAACAATCGGAAATTATAGATACGACGGAGAGAAAGGGTGATGCAGCACAACAGCTGAAAGTATTTCCCTCTATTAAGAACAAAGCTTTATCGGACCAGTAGGAGGCACCGTACTAATAATGTTAGCAGTACTTGCACACAAACACAACAAATGCTTGCACCCAACAAAGGCAAGGGGGTCGTCACTCCCTTATTCTTGCTAGTTACAAGATTAATAGCAAATAGTGGTAGTATAAATCTGTTGGGGATCGTTGCAGAAATTAAAAAAATTCTATGCATCACCAAGATCAATCTATGGAGAGACTAGCAACAACAGAGAGGGGAGTGCATCTTCATACCCTTGAAGATCGCAAAACGGAAGTGTTGCAAGAACGCGGTTGGAGAAGTCGTACACGTAGCGATTCAGATCGCGGTCAATTCCGATCTTAGTGCCGAACAACGACGCCTCCGCGTTCAACACACGTGCAGCCCGGTGACGTCTCCCGCGCCTTGATCCAGCAAGGAGGAGGGAGAGGTTGGGGAAGACAACTCCAGCAGCAGCACGACAGCGTGGTGGTGGTGGAGCAGCGGTTCTTCGGCAGGGCTTCGCCAAGCTCAAACGGAGGAGGAGAGGTGTTGGAGAGGGGAAGGGCTGCGCTTTGGATGAGGTGCTGCTGCCCTCCCTCCTCCCCTCTATTTATAGGGTGAAGGAGGAAGGGGGCCGGCCCCTCTAGATGAGATCTAGAGGGGGGGGGTGGCGGCCAAGGGGAGGGGGCTTGCCCCCCAAGCCAAGGGGGGCGCCCCCTTTAGGGTTCCCCCCAACCCTAGGTGCATGGGCCCTAGGGGGGATGGCGCCCAGCCCACTTAGGGGCTGGTTCCCTTCCACATACAGCCCATAGGGCCCTCCGGGGCAGGTGGACCCTCCCGGTGGACCCCCGGAACCCCTTCGATGGTCCCGGTATAATACCGGCAAACCCCGAAATACTTCCGGTGACCGTATGATGACTTCCCATATATAAATCTTCACCTACGAACCATTCTGGAACTCCTCGTGACGTCCGGGACCTCATTTGGGTCTCCGAACAACATTCGGTAACCACATACAAACCTTCCCTATAACCCTAGCGTCATCGAACCTTAAGTGTGTAGACCCTACGGGTTCGGGAATCATGCAGACATGACCGAGAAAGCTCTCCGGCCAATAAACAACAGCGGGATCTGGATACCCATGTTGGCTCCCACATGTTCCATGATGATCTCATAGGATGAACCACGATGTCAAGGATTCAAGCAATCCCGTATACAATTCCCTTTTGTCAATCGGTACGTTACTTGCCCGAGATTCGATCGTCGGTATCCCAATACCTCTTTCAATCTCGTTACCGGCAAGTCACTTTACTCGTTCCATAATGCATGATCCCGTGACCAACTAATTAGTCACATTGAGCTCATTATGATGATGCATTACCGGGAGGGCCCATAGATACCTCTCGATCATACGGAGTGACAAATCCCAGTCTCGATTCGTGCCAACCCAACAGAACATTTTCGGAGATACCTGTAGTGCACCTTTATAGCCACCCAGTTATGTTGTGACGTTTGGTACACCCAAAGCATTCCTACGGTATCCGGGAGTTACACAATCTCATGGTCTAAGGAAATTATACTTGACATTAGAAAAGCTTTAGCAAACGAACTACACGATCTTGTGCTATGCTTAGGATTGGGTCTTGTCCATCACATCATTCTCCTAATGATGTGATCCCGTTATCAATGACATCCAATGTCCATAGTCAGGAAACCATGACCATCGATTGATCAATGAGCCAGTCAACTAGAGGCTCACTAGGGACATGTTGTGGTCTATGTATTCACACATGTATTACGGTTTCCGGTCAATACAATTATAGCATCAACAATAGGCAATTATCATGAACAAGGAAATATAATAATAACCATTTTATTATTGCCTCTAGGGCATATTTCCAACAGTCTCCCACTTGCACTAGAGTCAATAATCTAGTTACATTGTGATGAATCGAACACCCATAGAGTTCTGGTGTTGATCATGTTTTGCTCGCGGAAGAGGTTTAGTCAACGGATCTACGACATTCAGATCTGTATGCACTTTACAAATATCTATGTCTCCAACGAATGGAGTTGAAGTGACGCTTGATGTGCCTGGTCTTCTTGTGAAACCTGGGCTCCTTAGCAAGGACAATAGCTCCAGTGTTGTCACAGAAGAGAGTCATCGGGCCTGACACATTGGGAATTACTCCTAGGTCGGTAATGAACTCCTTCATCCAGATTGCTTCATGTGCTGCCTCCGAGGCTGCCATGTACTCCGCTTCACATGTAGATCCCGCCACGATGCTTTGCTTGCAACTGCACCAGCTTACTGCCACCATTCAAAATATACACGTATCCGGTTTGTGACTTGGAGTCATCCAGATCTGTGTCGAAGCTAGCATCGACGTAACCCTTTACGACGAGCTCTTCGTCACCTCCATAAACGAGAAACATATCCTTAGTCCTTTTCAGGTACTTCAAGATATTCTTGACCACTGTCCAGTGTTCCATGCCGAGATTACTTTGGTACCTCCCTACCAAACTTACGGCAAGGTTTACATCAGGTCTGGTACACAGCATGACATACATAATAGGCCCTATGGCTGAGGCATAGGGGATGGCACTCATCTTTTCTCTATCTTCTGCCGTGGTCGGGCTTTGAGCCGAGCTCAATTTCACATCTTGCAATACAGGCAAGAACCCCTTCTTGGACTGATCCATATTGAACTTCTTCAATATCTTATCAAGGTATGTGCTTTGTGAAAGACCTATGAGGTGTCTCGATCTATCTCTATAGATCTTGATGCCTAATATGTAAGCAGCTTCTCCAAGGTCCTTCATTGAAAAACACTTATTCAAGTAGGCCTTTATGCTTTCCAAAAGTTCTATATCATTTCCCATCAATAGTATGTCATCCACATATAATATGTGAAATGCTACAGAGCTCCCACTCACTTTCTTGTAAACGCAGGCTTCTCCATAAGTCTGCATAAACCCAAACGCTTTGATCATTTCATCAAAGCGAATGTTCCAACTCCGAGATGCTTGCACCAGCCCATAGATGGAGCGCTGGAGCTTGCATACCTTGTTAGCATTCTTAGGATCGACAAAACCTTTCGGCTGCATCATATACAATTCTTCCTTAAGGAAGCCGTTAAGGAATGTCGTTTTGACGTCCATTTGCCATATCTCATAATCATAGAATGCGGCAATTGCTAACATGATTCGGACGGACTTCAGCTTCACTACGGGTGAGAAGGTCCCATCGTAGTCAACCCCTTGAACTTGTTGATAACCCTTAGCGACAAGCCGAGCCTTATAGATGGTAACATTACCATCCGCGTCCGTCTTCTTCTTAAAGATCCATTTATTTTCTATCGCCGATCATCGGGCAAGTCTGTCAAAGTCCATACTTTGTTTTCGTACATGGATCCTATCTCGGATTGCATGGCTTCAAGCCATTTGTTGGAATCTGGGCCCGCCATCGCTTCTTCATAGTTCGACGGTTCACTGTTGTCTAACAACATGATTTCGAGGACAGGGTTGCCATACCATTCTGGTGTGGAACGTGTCCTTGTGGACCTACGAAGTTCAGTAGCAACTTGATCCGAAGTACCTTGATCATCATCATTAATTTCCTCTCTAGTCGGTGCAGGCACCACAGAAACATCTTCCTGAGCTGCACTACTTTCCGGTTCAAGAGGCAGTACTTCATCAAGTTCTACTTTCCTCCCACTTACTTCTTTCGAGAGAAACTCTTTCTCCAGAAAGGACATGTTCTTGGCAACAAAGATCTTGCCTTCGGATCTGAGGTAGAAGGTATACCCAATGGTTTCCTTAGGGTATCCTATGAAGACGCATTTTTCCGACTTGGGTTCGAGCTTTTCAGGTTGAAGTTTCTTGACATAAGCTTCACATCCCCAAACTTTTAGAAACGACAGCTTAGGTTCTTCCCAAACCATAATTCTTACGGTGTCGTCTTAACGGATTTAGACGGTGCCCTATTTAAAGTGAATGTGGCTGTCTCTAAAGCGTATCCCCAAAATGATAGCGGTAAATCGGTAAGAGACATCATAGATCGCACCATATCCAATATAGTGCGATTACGACGTTCGGACACACCGTTACGCTGAGGTGTTCCAGGCAGCATGAGTTGTGAAACAATTCCACATTTCCTTAAGTGTGTACCAAACTTGTGACTCAAATATTCTCCCCCACGATCTGATCGTAAGAACTTTATTTTTCTGTCACGCTGATTCTCCACCTCACTCTGAAATTCCTTGAACTTTTCAAAGGTCTCAGACTTGTGTTTCATTAAGTAGACATAACCATATCTACTTAAGTCATCAGTGAGGGTGAGAACATAACGATATCCACCGCGAGCCTCAATGCTCATTGGACCGCACACATCAGTGTGTATGATATCCAATAAGTTGGTTGCTCGCTCCATTGTTCCGGAGAACGGAGTCTTGGTCATTTTGCCCATGAGGCATGGTTCGCACGTGTCAAATGATTTGTAATCAAGAGACTCCAAAAGTCCATCTGCATGGAGCTTCTTCATGCGTTTGACACCAATGTGACCAAGGTGGCAGTGCCACGAGTATGTGGGACTATCATTATCAACCTTACATCTTTTGGTATTCACACTATGAATATGTGTAACATCATGTTCGAGATTCAATAAGAATAAACCATTGACCAGTGGGGCATGACCATAAAACATATCTCTCATATAAATAGAACAACCATTATTCTCAGATTTAAATGAGTAGCCATCTCGCATTAAACGAGATCCAGATACAATGTTCATGCTCAAAGCTGGCACTAAATAACAATTATTGATATTTAAAACTAATCCCGTAGGTAAATGTAGAGGTAGCGTGCCGACGGCGATCACATCGACCTTGGAACCATTCCCGACGCGCATCGTCACCTCGTCCTTCGCCAGTCTCCGCTTATTCCGCAGGTCCTGTTTTGAGTTACAAATATGAGCAACCACACCGGTATCTAATACCCAGGAGCTACTACGAGTACTGGTAAGGTAGATATCAATAACATGTATATCACATATACCTTTGGTGTTGCCGGCCTTCTAGTCCGCTAAGTACTTGGGGCAGTTCCGCTTCCAGTGACCGTTTCCCTTGCAATAAAAGCACTCAGTCTCAGGCTTGGGTCCATGCTTTGGCTTCTTCCCGGCAACTGGCTTACCGGGCGCGGCAACTCCCTTGCTGTCCTTCTTGAAGTTCTTCTTACCCTTGCCTTTCTTGAAACTAGTGGTTTTATTGACCATCAACACTTGATGTTCCTTTTTGATCTCCACCTCCGCTGATTTCAGCATTGAATATACCTCAGGAATGGTATTATCCATCCCTTGCATATTGAAATTCATCACAAAGCTCTTGTAGCTAGGTGGAAGCGACTGAAGGATTCTCATTAACGATCAAGGCCATCTCGGGAGATTAACTCCCGAGACAAGCTGTTGTGCAACCTGCATATTTTGAGTATGTGCTCATTGTGACAACTATTCTCCTCCATCTTACAACTGTAGAACTTGTCGGAGACTTCATATCTCTCGACCGGGCATGAGCTTGGAAAACCATTTTCAGCTCTTGGAACATCTCATATGCTCCGTCTGCTGAAAACGCTTTTGGAGCCCGGTTCTAAGCTGTAAAGCATGCCGCACCTGAACCAGGGAGTAATCATCACTATGCGACTGCCAGGCGTTCATAACGTCTTGAGTTGCTGGGAAAACGGGTGCTTTACCTAGTGGTGCTTCTAGGACATATGCTTTCTTGGCAGCTATGAGGATGATCCTCAAGTTCCGGACCCAGTCCGTATAGTTGCTACCATCGTCTTTCAGCTTGGTTTTCTCTAGGAACGCGTTGAAGTTGAGGGCAACATTAGCGTGGGCCATTTGATCTACAAGACATATTGCAAAGATTTTAGACTAAGTTCATGATAATTAAGTTCATCTAATCAAATTATTTAATGAACTCCCACTCAGATAGACATCCCTCTAGTCATCTAAGTGATACATGATCCGAGTCAACTAGGCTGTGTCCGATCATCACATGAGACGGACTAGTCATTATCGGTGAACATCTTCATGTTGATCGTATCTGCTATACGACTCATGTTCGACCTTTCGGTCTCTCGTCTGTACATGCTAGGCTCGTCAAGTCAACCTAAGTGTTTTGCATGTGTAAATCTGGCTTACACCCGTTGTATGCGAACGTTAGAATCTATCACACCCAATCATCACGTGGTGCTTCGAAACAACGAACTTTCGCAACGGTGCACAGTTAGGGGGAACACTTTCTTGAAATTTTATGAGGGATCATCTTATTTATGCTACCGTCGTTCTAAGCAAATAAGATGTAAAAACATGATAAACATCACATGCAATCAAATAGTGACATGATATGGCCAATATCATTTTGCTCCTTTTGATCTCCATCTTCGGGGCGCCATGATCATCAGCGTCACAGCCATGACACCAAGATGTCCATCATCATGATCTCCATCATCGTGTCTTCATGAAGTTGTCTCGCCAACTATTACTTCTACTACTATGGCTAACGGTTTAGCAATAAAGTAAAGTAATTACATGGCGTTATTCAATGACACGCAGGTCATACAATAAATTAAGACAACTCCTATGGCTCCTCCCGGTTCTCATACTCATCGACATGCAAGTCATGATTCCTATTACAAGAACATGATCAATCTCATACATCACATATATACCATCCATCACATCCTTTTGGCCATATCACATCACACAGCATATGCTGCAAGAACAAGTTAGACGTCCTCTAATTGTTGTTGCAAGTTTTTACATGGCTTCTATAGGTTTCTAGCAAGAATGTTTCTTACCTACGCCAAAAGCACAACGTGATATGCCAATTGCTATTTACCCTTCATAAGGACCCTTTTCATCGAATCCGATCCGACTAAAGTGGGAGAGACAGACACCCTCTAGCCACCTTATGCACCTAGTGCATGTCGATCGGTGGAACTCGCCTCACGTAAGCGTACGTGTAAGGTCGGTCCGGGCCGCTTCATCCCACGATGCCGCCGAATCAAGATAAGACTAGTAACGGCAAGTAAATTGACAAAATTGACGCCCACAACAACTTGTGTTCTACTCGTGCATAGAAACTACGCATAGACCTAGCTCATGATGCCACTGTTGGGGATCGTTCCAGAAATTAAAAAAATTCTACGCATCACCAAGATCAATCTATGGAGAGACTAGCAACGAGAGAGAGGGGAGTGCATCTTCATACCCTTGAAGAACGCGAAATAGAAGCGTTGCAAGAACGCGGTTGGAGGAGTCGTACACGTAGCGATTCAGATCACGGTCGATTCCGATCTTAGCACCGAACAATGGCGCCTCCGCGTTCAACACACGTGCATCCCGGTGACGTCTCCCGCGCCTTGATCCAGCAAGGAGGAGGGAGAGGTTGGGGAAGACAACTCCAGCAGCAGCACGATGGCGTGGTGGTGGTGGAGCAGCGGTTCTCCGGCAGGGCTTCGCCAAGCTCAAACGGAGGAGGAGAGGTGTTGGAGAGGGGAAGGACTGCGCCTTGGATGAGGTGCTGCTGCCCTCCCTCCTCCCCTCTATTTATAGGGTGAAGGGGGAAGGGGGCCGACCCCTCTAGATGAGATCTAGCACTACAAAAAAAAGACACATCCGTGACATTTTGGGCCGAATGAATTTTTTTTCTGTCATACATATGACACTTCTATGACATTAATTGTGACAGAACCCGGTATCATCATAGATGTGGTGGGCTCCTACTTCTATGACAAAAAATCATGACATAAAATGGGCTTTTCGTCCTGGGCGGGCCGGAGACACAGCTGCATGACATTCTTTGGGCCGTCCATGACGGAAAAAACCATGGTAGAAGCGAGGGGGAGAAAAATTTCGGGGAGTTACCGGTTAGGGTGGGAGATCGTGGGCCGAGTGATGCGTGTTTCTCTCGTACACGTCTGTGGCGTGTGTCTGGCGTTGGCTCTAATCAACCCGAAGCGAGGCGTTGGGCTCTAATCGAACCCGGCGATTGCACCGCAGGCTACGCGTTCTCGAACCCGAGCGATCGATCGATGGCTGTTAATCGAACCCGATTGAGCGATTCGCCGCTCTGCTGCTAATCAAGCCGATCGATTGGATGAACAATGAGTGTTGCGGGGGTTGGATGAAGCGATGAGTGGTGGCGTTGCCTCTGGATGAACAGGACCCGTTGTGTGGAGGGCTGGATGAGCGATAGACGGGGGAGGGGTGGTCGTGGAGGGGTGGTTGAACAGGACCCCGTGGTGTGGAGGGCTGGATGAACAGTAGACGGTGGAGGGGTGCCCGTGGAGGGGTGGTTGAACAGTAGCCGGTGGAGTAGCGCGGTGGAGGCTGGATGAACAGGAGCCCGTGGAGGATGGAGGAGGTCGACGGTGGAGATGAACAGTATCCCGTGGAGTCCCGTTTTGCGGTACGCCACACCCCTCCCGATGAACAGGACCCCGTTTCGACCGTAGGAGGTCCATTTCGTCCGCTTTGCGGTACGCCACACCCCTCCCGATCAACAGGACCCCCGTTTCGACCGTAGGAGGTCCGTTTCGTCCGATTTGCGGTACGTCACACCTCTTCCGATCAACAGGACCCCCGTTTCGACCGTAGGAGGTCCGTTTCTTCCGTTTTGCGGTACGCCACACCCCTCCCGATCAACAGGACCTCGTTTCGAACGTGGCCGGTCGAACACAAGGTCGTTTCCTCCATTCTGCGGTACGCCAGGCCTCGTTTCCATCGCCTGTTCCGTCCAAGCCGGTTGGCTCCCACGCATTCCGTTGCCTCCCGATGAACACGACGCATTCCGTTGCCTCCCCATGAACACGACGCATTCCGTTGCCTCCCCATGAACACGACGCATTCCGTTGCCTCCCCATGAACACGAGCCCTCGCCGTACGTATGCGCGAGTAGGCGTTCGAGATCCCGCCTGTATGTACACATACATGGCCGTATTTTCTTTCTTGCACCCTGGCCGCTGTACGTACGTGTACATGCTACGTGCGCGCCTCTACTACGATACGTGCGCGCCTCTACTACGACACGTGCGCGCCTCTACTACGACACGTGCGCGTCTCTACATCGACCAGTATGTACGTACACGTTCGCGACCAGAATGACAACGCTACGTACGCTTCGACCAGGTGGGTCCCGACTATCAGGCACTTCCTTGCCTGCGAAGATGTAGCTGGTGGGTCCCAGCAGTCAGGGGGGTGAATCATTTTGGTTTTTTTGCCCGGACACACTTCCTTGCATGCGAAGGTGTAGCTGCTGGGTCGCAGCAGTCAGGGAGGCGAATCGTTTTTTTTGCCCGGACGCACTTCCTTGCGTGCGAAGGTGTAGCTGGTGGGTCCCAGCAGTCGGGGGGCGAATCGTTTTTTTTTCGGACGCACTTCCTTGCGTGCGAAGATGTAGCTGGTGGGTCCCAGCAGTCAGGGGGCGAATCATTTTTTCGGACGCACTTCCTTGCGTGCGAAGATGTAGCTCGTGGGTCCCAGCAGTCAGGGGGCGAATCATTTTTTTTGCGAAATACGGTGGCCCGTCCGGTGGGTCCCCGCTGTCACGTGGAGGAATAATTATTTTGCGCGTAATAAGGAGGCACTTCCTTGCGGCTGCCGTGGACCCAGCTGTCAGCCTCTCCACGTACAGTCCACGTCCGATGGAAGTCGTTCCTTGACCACGTTGACCACACCGCGCCGAGAGCGCCATGGCGGTGGACGACGGCGAGGCCTAGGAAGGGGACGACGCGGAGCCGGGGAAGACGCGGCAATGGATGCACACGCGGAGAGGAGTATGAGGGTTCACTAGTTCGGCTGCGCTGCTGTCGCCGCAGAATAACGGGGGGTGTGGTGAGTGGAGGGATGGCCTGTCCAGCAGTGGGAGTAGTAGGGGGCCGTGAGGCCTCCGCGGCAGCACAGCCGGCCACGGGAGGCAGGAGCAGGCGGCACGACCGGCGCTGCTTTGGGTGGCTGGAGCAAGAAGACCAGAGGTTGAAGAAGCACGACGACCGTTGGATGGACATCGTACGGTCACTGCAGCTAGAATCGTTTATATTGACTAAGTTGACAAAGCCCTTGGTACGTCAACTTAGTAGGCCTGAGTCAGCTTCCAAAGCAGTGCGCCCAGATGTCGTGGGAGGAATCATTTTTGGGCGAGTGAAGCTAGAATATCCGAGATTGAAGAAGAAGACGGCATCCGTTGGATGGACATCCAACGCCACCGCTACTAGAACAGTGTGTTGACTATAAGTTGACAAAGCCTTGCATACGCGTCAACTCTGTTTTTTAGGGGACGCGTCAACTTAGTAAGGCCAGAAGTGTGTGGCAGAGAACTTATAGCCCATTTGAGATTTGTAAGAATGTGTAGCCCATTTTTGAATTCTAATGGAATTTACTACAGCCCATTTACAGTTTGTTAAAAGTACAACCCATTTCAACCAGCCGTTCAAAACAGAATTCAATAAAATTTCTCACATTTTGTTGGGATCCGAATATTTTTATCCCGGGTATTCCTAAAAAAAGTATAGCTCGGCTAGCCATTTTCAGCTTCAAAAAATTAATATCTGGGCTGGATATCTGGCACAGGCTAGGCAGACCTGGCCGTCCGATTAATACCTGCAGCGATGTTTTCGTTGTTGATCGGAGGAGAAAAATTAATATATGGGCTAAACATCGAAAAACTCTGCAGTGCTCACACCTCAAAAACACAAATAGTGCTCGAGCTGCTTGGTCCCAGCTGTCGGCCGCTTCTTGTGCAATTCTCTCATTTATTGACTACTCCTCCTTTCCGGTTTATAATGCTCAATTCAAAAATCTCACCAATCAAGGTAGATGGCGAGTGGTGGAATACTTTTTGTAGTTTTGCAAAAGCACCTAATTAATGCTCTTGTTATCCTCAAAAAATTATGTTTATAAATGCATTAATTGCAATCCATGCATGCATAAAGTACATGCATTGGTCTCAATTTTCTCTTAATACTTGCATGCAATGATTTAATGCACCTTGGAATCTGAACATGTGATGGAAAACAACCAAATTGAGCCGATAAGCCATATAAACCGGAAAGGAGGGAGTACATAGGTTGACAATGGTGTGGGACCGTGATGTCAGGAAACTAGGAGGAAGCAAAATAAATTATAGTTATATATATATATATATATATATATATATATATATATATATATATATATATATATATATATATATATATATAATAAGGAGGCACTTGCGTACGTGAGGCTATGGACCTGGTGGGTCCCCATTGTCATCCTATCCAAGTAAACTCATCTCCTCGACCGCGCGCGCTTTCTGCCCGAAACAGTTAGCGCCGGCCACCCCGCTTCCTGGTGCAGGCGATTGCTCTGCCTTCAAACGACACAAGTGCCGTCCGTCCATCCATCTGGCGCACACATTAATGATACACGGTTGCCGAGGCGGCTACTCCGGCGCCACACGTCCGTCCCTCCGCCTGCCCACCATTGCTATATAAACTGTTGCGCCGGCCATAGCCGCAGTCATCCTCATCGGTTCCCTTTCTCCTGTCCACACCACTACTGCTCACCATGGCTTCCTCGCGCTCCAGCGCTCTTCGGGACGGGCGGACGACGGACCACAAGGAGATGACAGCCATTACTGCCGACCGGCTGGCCGGCAGGCAGCCGGAGGACGACGACGTCCCAATGGATGGTAGTCGACAATCTGGCGCCAACCCCCTCCTCCGTGCCATCCTCGCCGGTGCATTGCACCATGACCATCGGCGAGGCCCGTGCCCAATATATGGACAGGGTGAGGCAGATGCGTGAGGAGCAGTTCCGGGAGGCACAGGCCGATGCCGCCTACAACCACCATCTCCTCCAGGAGCACCTGCAAGCAGAGGAGCAGATCGCCGCGGAGCGGGCGGAGCAAGAGGCGCTGCTCGACTTGTACCGCTCCGCCATAAGGGCCGCCTCGAAGGCCGCAGTACCGCATGCGGGTGGCGGAGGCTGCGGCTGCCTACAAAGAGGCTAGCAAAGAGGGCGATGAAGCGGGCGAGGCGCTGTTTGGCGAGACCGAGGACGAGGCAGAGGACAATGCCGGCTCCGACAAGTCCCCACTCCGCTGGCGTCGATGATACGTCTCCAACGTACCTATAATTTTTGATTGTTCCATGCTATTATATTACCCCTTTTGGATGTTTATGGGCTTTATTTTACACATTTATATCATTTTTGGGACTAACCTACTAACCGGAGGCCCAGCCCATATTGCTGTTTTTTGCCTATTTCAGTATTTCGAAGAAAAGGAATATCAAACGGAGTCCAAACGGAATGAAACCTTCGGGAGCGTGATTTTTGGAACGAACGTGATCCAGAGGACTTGGAGTGCAAGTCAAGAAGCAGTCGAGGCTCCCATGAGATAGGAGGGCACGCCCCCTGTCTCGTGGGCCCCTCGGGCGGCCACCGACGTACTTCTTCCTCCTATATAAGCCTACGTACCCCAAAAACATCCAGGGGCAGACGAAACACAATTTCCACCACCATAACCTTCTGTATCCGCGAGATCTCATCTTGGAGCCTTCGTCGGCACTCTACCGAAGGGGAATCGACCACGGAGGGCTTCTACATCAACACAATAGCCCCTCCGATGAGTTGTGAGTAGTTTACCACAGACCTACGGGTCCATAGTTATTAGCTAGATGACTTCTTCTCTCTTTTTAGATGTCAATACAATGTTCTCCCCCTCTCTTGTGGAGATCTATTCGATAAACTCTTTTTGCGGTGTGTTTGTCGAGATCCGATGAATTGTTGGTTTATGATCAAGTTTATCTATGAATAATATTTGAATCTTCTCTGAATTCTTTTATGTGTGATTGAGTTATCTTTGCAAGTCTCTTCGAATTATCAGTTTGGTTTGGCCTACTAGATTGATCTTTCTTGCCATGGGAGAAGTGCTTAGCTTTGGGTTCAATCTTGCGGTGTCCTTACCCAAAGGATGTAAAGGGTTGCAAGGCATGTATTGTATTGTTGCCATCGAGGATAACAAGATGGGGTTTATATCATATTGCTTGAGTTTATCCCTCTACATCATGTCATCTTGCTTAATGTGTTACTCTGTTCTTACTCTAGTTGCATGCTGGATAGCGGTCGATGTGTGGAGTAATAGTAGTAGATGCAGGCAGGAGTCGGTCTACTTGTTGCGGACGTGATGCCTATATACAAGATCATGCCTAGATAATCTCATAATTATTCGCTTTTCTATCAATTGCTCGACAATAATTTGTTCACCCACCGTAATACTTATGCTATCTTGAGAGAAGCCTCTAGTGAAACCTATGGCCCCCGGGTCTATCTCTTATCATATTTGCTTCCAATCTACTTTTATTTGCATCTTTACTTTTTGCATCTATATTATAAAATGCCAAAAATATATTTATCTTATCTTACTATCTTTATTAGATCTCACTTTCGCAATTGGCCGTCAAGGGATTGACAACCCCTTTATTGCGTTGGTTGCGAGTTCTCAGTTTGTTTGTGTAGGTGCGTGGGACTTTTGAGGAGCCTCCTACTGGATTGATACATTGGTTCTCAAAAACCGAGGGAAATACTTACGCTACTCTGCTGCATCACCCTCTCCTCTTCAAGGAAAACCAACGCAAGCTCAAGACGTAGCAAGAAGGATTTCTGGCGCCGTTGCCGGGGCGGTCTTCGCTCAAGTCAAGACATACCAAGTACCCATCACAAACCCATCTCCCTCGCATTTACATTATTTGCCATTTGCCTCTCGTTTTCTTCTCCCCCACTTCACCCTTGCCGTTTTATTCGCCCTCTCTTTCCCAATCTTCTCCTTTCTTTTCGCTTGCCTTTTTCCGTTTCCTGTGTGTTAGTTCGTTTACCTTGTCTCCATGGCTATTCCTCCTATCCTTATATCACTCCCGAACAAGAAATTCTCAATTTTAAACAAAGGGAGGGAGAAAATTTAAAAGATGCTTGGCATAGAATTTGCAATGCCCAATATAAATCTTCTAGGAAGCTTTCCACTTCCGTTCTTCTCCGCAATTTTTATGTGGGAATTACTCCTTGGAATAGATGTGTTTTTGATATTGCTACCGGTGGTGATTTCAGGAGTAGCCATACGTTTGATGCTTATAATGCTATGTTAGATTTGTTTGGCCCACCACCTCTTTTGATCAATGGAACTGTTTTAACTTTAGAACACGTTATGCAACGGCTTGAGATTATTGAAAATAAAATTGCCACTGTTGAGTTTATTGAAAATTTGGATAAAAAGATTCATAATCACATTACCCAATTTGGATCTAGGGTTGGAGTTACTTTGAAAAATCTTAAAGAAAAAGAACCTATAGTCAATGAAAAAATTGATCTAGACTCTGCTAGAATCGGTAAACTTGAGGATATCATTACAAACATAGGTTCCGCGTTTTCCCCCATGAAAAACACTCCAAAACCCCTTACTAAAACTGCCAAGTTTATTTATGTTCCTAAAAATAAGGGTGAATCTTCTAGTAAGGGAGACGCGGATCTCAAATCCATATGTGTTCTTCCCAATTGTCTCTCTATCATTAAGGAACCTTTTGCTACCAATGAATTTCTTGAATTTTTGCCTAAAGGTTTAGCCATTGCAAAAAGGGGAGAAATCCCTAGAGATCACAACGCTCTATTTATGAATTTAGTGCCAAAGATGGCACTCGTTAGATATATCTTCGCTTTTATGCCTAGCTAGGGGCGTTAAACGATAGCGCTAGTTGGGAGGCAACCCAATTTTCTTTATGTTTTTTGTTTTTTCTCCTGTTTAGTAATAAATCTTGCATCTACCTTCTGTTTAGATGTGTTTTTATCTTTTAATTAGTGTTTGTGCCAAGTAGAACCTATAGGATAACCTATGATGATAGTTGATTTGATTCTGCTGAAAAACAGAAACTTTGCACGCACGAATATAATTTTGTTAAATCACAGGAACGTGCTTTTGCATTGATTCTTTTTGATGCTGTTCAATAAACAACTTGTACAGGACTTCCTATTTTTGTAGGATTTTTAGAGTTCCAGAAGTTAGCGTTAGTTACAGATTGCTACAGACTGTTCTGTTTTTGACAGATTCTGTTTTTCGTGTGTTGTTTGCTTATTTTTGATGCATCTATGGCTAGTAAAATAGTTTATAAACCATAGGGAAGTTGGAATACAGTAGGTTTACCACCAAAATAAATAAATAATGAGTTCATTACAGTACCATATGTGGTGGTTTTGTTTTCTTTCACTAACGGAGCTTATAAGATTTCCTGTTGAGTTTTGTGTTGTGAAGTTTTCAAGTTTTGGGTAAAGCTTTTATGGACTATGGAATAAAGGGTGGTGATGACCCACAAGTATAGGGGATCTATCGTAGTCCTTTCGATAAGTAAGAGTGTCAAACCCAACAGGAGCAAAAGGAAATGATAAGCGGTTTTCAGTAAGGCTTTCTCTGCAAGCACTGAAATAGTAGGTGATAGATAGTTTTGTGATAAGATAAATAGTAACGAGCAAAAAGTAAATAAAGTAAATAAAGTGCAGCAAGGTAGCCCAATCCTTTAGGTAGCAAAGGATAAGCCTGGACAAATTCTAATAATGAAGAAGGAGCTCCCGAGGACACATTGGGAATTATCGTCAAGCTAGTTTTCATCACGTTCATAAGATTCGCGCTCGGTACTTTGATAATTTGATATGTGGGTGGACCGGCACTTGGGTACTGCCCTAACATGGACAAACATCCCACTTATGATTAACCCCTATTGCAAGCATCCGCAACTACAAAAAGGAGTATTAAGGTAAACCTAACCACAACATTAAACATATGGGTCCATATCAACCCCTAACGAAGCAATGCATAAACTAGGGTTTAAGCTTCTGTCACTCTAGCAACCCATCATCTACTTATTACTTCCCTATGCCTTCCTCTAGGCCCAAATAATAGTGAAGTGTCATGTAGTCGACATTCACATAACACCACTAGAGGAAAGACAACATACATCTCATCAAAATATCGAACGAATACCAAATTCACATGACTACTGATAGCAAGACTTCACCCATGTCCTCAGGAACAAACGTAACTACTCACAAAGCATATTCATGTTCATAATCAGAGGAGTAATAATATGCATAAAGGATATGAACATATGATCTTCCACCAAGTAAACCAAATAGCATCAACTACAAGGAGTAATCAACACTACTAGCAACCCACAGGTACCAGTTTGTGGTTTTGATACAAGATTGGATACAAGAGATGAACTAGGGTTTTGAGAGGAGATGGTGCTGGTGAAGATGTTGATGGAGATTGACCCCCTCCCGATGAGAGGATCGTTGGTGATGATTTCCCCCTCCCGGAGGGAAGTGTCCCCGGCAGAACAGCTGCGCTAGAGCCCTAGATTGATTCCGCCAAGGTTCCGCCTCGTGGTTGCGGAGTTTCGTCCCGTAAGCTTGCCCACGATTTTTTCCAGGGTAAAAGTGATGATATAGCAGAAGATGGACGCCGGAGGCCCACCAGGGGGCCTAGGAGATAGGGGGCCGCGCCCTACGGGGGGGGGGGGGCGCCCTCCTGTCTCCTGGATACGGTGTGGGCCCCCTGGCCTATTTCTTTCTCTCATAAATTCTTCTTAAATCCAAAAGGTTGTTTCGTGGAGTTTCAGGACTTTTGGAGTTGTGCAGAATAGGTTTCCAACGTTTGCTCCTTTTCCAGCCAGAATTCCAGCTGCCGGCATTCCCCCTCTTCATGGTGAACCTTGTAAAATAAGAGAGAATAGCCATAAGTATTGAGATATAATGTGTAATAACAGCCCATAATGCAATAAATATTGATATAAAAGCATGATGCAAAATGGACGTATCAACTCCCCCAAGCTTAGACCTCGCTTGTCGTCAAGCGGAAGCCAAAATCGAAAAATATGTCCACATGTTTAGAGATAGAGGTGTCGATAAAAATAAAATACGGACATGAGGGCATCATGATCATTCTAATAACAGCAACATATATAGATTTTGTCATATGATTTCCTATGCTCAAGTAATAAACAATTCACAATGTCAAGTATGGTTCAAAAACTTCATTGGGAACTAACAAACTATAATCTCAGTCATTGAAGCAACTACAATTTATCGTAACATCAGAAAGAGTCAATAATAGAGCCTTTCAGCAAGCTCACATACTCAACTATCTCGTAGTCTCCTACAACTGTTAACACTCACGCAATACTTGTGGTTATAGAGTTTCAGCCAGACGCTGAGAAAGATAGGAGCTTATTATGTTGCCTCCCAACGTATTCACCTTTAGGTGATGTCAACAATAATAGCCCATGCCAACTTACATCCAATTGGATATATATATCATGATCTTTCAAACACGAAGAGCTTGCCAAAGGATAAAATGAAAAAGGGAAAGGTGAGGATCACCTTGACTCAAGCATAAAGTAAAAACATAAAATAAAAGATAGGCCCTTCGCAGAGGGAAGCAGAGGTTGTCATGCGCGTTTAGGGTTGATGCACAAAATCTTAATGCAAAAGAACGTCACTTTATATTGCCCCTTGTACGTGGACCTTTATCATGCAGTCCGTCGCTTTTATTACTTCCACAACAAGTTCATATAAAGCTTATTTTCTCTGCACTAATAAGTCATGCATATTTAGAGAGCAATTTTTATTGCTTGCACCGATGACAACTTACTTGAAGGATCTTACTCAATCCATAGGTAGGTATGGTGGACTCTCATGGCAAAACTGGGTTTAAGGATATTTGGAAGCACAAGTAGTATCTCTACTTGGTACAAGGAATTTGGCTAGCATGAGGGGGAAAGGCAAGCTCAACATGTTTGGAAGGTCAATGACAATATACTTTAACTGAGATGTCGGAAAACATAAACCATTACGTTGTCTTCCTTGTCCAACATCAACTCTTTTAGCATGTCATACTTAATGAGTGCTTCACAATCGTAAAAGATGTCCAAGATAATATATTTATATGTGAACCCCTCTTTCCTTATCACTTCCTATTAATTGCAACGATGACCAAGGCTACGTTCGTCAACTCTCAACAATTTTTTATGCCTCATACTTTCTATGTGTGAAGTTATCACTATCCATAAGATCAATATGAACTCTTTTGTTCTTTCTACTTTCACAAGATCATAGCAACATAGCAAAGCCCTTGACTCAACACTAATTTTTATTATAGATAGCACACATACTTGATTACATAAAGAGATCACAAAGCAAAACTCAAAACTACTTGATATCAAAACTTCGAACTAATAGATCAAGATACCAGTAAAAGGATCGAACTAAATAAAGCGGTAAAAATAGGAGTGTGATGGTGATACGATACCGGGGCACCTCCCCCAAGCTTGGCAGTTGCCAAGGGGAGTGCCCATACTCATGTGATTATTTCTTCGGAAGTGGTGAAGTAGGAGTTGTTGATGATGTAGGCTTGTCGTCCGTCTTCCAAGGCATAGGCTCTCCATCATAAAAGGATTATCGAGTCTCCGGGATCCTTAAATCTGCAGCCAAATTCATTCGCTTGAATCTATATTCATACTCATAGTTCTGGTTTTGCGGGTCATAAATCTGGGCTTGGAGGTGCTTGATTTTCTCTTGAAGCTTGAAGATGGTCTCCCCAATGACTTTGGCATCCAGCTTGTGGTTTTTGGTGAACTCCGTGATCATCATCTGGTTGGCGTTGAGTCCACGCTCCAGCATCCCTTGACACTTGAAAACTTCTTGCTCCATGGCTTCGAGCTTTGTCTCCACGCTCCCGGTACGCCTTGGTCCCTCCACATCGCGGATGTGCAGCACCCCCTAACACATCTCAATGGGGTTGATAACCCTCTCAAAAAACATGTCCTTGGGAGCGCTTAGAGACGACATGATGCTCTTAGATCTGAAATAGAAACAGCTCAAAACGAAAACAGAGGATATTTGCGTGATACGGTGGTCAAAACCTTCGGGAGTATATATAATGATTTTTTACCGACCAAAATATGTAACATACAAGAAAACGGAGTCCGGGAGGCACACGAGGTGCCCACGAGACAGGGGGCGCGCCCTACGGGCGCGCCTCCTCTCTCGTGGGAGCCTCGTGTCCCTTGGACTACTTCTTTCTTCCTAAAATTCTTAAATAATCCAAAACTGATAAAAATTGCCATTAGAGTTGTTTTGGAGTCGGTTTACTTACCGTACCACGTACCTATGCCTTTTCGGAGTCTGGAATGTTTTGGAAGGTGTCTCTTATGTATTCCTCAGGGGTTATGGTTTCAATAATATTAGTTTCAACATTGATAGGATTACCTGAAATATAATGTTTAATTCTTTGACCATTTACCACCCTCGGATTTGTGCCTTCGAAGTTGTTGATTTTTATAGCACCAGAATGATAGACCTCCTCGATAACGTAGGGACCTTCCCATTTTGAGAGAAGTTTTCCTGCAAAAAATCTTAAATGAGAGTTGAATAATAACACATAATCTCCTACGTTAAACTCACGCTTTTGTATCCTTTTATCATGCCAGCGTTTGACTTTTTCTTTGAAAAGCTTGGCATTCTCATATGCTTGGGCTCTCCATTCATCAAGTGAGCTAATATCAAATAACCTTTTCTCACCAGCAAGTTTGAAATCATAATTGAGCTCTTTCATATCCCAATATGCCTTATGTTCAAGTTCAAGAGGTAAATGACATGCTTTTCCATAAACCATCTTATAAGGAGACATACCCATAGGATTTTTGTATGCAGTTCTATAGGCCCATAATGCATCATCAAGTTTTTTGGACCAATTCTTTCTAGATCTATTCACAGTCTTTTGCAAAATTAATTTGAGCTCTCTATTGCTCAACTCTACTTGACCACTAGATCATGCGAATGATAAGGAGATGCGATTCTATGATTGACATCATACTTAGCAAGCATCTTACGGAAAGCACCATGAATAAAGTGTGAACCACCATCAGTCATAAGATATCTAGGGAATCCAAACCTCGGAAAAATAACTTTTTTAAGCATTTTAATAGAAGTGTTATGATCAGCACTACTAGTTGGAATACCTTCTACCCACTTAGTAACGTAATCAACAGCGACTAAAATATGTGTATAACCATTGGAGGCAGGAAAAGGTCCCATATAATCAAAGCCCCAAACGTCAAACGGTTCAATAACAAGAGAATAATTCATAGGCATTTCTTGACGTCTACTGATGTTACCTATTCTTTGGCATTCATCACAAGATATGACAAACTTACGAGCATCTTTGAAGAGAGTAGGCCAACAAAAACCAGATTGTAGTACCTTGTGTGCAGTTCTATCTCCAGCGTGGTGTCCTCCATAGGATTCAGAGTGACACTTGCGTAGGATCTGTTCCTGTTCATGCTCAGGCACACAACGTCTAATAATACAATCTACTCCTTCTTTATAAAGGTGTGGATCATCCCAGAAGTAATGTCTTAAATCATAAAAGAACTTTTTCTTTTGCTGGTATGTGAAACTAGGCGGTATATATTTAGCAACAATGTAATTAGCATAATCAGCATACCAAGGAGCAGAGCATTGACAATCGCTAATTGTTCATCAGGAAAGCTATCATTAATAGGCAGTGGGTCATCAAGAACATTCTCTAACCTAGACAAGTTGTCTGCAATGGGGTTCTCAGCTCCCTTTCTATCAATAATATGCAAGTCAAATTCTTGGAGCAAGAGAACCCATCTATTGAGTCTAGGCTTAGCATCTTTCTTTTCCATAAGATATTTAATAGCAGCATGATCAGTGTGAATAGTAACTTTGGAATCAACAATATAAGGTCTAAACTTATCACATGCAAACACAACTGCTAAGAACTCTTTTTCAGTAGTAGCATAATTTCTCTCGGCAGTATCAAGAGTCTTACTAGCATACTGGATAACATTCAATTTCTTATCGACTCTTTGCCCTAAAACAGCACCTACAGCATAATCGCTAGCATCGCACATAATTTCAAAAGGTAAATTCCAATCAGGTGGCTGGACAATAGGTGTAGTGATCAAAGCTTTCTTAAGTGTTTCAAATGCTTCTAAACAATCATCATCAAAGACAAAGGAATATCTTTTTGCAATAAATTAGTCAGAGGCCTAGAGATTTTAGAAAAGTCCTTAATGAACCTCCTATAAAAGCCAGCGTGACCAAGAAAACTTCTTATACCTTTTATGTCCTTGGGACATGGCATCTTTTCAACAACATCAACTTTGGCTTTATCAACTTCAATACCTCTCTCAGAGATCTTGTGCCCCAAGACAATGCCTTCATTAACCATAAAGTGACACTTTTCCCAATTCAGATTTAGACGAGTGTCTTCGCATCTCTGCAAAACTCGATCAAGGTTGCTCAAACAATCATCAAAATAGGATCCATAGACAGAGAAGTCATCCATGAATACCTCACAAATCTTTTCACAAAAATCAGAAAATATAGCCATCGTGCATCTTTGAAAGGTAGCAGGTGCATTACATAAACCAAAAGGCATACGTCTATAAGCAAAAGTACCAAAAGGGCACGTAAAAGTAGTTTTAGATTGATCCTTTGCTGATACAGGTATCTGTGAGAAACCAGAATAACCATCTAGAAAGCAAAAATGTGTGTGTTTGGATAGTCTTTCTAGCATTTGATCAATAAAAGGTAAAGGGTAATGATCTTTCTTAGTAGCTTTATTTAACTTACGGAAATCAATTACCATCCTATACCTGTAATAATTCTTTATGGATCAATTCATCTTTATCATTAGGAACAACGGTAACACCTCCCTTTTTAGGGACACAATGGATGTGGCTTACCCATTCACTATCGAACGGGATAAATAATACCTTCCTCAAGGAGCTTTAGTATCTCCTTTCTTACCACTTCCTTCATCTTGGGATTTAATCGTCTTTGAGGATCTCTAACTGGTTTGGCATCTTTCTCCACTGAAATTTTGTGTTGACATAATGTGGGACTAATGCCCTTAAGATCATCCAGAGTATATCCAGTAGCAGCTCTATGCTTCTTCAGAGTTTTCAATAATCTTTCTTCTTCTTTCCCTGAAAGGTTAGCACTAATAATAACAAGATATATTTCTTTTTCATCAAGATAAGCATACTTAAGATTATCAGGTAAGGGTTTGAGTTCAAACACGGGATCACCCTTGGGGGGAGGGGGATCCCCAAGAATTTCAATAGGAAGGTTATGTTTCAGCATAGGTTCTTGTTTAAGGAACAATTCATCTATCTCTTCCCTTTCCTTCATAAACATATCGTTCTCATGGTCTAACAAATAATGTTCTAACGGATCAGTTGGAGGAACATCAATGGAAGCAAGACCAATAATTTCATCCTTACTAGGTGGTTCCCTTTCACGAGGTTGTCTACTAAACTTAGCAAAATTGAACTCATGAGACATAACATCTATGCCAACAGTGACGACCTTCCTTTTACAATTAATCTTAGCACTAGCAGTATTCAAGAAGGGTCTACCAAAAATAATGGGACAAAAATCATCTTGTGGGGAAGAAAGAACAAGAAAATCAGCAGGGTATTTAACCTTCCCACACAAAACTTCAACATCTCTAACAATCCCAATAGGTTTAACGATGTCCCCATTAGCAAGCTTAATAGTAACATCAATGTCTTCTAATTCAACAGGTGCAATATCGTGCATAATTTCTTTATAAAGATCATAAGGTATCGCACTAGCACTAGCACCCATATCACATAAGCCATGATAACAATGATCTCCTATTTTTACAGAAATAACAGGCGTGCCTAAAACAGGTCTACGTGTCTTAGTATCGGGTCTAGCAATATTAGCAGTTTCACCCAAGAAAGAGATAACATGCCCATCTAAATCCTCATCCAAGAGATCTTTAATCATAGCAATACCAGGTTCAACATTAATTTGCTCAGGAGGTGTATAGGTCCTAGTATTACTCTTACGAACAACAGTCGAAGCTTTAGCATGATCTTTTATCCTAACAGGGAAAGGAGGTTTTTCAACATAAGCAGTAGGAATAATAGGATCACTATATGTAATAGTCTTTTCTTCGACTGTAATAGGTGCAACTACTTTCACTTCAATAGGAGGATTATATTTAAACCACTTCTCTTTAGGGAGATCAACATGAGTAGCAAAAGTTTCACAAAAAGTAGCTACTATCTCAGAGTCAAGTCCATACTTAGAGCTAAATCCACGGAAAGCATCGTTATCCATAAAAGATTTAACACAATCGAACTTAGGTGTCATACCTGACTCCTTACCATCGTCGGAACCCCAATCTTCAGAGTTGCGTTTAATTCTTTCCAATAAGTCCCATTTGAAATCAATAGTCTTGACATATAGGAGCCAACACAGGAAGTATCGAGCAGGTTGCGATTATCAAGAGAAAGCCGAGCATAAAAATTCTGAATAATCATTTCCCGAGAGAGCTCATGATTGGGGCATGAATATAAAATTGACTTAAGCCTCCCCCAAGCTTGAGCGATGCTTTCTCCTTCGCAAGGCCAGAAATTATATATGTAATTACGATCACGATGAACAAGATGCATAGGATAGAACTTCTGGTGAAATTCCAACTTCAATCGCTTATAATTCCAAGATCTCGTAGCATCACATAGCCTATACCATGTCATTGCATCTCCCTTCAAAGATAAAGGGAAGACCTTCCTTTTTACAACATCATCGGGAATACCTGCAAGCTTAAATAATCCACAAACTTCATCCACAAAGATAAGGTGTAAATCGGGATGCAATGTTCCGTCTCCTGCAAAAGGATTAGCTAGCAGTTTTTCTATCATACCCGAAGGAATCTCAAAGTGAATATTTTCATAAGGTTCAGTAGGTTGAGGAGCATCTCTTTGCTCTTCTGGTTGGGGTGAAGATACCCCAAACAAGCCCCTCAAAGGATTAGTTTCCATAGTGACAAGTAATAAAAAATTTCAGCACACTATATAAATGTTTCCTTACCAAGTTCCATTCACCAAGAGCGCTACGCTCCCCGACAACGGCGCCAGAAAAGAGTCTTGATGACCCACAAGTATAGGGGATCTATCATAGTCCTTTCGATAAGTAAGAGTGTCGAACCCAACGAGGAGCAGAAGGAAATGATAAGCGGTTTTCAGTAAGGTTTTCTCTGCAAGCACTGGAATAGTAGGTGATAGATAGTTTTGTGATAAGATAAATAGTAACGAGCAAAAAGTAAATAAAGTAAATAAAGTGCAGCAAGGTGGACCAATCCTTTAGGTAGCAAAGGATAAGCCTGGACAAATTCTAATAATGAAGAAGGAGCTCCCGAGGACACATTGGGAATTATCGTCAAGCTAGTTTTCATCACGTTCATAAGATTCGCGTTGGTACTTTGATAATTTGATATGTGGGTGGACCGGCACTTGGGTACTGCCCTAACATGGACAAGCATCCCACTTATGATTAACCCCTATTGCAAGCATCCGCAACTACAAAAAGGAGTATTAAGGTAAACCTAACCACATCATTAAACATATGGGTCCATATCAACCCCTAACGAAGCAACGCATAAACTAGGGTTTAAGCTTATATCACTCTAGCAACCCATCATCTACCTATTACTTCCCCATGCCTTCCTCTAGGCCCAAATAATGGTGAAGTGTCATGTAGTCGATGTTCACATAACACCACTAGAGGAAAGACAACATACATCTCATCAAAATATCGAATCGAATACCAAATTCACATGACTACTAATAGCAAGACTTCACCCATGTCCTCAGGAACAAATGTAACTACTCACAAAGCATATTCATGTTCATAATTAGAGGAGTAATAATATGCATAAAGGATCTGAACATATGATCTTCCACCAAGTAAACCAAATAGCATCAACTACAAGGAGTAATCAACACTACTAGCAACCCACAGGTACCAATTTGTGGTTTTGATACTAGATTGGATACAAGAGATGAACTAGGGTTTTGAGAGGAGATGGTGCTGGTGAAGATGTTGATGGAGATTGACCCCCTCCCGATGAGAGGATCGTTGGTGATGACGTTGGTGATGATTTCCTCCCGAGGGAAGTGTCCCTGCAGAACAGCTCGCCAGAGCCCTAGATTGATTCCGCCAAGGTTCCGCCTCGTGGCGGCGGAGTTTCGTCCGTAAGCTTGCCCACGATTTTTTCCAGTGGTAAAAGTGATGATATAGCAGAAGATGGACGCGGAGGCCCACCAGTGGCCCAGAGATAGGGGGCCGCGCCCTACAAGGGGCGCCTGCCTCTCTCGGACAGGGTGTGGGCCCCCTGGCCTATTTCTTTCGCTCATAAATTCTTATTAAATCCAAAAAGTTGTTTCGTGGAGTTTCAGGACTTTTGGAGTTGTGCAGAATAGGTTTCCAACCTTTGCTCCTTTTCCAGCCAGAATTCCAGCTGTCGGCATTCCCCCTCTTCATGGTGAACCTTGTGAAATAAGAGAGAATAGCCATAAGTATTGAGATATTATGTGTAAGAACAGCCCATAATGCAATAAATATTGATATAAAAGCATGATGCAAAATGGACGTATCAGGTGGCAAGAGCCTAAGCTTGGGGATGCCCAAGGCACCCCAATATATTCAAGAATAGCCAAAAGCCTAAGCTTGGGGATGCCCCGGGAAGGCATCCCGTCTTTCGTCTTCGTTCATTGGTAACTTTACTTGGAGCTATATTTTTATTCGCCACATGATATATGTTTTGCTCAGAGCATCGTGTATTATATTAGTCTTTGCTTTTTAGTTTACCACAATCATCCTTGCTGTACACACTTTTTGGGATAAGCCTATTTGATTAGAATTTGCTAGAATACTCTATGTGCTTCACTTATATCTTTTGAGATTGATAGTTTTTGCTCTAGTGCTTCACTTATATCTTTTAGAGCACGGTGGTGATTTAATTTTGAAGAAATTACTAGTCTCTCATGCTTCACTTATATCTTTTTGAGAGTCTTTTAGAACAGCATGGTATTTGCTATGGTTATAAAATTGGTCCTAGAATGGTAGGCATCCAAGTTGGGTATAATAAAAACTGTCATAGGAAGTGAATTGGATGCTATGATCAATTTGATACTTGATAATTGTTTTCAGATATGGAGGTAGTGATATTAAAGTCATGCTAGTTGGGTGATTATGAATTTAAAGAATGCTTGTGTTGAAGTTAGCAAATCCCGTAGCACACACGTATGGTTAAAGTTGTGTAAAAAATTTGAAACATGAAGTGTACCTGGCTCGTGCATCCTTATGAGTGGCGGTCGGGGACGAGCGATGGTCTTTTCCTACCAATCTATCCCCCTAGGAGCATGCGCGTAGTACTTGATTTTTGATGACTTCTAAATTTTTGCAATAAGTATATGAGTTCTTTTGACTAATGTTGAGTCCATGGATTATACGCACTTTAACCTTTAGGCCATTGCTAGCCTCTTCGGTACCGTGCATTGCCCTTTCTCACCTTGAGAGTTGGTGCAAACTTCGCCGGTGCATCCAAACCCCGTGATACGATATGCTCTATCACACATAAACCTCCTTATATCTTCCTCAAAACAGCCACCATACCTACCTATTATGGCATTTCCATAGCCATTCCGAGATATATTGCCATGCAACTTTCCACCATTCCATTCATCATCATCATGGCATACTTTACTTTTGTCATATTGCCATTGCATGATCATGTAGTTGAGATCGTATTTGTGGCAAAGCCACCATGCATTATTTTTCATACATGTCACTCTTGATTCATTGCACCATCCCGGTACATCACGGAGGCATTCATATAGAGTCATATCTTGTTCTAGTTTCGAGTTGTAATTCATATGTTGTAATCAATAGAAGTGTGATGATTATCATTATTAGAGCATTGCCAAAGAAAAAAAAAGAAAAAAAAGAAAAAAAAAGAAAAAAAAGAAAGGCCAAAAGAAAAAAAAGAAAGGCCCCAAAAAAAAAGAAAAAGAAAAAAGAAAAAAAAAGAAAAAAAGAAGAAAAAAGAAAATAAATAAAAAGGGCAATGTTACTATCTCTTTCTCCACACTTGTGCTTCAAAGTAGCACCTTGTTCTTCATGTAGTGAGTCTCATATATTGTGCTTCAAAGTAGCATCATGTTTTTCATATAGTGAGTCTCATAAGTTGTCTTTTTCATACTAGTGGGAATTTTTCATTATAGAACTTGGCTTGTATATTCCTACGATGGGCTTCCTCAAATGCCCTTGGTCTTCGTGAGCAAGCAAGTTGGATGCACACCCACTAGTTTTCTTTTGTTGAGCATTCATTTATAGCTCTAGTGCATCCGTTGCATGGCAATCCCTACTCCTCATGTTGACATCAATTGATGGGCATCTCCATAGCCCGTTGATTATCCTCGTCAATGTGAGACTTTCTCCTTTTTTGTCTTCTCCGTACAATCCCCATCATCATATTCTATTCCACACATAGTGCTATATCCATGGCTCACGCTCATGTATTGCATGAAGGTTGAAAAAGTTTGAGATTATTTAAGTATGAAACAATTGCTTGGCTTGTCATCGGGGGTATAGAAGTTGGGAACATCTTTGTGTGACGAAAATTAAGCATAGCCTAACTATATGATTTTGAAGGGATGAACTTTCTTTTGCCAAGTTATTTTGAGAAGACATGATTACTTTTATTAGTATGCTTGAAGTGTTACTATTTCTTTTATCAATATGAACTTTTATTTTGAATCATTTGGATCTGAACATTCATGCCACAATAAAGAAAATTACATTGAGAATTATGCTAGGTAGCATTCCATATCAAAAATTTCTTTTTTATCATTTACCTACTCGAGGACGAGCAGGAATTAAGCTTGGGGATGCTTGATATGTCTCCAACATATCTATAATTTTTGATTGTTCCATGCTATTATATTACCCCTTTTGGATGTTTATGGGCTTTATTTTACACATTTATATCATTTTTGGGACTAACCTACTAACCGGAGGCCCAGCCCATATTGCTATTTTTTTGCCTATTTCAGTATTTCGAAGAAAAGGAATATCAAATGGAGTCCAAATGGAATGAAACCTTCGGGAGCGTGATTTTTGGAACGAACGTGATCCAGAGGACTTGGAGTGCAAGTCAAGAAGCAGCCAAGGCTCCCACGAGATAGGAGGGCACGCCCCCTATAGGGCGCGCCCCCTATCTCGTGGGCCCTCAAGGCCACCGACGTACTTCTTCCTCCTATATAAGCCTCATTACCCCAAAAACATCCAGGGCAGGCGAAACACAATTTCCACCACCGTAACCTTCTCAGATCCATGAGATCTCATCTTGGAGCCTTCACGGCACTCACGGAGGGGGAATCGACCACGGAGGGCTTCTACATCAACACAATAGCCCCTCCGATGAGTTGTGAGTAGTTTACCACAGACCCACGGGTCCATAGTTATTAGCTAGATGGCTTCTTCTCTCTTTTGGATCTCAATACAATGTTCTCCCCTCTCTTGTGGAGATCTATTCGATGTAAACTCTTTTGCGGTGTGTTTGTCGAGATCCGATGAATTGTGGGTTTATGATCAAGTTTATCTATGAATAATATTTGAATCTTCTCTGAATTCTTTTATGTGTGATTGAGTTATCTTTGCAAGTCTCTTCGAATTATCAGTTTGGTTTGGCCTACTAGATTGATCTTTCTTGCCATGGGAGAAGTGCTTAGCTTTGGGTTTAATCTTGCGGTGTCCTTACCCAGTGACAGAAAGGGTTGCAAGGCATGTATTGTTTTGTTGCCATCGAGGATAACAAGATGGGGTTTATATCATATTGCTTGAGTTTATCCCTCTACATCATGTCATCTTGCTTAATGCGTTACTCTGTTCTTATGAACTTAATACTCTAGATGCATGCTGGATAGCGGTCGATGTGTGGAGTAATAGTAGTAGATGCAGGTAGGAGTCAGTCTACTTGTTGCGGACGTGATGCCTATATACATGATCATGCCTAGATAATCTCATAATTATTCGCTTTTCTATCAATTGCTCGACAGTAATTTGTTCACCCACCGTAATACTGTTGGGGAACGTTGCAGAAAATTAAAATTTTTCTACGGTTTCACCAAGATCTATCTATGACTTCATCTAAGCAACGAGTTACGAGAGAGAGTTTGCATCTACATACCACTTGTAGATCGAGTATGCAGGCGTTCGAGGGAGTGGTGATGATGAAGACGTTCCCAACGTGATTCCGATCACCGATGACCAAGTGCTGAGCGGACAACACCTCCGCGTTCAACACACGTGCGGGGCGGCAGCGTCTCGCCGTCTTGATCCAGCAAGGAGGAAGGAGAGGTTGAGGAAGACCACTCCAATGGCAGCACGACGGCGTGATGCGGATGGAGTGTTGTTCTCCGGCAGGGCTTCGCCAAGCTCACGCGGAGGAGGAGAGGTGTTGGGGAGGGGAGGGGTTGTGCCTTCAATGGTGTTTGCAGCCCTCCCCTCACCCCTCTATTTATAGGGGAAGGGAGGAGGGGGGCCCCCTCTAGATGCATCTAGAGGGGCGGCCAAGGGGAGGGGGCTTGCCCCCCAAGCAAGGGGGGCGCCCCCCTTAGGGTTCCCCCCTCAACCCTAGGCGCATGGGCCAAGGGGAGGGGGTGCGCCCAGCCCACCAGGGGCTGGCTGCCTCCCACGCAGCCCAAGTGGCCCCCCAAGGGGTGGCCTCCTCGGTGGTCCTCCGGAACCTTTCCTGGACCCTCCATAATACCGATATGACCCGAAACTTTTCCGGTGTCCGTTTGACGACTTCCCATATATAAATCTTTACCTCCGGACCATTCCGGAACTCCTCGTGACGTCCGGGATCTCATCCAGGACTCCGAACAACATTCGGTAATCACATACAAGTCTTCCTATTAACCCTAGCGTCACCGAACCTTAAGTGTGTAGACCCTACGGGTTCGGGAGACATCTTGAACATGACGGGGCGCTCTCGGGTCAATAACCAACAGCGGGATCTGGATACCCATGTTGGTTCCTACACGCCTCCTGGATGTTGTCATCGGATGAACCACGATGTCGAGGGTTCAAGCAACCCCGTATGCTATTCCCTTTGTCAGACGGTATGTTACTTGCCCGAGACTCGATCGTCGATATCCCAATACCTCGTTTAGTCTCGTTACCGGCAAGTCACTTTACTCGTACCGTAATGCATGATCCCGTGACCAGACACTTGATCACTTTGAGCTCATTATGATGATGCATTACCGAGTGGGCCCAGTGATACCTCTCCGTCATACGGAGTGACAAATCCCTGTCTCGATCCGTGTCAACCCAACAGACACTTTCGGAGATACCTGTAATGCACCTTTATAGTCACCCAGTTACGTTATGACGTTTGGTACACCCAAAGCATTCCTACGGTATCTGAGAGTTACACGATCTCATGGTCTAAGGAAGAGATACTTGACATTGGAAAAGCTCTAGCAAAACGAACTACACGATCTTTGTGCTATGCTTAGGATTGGGTCTTGTCCATCACGTCATTCTCCTAATGACGTGATCCCGTTGTCAATGACATCTGATGTCCATAGTCAGGAAACCATGACTATCTGTTGACCAACGAGCTAGTCAACTAGAGGCTTACTAGGGACGTATTGTAGTCTATGTATTCAAACGTGTATTACGATTTCCGGATAATACAGTTGTAGCATGAATAAAAGACAATTATCATGAACAAGGAAATATAATAATAATGCTTTTATTATTGCCTCTAGGGCATATTTCCAACAGTCTCCCACTTGCACTAGAGTCAATAATCTAGTTACATTGTGATGAATCGAACACCCATAGAGTTCTGGTGTTGATCATGTTTTGCCCATGGAAGAGGTTTAGTCAACGGATCTGTGACATTCAGATCCGTATGCACTTTACAAATTTCTATGTCTCCATCTTGAACATTTCACGGATGGAGTTGAAGCGGCGCTTGATGTGCACAGTCTTCTTGTGAAACACAGGCTCCTTGGCAAGGGCAATAGCTCGGTGTTGTCACGGAAGAGTTTGATCGGCCCCGACGCATTGGGTATGACTCCTAGGTCGGTGATGAACTCCTTCACCCAAATTGCTTCATGCGCTGCCTCCGAGGCTGCCATGTACTCCGCTTCACATGTAGATCCCGCCACGACGCTTCGCTTGCAGTACCGCACTCTTTGCTCCACCATTCAACATATACACGTATCCGGTTTGTGACTTTGAGTCATCCGGATGCGTGTCGAAGCTAAGCGTCGGCGTAACCCTTTACGACGAGCTCTTCGTCACCTCCATAAACGAGAAACATGTCCTTTGTCCTTTTCAGTACTTCAGGATATTCTTGACCGCTGTCCGGTGTTCCTTGCGGGATTACTTTGGTACCTTCCTACCAAACTTACGGCAAGGTTTACATCAGGTCAGTACACAACATGGCATACATAATAGATCCTATGGCTGAGGCATAGGGATGACACTCATCTCTTCTTTATCTTTTGCCGTGGTCGGGCATTGAGCTGAGCTCAATCTCACACCTTGCATGTCTGAAAGAACCCTTTCTTGGACTGATCCATTTTGAACTTCTTCAAAATCTTATCAAGGTATGTGCTTTGTGAAAGACCTATGAGGCGTCTCGATCTATCTCTATAGATCTTGATGCCTAATATATAAGCAGCTTCTCCAAGGTCCTTCATTGAAAAACACTTGTTCAAGTAGGCCTTAATGCTGTCCAAGAATTCTATATCATTTCCCATCAAAAGTATGTCATCTACATATAATATGAGAAATGCTACAGAGCTCCCACTCACTTTCTTGTAAATGCAGGCTTCTCCATAAGTCTGCATAAACCCAAACGCTTTGATCATTTCATCAAAGCGAATGTTCCAACTCCGAGATGCTTGCACCAGTCCATAAATGGATCGCTGGAGCTTGCATACTTTGTCAGCACTCTTAGGATCGACAAAACCCTCCGGCTGCATCATATACAGCTCTTCCTTAAGATATCCGTTAAGGAACGCTGTTTTGGCGATCCATCTGCCATATCTCATAATCATAGTATGCGGCAATTGCTAACATGATTCGGACGGACTTAAGCTTCGCTCACGGAGAAAAAGTCTCATCGTAGTCAATCCCTTGAACTTGCCGATAACCCTTAGCGACAAGTCGAGCTTTATAGATGGTGACATTACCATCCGCGTCCGTCTTCTTCTTAAAGATCCATTTGTTTTCTATCGCTCGCCGATCATCGCAAGTAGTCGGTCAAAGTCCACACTTTGTTTTCATACATGGATTCTATCTCGGATTTCATGGCTTCTAGCCATTTGTTGGAATCTGGGCCCGCCATCGCTTCTTCATAGTTCGAAGGTTCACCGTTGTCTAACAACATGATTTCCAGGACAGGGTTGCCGTACCACTGCAGTGCGGAGCGTGTCCTTGTGAACCCACGAGGTTCAAGAGCAACTTGATCCGAAGTACCTTGATCATCATCATTAATTTCCTCTTCGGTTGGTGTAGGCATCACAGAACACTTTCACGAGCTGCACTACTATCCTGTTCAAGAGGTAGTACTTCATCGAGTTCTACTTTCCTCCCACTTACTTCTTTCGAGAAACTCTTTTTCCAGAAAGGATCCGTTCTTGGCAACAAAGATCTTGCCCTCGGATCTTAAGTAGAAGGTATACCCAATGGTTTCTTTAGGATATCCTATGAAGACACATTTTTCCGACTTGGGTTCGAGCTTTTCAGGTTGAATTTTCTTGACATAAGCATCGCATCCCCAAACTTTTAGAAACGACAGCTTAGGTTTCTTTCCAAACCATAATTCATACGGTGTCGTCTCAACGGACTTAGACGGTGCCCTATTTAAAGTGAATGTAGCTGTCTCTAGAGCGTATCCCCAAAATGATAGCGGCAAATTGGTAAGAGACATCATAGACCGCACCATATCCAATAGAGTGCGATTACGACATTCGGACACACCGTTCTGTTGAGGTGTTCGGTAGCGTTAGTTGTGAAAAAGATTCCACATTTTCTTAAGTGTGTACCAAATTCGTGACTTAAATATTCTCCTCCACGATCTGATCGTAGAATTTTATCTTTCGGTCACGTTGATTCTCTACTTCATTCTGAAATTCCTTGAACTTTTCAAAGGTCTCGGACTTGTATTTCATCAAGTAGACATAACCATATCTACTCAAGTCATCCGTGAGAGTGAGAACATAACGATATCCTCCATGAGCCTCAACGCTCATTGGACCGCACACATCGGTATGTATGATTTCCAACAAGTTGGTTGCTCGCTCCATTGTTCCGGAGAACGGAGTCTTGGTCATCTTG
Source organism: Aegilops bicornis (assembly GCA_021605145.1). Taxonomy (NCBI): domain Eukaryota; kingdom Viridiplantae; phylum Streptophyta; class Magnoliopsida; order Poales; family Poaceae; genus Aegilops; species Aegilops bicornis. Next base: position 41,255,111 of record CM038673.1, on the reverse strand, counting down.
CCCATGAGGCATGGTTCGCATGTGTCAAATGATTCATAATCTAAAGACTCCAAAAGTCCATCAAGATGGAGCTTCTTCATGCGCTTGACACCAATGTGACCAAGGCGGCGGTGCCACAAGTATGTGGGACTATCGTTATCAACTTTACATCTTTTGGTATTCACGCTATAAACATGTGTAATACTACGCCGAGATTCATTAAGAATAAACCATTGACCATCGGAGCATGACCATAAAACGTATCTCTCATATAAATAGAACAACCATTATTTTCGGATTTAAATGAGTAGCCATCTCGTATTAAACAAGATCCTGATACAATATTCATGCTCAAACTTGGCACCAAATAACAATTATTAAGGTTCATAACTAATCCCGTAGGTAAATGAAGAGGTAGCGTGCCGACGGCGATCACATCGACTCTGGAACCATTCCCGACGCGCATCGTCACCTCGTCCTTTGCGAGTCTCCGCTTATTCCGCAGCTCCTGCTGTGAGTTACAAATATGAGCAACGGCACCGGTATCGAATACCCAGGAGTTACTACGAATACTGGTAAGGTACACATCAATTACATGTATATCAAATATACCTTTGGTGTGGCGGCCTTCTTGTCCGCTAAGTATTTGGGGCAGTTCCGCTTCAAAGGACCCCTCCCTTGCAATAAAAGCACTCGGTCTCGGGTTTGGGTCCATTCTTTGACTTCTTCCGGCAACTTGCTTGCAGCGCGGCAACCTCCTTGCCGTCCTTCTTGAAGTTCTTCTTGCCCTTGCCCTTCTTGAACTTAGTGGTCTTATTGACCATCAACACTTGATGTTCTTTCTTGATTTCAACCTCGGTGACTTGACGCATAGAGAACACTTCAGGAATGGTCTTTACCATCCCTGCATGTTGTAGTTCATCACAAAGCTCTTGTAGCTTGGTGGGAAGCGGCTGGAGGATTCTGTCAATGACCGCCTCATCGGGGAGGTTAATATTCAGCTGGGTCATACGGTTGTGCAACCTGACATCTTCGGAATGTGCTCACCGACAACTGTTTTCCTCCATCTTACAACTATAGAACTTGTCGGAGATGTCATATCTCTCGACCGGGCGTGAGCTTGGAAAACAAGTTTCAGCTCCTCGAACATCTCATATGCTCCGTGATGCTCAAAAGCGCTTTTGGAGCCCCGGTTCTAAGCTGTAAAGCATGCCGCCTTTGAGCGAGGGAGTAATCATCACGAGACTGCCAAGCATTCATAATGTCTTGGTTCTCTGCAGAGACGGGGCGTCACCTAGCGGTCCTTCTAGGACATATTGTTTCTGGCAGCTATGAGGATGATCCTCAAGTTCCGGACCCGATCCAGTATAGTTCTTGCCGTCATCTTTCAGCTTGGTTTCTCTAGGAACGCGTTGAAGTTCAAGTTGACATGAGCGTTGGCCATTTGATCTACAAGACATATCATTCAAAAGTTTTAGACTAAGTTCATGATAATTAAGTTCATCTAATCAAATTATTTAAATGAACTCCCACTCAGATTAGACATCCCTCTAGTCATCTAAGTGTTACATGATCCGAGTCGACTAGGCCGTGTCCGATCATCACGTGAGACGGACTAGTCTCGTCGGTGAACATTCTCATGTTGATCGTATCTTCTATACGACTCGTGTTCGACCTTTCGGTCTCCGTGTTCCGAGGCCATGTCTGTACATGCTAGGCTCGTCAAGTAAACCCTAAGTGTTTTCGCGTGTGTAAATCTGTCTTACACCCGTTGTATGTGATCGTAAGAATCCATCACACCCGATCATCACGTGGTGCTTAGAAGCTGACGAACTTTAGCAACGGTGCAGTTAGAAACACTTCTTGAAATTGTTGTAAGGGATCATCTTATTTACTACCGTCGTTCTAAGTAAACAAGATGTATAAACATAATAAACATCACATGCAATTATATAGTAGTGACATGATATGGCCAATATCATAAAGCTCCATTGATCTCCATCTTTGGGGCTCCATGATCATCTTGTCACCGGCATGACACCATGATCTCCATCATCATGATCTCCATCATTGTGCCTCCATGAAGTTGTCACGCCAACGACTACTTCTACTTCTATGGCTAACGCGTTTAGCAATAAAGTAAAGTAAGTTACATGGCGTTCTTCAATGACACGCAGGTCATACAAAATAAAGACAACTCCTATGGCTCCTGCCGTTGTCATACTCATCGACATGCAAGTCGTGATTCCTATTACAAGAACATGATCTCATACATCACAATATGTCATTCATCATTCATCACAACTTGGCCATATCACATCACATGACAATTGCTGCAAAAACAAGTTAGGCGTCCTCTAATTGTTGTTGCATCTTTTACGTGGCTGCAATTGGGTTCTAGCAAGAACGTTTTCTTACCTCACGAATAACCACAACGTGATCTTGTCAACTTCTATTTACCCTTCATAAGGACCCTTTTCATCGAATCCGCTCCAACTAAAGTAGGAGAGACGGACACCCGCCAGCCACCTTATGCAACTAGTGCATGTTAGTCGGTGGAACCGGTCTCACGTAAGCGTCACGTGTAAGGTTGGTCCGGGCCGCTTCATCCCACAATACCGCGGAAGCAAGATAAGACTAGTAGCGGCAAGTAAATTGACAAGATCCACGCCCACAACTAAATTGTGTTCTACTCGTGCAATAGAGAACTACGCATAGACCTAGCTCTGATACCACTGTTGGGGAACGTTGCAGAAAATTAAAATTTTCCTACGGTTTCACCAAGATCTATCTATGAGTTCATCTAAGAAACGAGTTACGAGAGAGAGTTTGCATCTACATACCACTTGTAGATCGAGTACGGAAGCGTTCGAGGGAGTGGTGATGATGAAGACATTCCCAACGTGATTCCGATCACCGATGACCAAGTGCTGAGCGGACAGCACCTCCGCGTTCAACACACGTGCGGACGACGGCGTCTCGCCGTCTTGATCCAGCAAGGAGGAAGGAGAGGTTGAGGAAGACCACTCCAATGGCAGCACGACGGCGTGATGCAGATGGAGTGACTGTTCTCCGGCAGGGCTTCGCCAAGCTCACGCGGAGGAGGAGAGGTGTTGGGGAGGGGAGGGGCTGTGCCTTCAATGGTGTTTGCAGCCCTCCCCTCACCCCTCTATTTATAGGGGAAGGGAGGAGGGGGGCCGGCCCCCTCTAGATGCATCTAGAGGGGGGGCGGCGGCCAAGGGAGGGCTTGCCCCCCCAAGCAAGGGCGCCCCTTAGGGTTCCCCCTCAACCCCTAGGCGCATGGGCCAAGGGGAGGGTGCGCCCAGCCACCCGGGGCTGGCTGCCTCCCACGCAGCCCAAGTGGCCCCCAAAAGGGTGGCCTCCCGTGGTCCTCCGGAACCTTTCCGGTGGACCCTCCATAATACCGATATGACCCGAAACTTTTCCGGTGTCCGTTTGACGACTTCCCATATATAAATATTTACCTCCGGACCATTCCGGAACTCCTCGTGACGTCCGGGATCTCATCCGGGACTCCGAACAACATTCGGTAATCACATACAAGTCTTCCTATTAACCCTAGCGTCACCGAACCTTAAGTGTGTAGACCCTACGGGTTTGGGATACATCTTGAACATGACCGGGCGCTCTCGGTCAATAACCAACAGCGGGATCTGGATACCCATGTTGGTTCCCACACGCCTCGATGTTGTCATCGGATGAACCCACGATGTCGAGGTTCAAGCAACCCCGTATGCTATTCCCTTTGTCGACGGTATGTTACTTGCCCGAGACTCGATCGTCGGTATCCCAATACCTCGTTTAGTCTCATTACGGCAAGTCACTTTACTGCATCAGTAATGCATGATCCCGTGACCGGACACTTGATCACTTTGAGCTCATTATGATGATGCATTACCGAGTGGGCCCGGTGATACCTCTCCGTCATGCGGAGTGACAAATCCATCTCGATCCGTGTCAACCCAATGACACTTTCGGAGATACCTGTAATGCACCTTTATAGTCACCCGATTCGTTGTGACGTTTGGTACACCCAAAGCATTCCTACGGTATCCGGGAGTTACACGATCTCACGGTCTAAGGAAGAGATACTTGACATTGGAAAAGCTCTAGCAAAGCGAACTACACGATCTTTGTGCTATGCTTAGGATTGGGTCTTGTCCATCACGTCATTCTCCTAATGACGTGATCCCGTTGTCAATGACATCGATGTCCATAGTCGTGAAACCATGACTATCTGTTGACCAACGAGCTAGTCAACTAGAGGCTTACTAGGGACGTATTGTAGTCTATGTATTCACACGTGTATTACGATTTCCGGATAATACAGTTGTAGCATGAATAAAAGACAATTATCATGAACAAGGAAATATAATAATAATGCTTTTATTATTGCCTCTAGGGCATATTTCCAACAAATACTTATGCTATCTTGAGAGAAGCCTCTAGTGAAACCTATGGCCCCCGGGTCTATCTCTTATCATATTTGCTTCCAATCTACTTTTATTTGCATCTTTACTTTTTGCATCTATATTATAAAATACCAAAAATATATTTATCTTATCTTACTATCTTTATTAGATCTCACTTTCGCAAGTGGCTGTGAAGGGATTGACGACCCCTTTATTGCGTTGGTTGCGAGTTCTTTGTTTGTGTAGGTGCGTGGGACTTTTGAGGAGCCTCCTACTGGATTGATACCTTGGTTCTCAAAAACTGAGGGAAATACTTACGCTACTCTGCTGCATCACCCTCTCCTCTTCGAGGAAAACCAACGCAAGCTCAAGACGTAGTAGTTGAAAGAGTCCTGGATTAGGGGGTATCCGGACAGCCGGACCATATACTTCGTCCGGATTATTGGAGCGTGAAGATACAAGACTCAAGACTCTGTCCCGTGTCCGGATGGGGCTCTCCTTTGTGTGGAAGACAAGCTTGGCGATCCGGATATTATATTTCCTTCCTTGTAACCGACTACATATAAACCCTAGCCCTCTCCGATGTCTATATAAACCGGAGAGGTTGGTCCTTAGAAGGCCGATCACAATAACAATCATAATCATCATAGGCTAGCTTCTAGGGTTTAGCCTCTACGATCTCGTGGTAGATCTACTCTTGTACTACTCATATCATCAATATTAATCAAGCAGGAAGTAGGGTTTTACCTCCATCGAGAGGGCCCGAACCTGGGTAAACATTGTGTCCCTTGCTTCCTGTTACCATCAGCCTAAGACGCACTGATCGGGACCCCCTACCCGAGATCCGCCGGTTTTGACACCGACATTGGTGCTTTCATTGAGAGTTCCTTTGTGTCGTCGCTGCAAGGCTTGATGGCGCCTCCAATCGTCAACAACACGGTCCAGGGGGAGACTTTTCTCCCCGGACAGATCTTCGTGCTCGGCGGCTTCACACTGCGGGCCAATTAAGCAGCCATCCGGAAGCGGTCGACAGCTCGCCCCAGCCACCGTGTCGAGTTCGAGACCTGAACTACACGACCGATATCCGTGGAGACTTGATCTTCGACGGAATCGGGCCTGTGCTAGGAGTGCCGGACAATCACGATGAGCACGGCCGAGACCTGCTCTCGGACAGTGCTCGGGATATTACCCCTGCAGTAGTCCCAGACCTAAATCCGGAGCAGACTGCATGGCCCAAGGACGGGTGGATGGACCCCGCCCCGCAGGCCACACACTCATCGGCGGTAGAGCCAAACACAGGCCTCACTTCTAAGGAAGCCTGTGACTCTGGACCCTGGACTCGTATCCGGTTGTAGGTTCCAGTCCGCGCGCTCCCGAGCCCGCCGAGCCTGGTTGGGCTCCGGTAATGGAGTTTACCGCTGCGGATATCTTCCAGCACTCGCCCTTTGGCGACATGCTGAACTCATTAAAGTCTCTCTCTTTGTCAGGAGGCTCTTGGCCGAACTATGTCCGACTTGAGTGGGAAGCAGGCGACGAAGGAATTCGTTGCCCACCCACCGCCCACTTCATTGCCACGGTTGATGATTTAACCGACGTGCTTGACTTCGACTCCGAACGCATCGACGGTATGGACGACGATGCGGGAGAAGATTCAGAATCTCTGGGGCGCTGGACTACTACCTCGTCACACGATATATACATGGTGGACACCCTAAGGAGGACGACGACCACAATCCGGAGGATAAAACCCCCGGGCAAAAGCCAAAACGACGGCGCAGATGCCGCTCAAAGTCTAGCAACAGTAAAAATAGCGACAAGAGCGCCAGAAAGATCGACACCCCAGTCAACTCCGAAGGCAACAATGACCATACGGACCCAGCGATGGAGCAGGACGAGCCAGGTCATGCCGAACACAGTTCAAAGCGGACGCCCGATCAAAATGATCCCGAGGGACGAATTCATCAAACTGCCCCAGGACAAGAACAAAGTCCGGATGACAACGCATTCATCATCCTGGAAATATGCGTGGAACGAGATAACCTCCACCGAAGGCTTATGACCACAGCGAGAAGTCTAAAGAAGCAGAAGCAACGGCTAAAGGCCGCACAGGAAACGCTCAATCGCAGATGGAATAAAGTGCTAGACACTGAAGAAAGATACGGCGATGATCACCATACAAAGAGCTATCCAAAACGCAAGCTACTGCCAGAATTCGACGATGAGGCCGTTCCACCAAAGAACAACACAACAAGTAGGACAAATGTACCACTACGTAACCACAACAGAACAGCTACCGACGCCGCGCACGATTTACGTGAGCACCTGGATAAGAAAGCCGGCGTGGCCAGGTCCATCTACGGATCTAAAGGACACACCCCGGCGAGGGGCTATGGTCACCAAAATGACCATACCAACCAAATACCAGTTCAGAATAAACACCGGACACAACAACAGCCGACGGCATGCCACGACGTCCGGATCTGAGGGGCTGCTCACCCCGTGCTTCACCGAAGAAATCTTTGGACCATGAATTTCCACAAGGTTTTAAACCTGTGAATATAGAGGCATACGATGGAACGACAGACCCAGGGGTCTGGATCGAGGATTTTATCCTGCATATGCACATGGCTCGTGGGGATGACCTCCACGCCATCAAATACCTTGCCCTCAACTTGAAGGGACCAGCTCGACACTGGTTGAAAAGCCTCCCCGAAAATTCAATTGGGAGTTGGGAGGAACTCGAGGACGCTTTCAGGGCCAATTTTTAAGGGACTTATGTCCGGCCTCTGGATGCGGACGATTTAAGTCACATAATCCAACAGCCCGGAGAGTCCGCCCCCAAGCTTTGGAACAGATTCCTCACTAAGAAGAATCAAATTGTCGATTGTCCGGATGTCGAAGCCTTAGCGACATTCAAACACAGCATCCACGACGAGTGGCTCACCAGACACCTCGGCTAAGAAAAGCCAAGGACAATGGCAGCTTTAACAAGCCTTATGACCCGCTTTTGCGCGGGTGAAGATAGCTGGCTGGCCCGTAAAGGCACCAGCGATCCCAGCACATTCGAAATAAGGGATGGCAACGGGAAGCCACGACATAATAAAAACAAACATCAAAACAAGGAAGAGACTGTGCCGGATTCAGGGGCTCTCAACCCGATCAGCAAAAGAAGCCATCTAAAGGCAGTAAAGAGGGACCGTCCGGTCTGAACAGAGTCCTGGAAAGACTGTGCCAAATTCATGGCACCCCCAACAAACCTACGAACCACACGCACAGAGAGTGCTGGGTCTTCAAGCAGGCCAGCAAATTAAATGCCGAACACAAGGGAAGGGAAACACCAAGTGAAGACGAGGATGAACCTCATCAGCCGAACACTGGGGGACAGAAAAAATTCCCACCAGAGGTTAAAACAGTAAACATGATCCACGCGAATCACACATCCAAGAGAAGGCACGAACGCGCGCTCAAAGATGCGTACGCTATAGAGCCCATCATACCCACACCTAACTACTGGATGGCTTGTCCGATCACCTTCGATCACACGGACCGCCTGACTAGTATTCGGCGCGGAGGATCAGAGGCCTTGGTGCTTGACCCAATAATCGACGGATACCATCTCACCCACGTCCTTATGGACGGCGGCGATGAATCTCAATTTAATATACCAGGACACTGTCCGCAAAATGGGGATAGACCCATCCAGAATCAGCCAAAGCAACACCACCTTTGAAGGGGTGATACCAGGCGTTGAAGCCTACGGCAGGGGCTCCGTTGTGTTGGAGGTAACATTCGGCTCCCCAGGCAACTCCAGAAGCGAAGAACTACTCTTCACCATCGCACCCTTCCAAAGCAGCTATCACACATTGCTTGGAAGAGCGGCTTTCGTCCGCTTCAACGCAATACCACACTATGCCTACCTTACACTCAAGATGCCCAGTCCACATGGCGTCATCACCGTTAACGGAAACACAGAGCTCTTTTCACGTGCGGAAGAGTACGCGACGGCTCTGGCGGCCGGACTCTAAGCGGCCTCCGATACCAAAAAGCATGACTGGTTGTCAAGACCACGGACACGGTTAGACGAGTCCGGCAGCCCGGATAAAAATGAGCCAGGGCGCAGTATACGTAATCCCATAGAGGACACCAGGGGCTATAAATATTTAACAAAACCCCACCGACGACCTGACCTTATTTCCAGGCCAATGCCTTACACTTGTACCATCTATCGCACGATACCCTTCCAAGAAACGGCACAACGGAGACAAAGGCGCAGACGTGCAGCAGGACCCCGCTCAAAGGTTTCTCATTAGATTAAGCCCCTGTGTAAACCTTTTATATTGCCTCTTGTTGTTCACACATCCCATGGGTACTACACCCACAGAGGATACTGCCGTTATTGGCATTTCCCCACGACAGATTAATGCACGTACCTGGAAATACAGGGTTTATAATGAAGGGGCATTCTTAAGCCCATTTTCTATTACAAAGTCCGACTTCGGGAGTGTTCGGCGTCACGAGTTTGGCCTTATATGCATCAGCTCTGAATCATGTCTTTGGTCAAATGTTGGGTTTGCCCGGCTCCTGGGTTTGTCACCTTACGTTCCGTTCTTATCGGCTAAGGCGGCCAAAGGAGAACTACTGCGATTGTGCCGCGGTTATTCCGGATGAGCACCTCAGTAGAGAAAGCCGGAAACTGACTATCATGATACAGCGAGAGACTGTTCAACCACTCGAAGACTTATCAGAATCTTTAGGATCCCTTCGCATTAACGAAGGACCGTTTCCCGGTCATGTACACACGCGCCCGTATTCGGATGCACGCGAAGGTACCAGGGGCTACATAGTAGCCCCACGGTTAGACTCCCATGGCTAAGCGAAAGTGTTACAGCTATATAGTCCGGTTGCCTAGTTCGACGTGCGATCACCTCCTTAATGGACCAAGACATTGGATCAAGTGTGATTACACATATTTTTCGCGAACACCCCCGCATTGTATTCATGGGGGCTGAAGCCAACGACTGCTAACTTTCGGATTACATATATGTATATATAAAAATGGCCGCACAGGAGGCACAAATAATACTTTCGGGCACAAAGTATAAATATAGCCTCATAATCAAAATAACATTGTTTTTACAATGATTTGATTTGTCACTCAAACAAGACATCCTTCGAGCACTGCACCTCTATTAAGCGGGCACCTTCTGTTACATGCGCCAAGTAGTGCTCGGCCGGATATTGGCCTCCCGCCGGATTCTGGGTCGCTACAATGGTGGCCTCCATATCTGTCCAATATGCTTTAACGCGGGCAAGAGCCATTCGTGCACCCTCTATGCACGCCGACCTTCTCATGGCATCGATCTGAGATACGGCCCCAAGGAACTGTTGCACCAAACCAAAGTAACTATCCGGCCCCTTTGGCCAAAGATGGTCTATTACAGACCGCATTGCAAGCCCGGACAACCTGTGAAGCTCCGCAACAGCAGCCATCTTCTCACTTAATGGCAGCCGGCGCGCGGGAGCATTGAATTGCGAGCAGAAAAGCTTCTCCACTTCTTTATCACCTTGATCCTCGAAAAACTTGGCTGCATCAGTTGTACTCTTCGCCAAGTCCGCATACGCATCTGCAGGACTCTAGCGTCCATCCGAGGAGCATACGGATCCAAAAACTTCGTCGTGATGGTAGGAGCCCCAGCCACGATTTTACCGGCCTGTTGAAGCTCCTCCCGCACACCCCTGACCTCGGTCCGCATCTCCTTGGTGGCATTAAGTGCCTTGTTCAGGTCGGCCGAACTAGCCTTATTCTCCTTTTCAAGGAGTTCATACCGGTCGGCGGCATTTTTCAACTCCACAACCATTTCGGCTATCTTTTCCTCGCTTCGGCGATGAGCAGCTTGTTCGGCTCTCAATTCTTTTGCCGCCTTTAGGGCAGCCGCACTGCTAACCCGAGCTTGTTCCTTGGCCTGGGCAAGTTCCGCCCTCAGGGCTTCCACGGCAGCAACACTATCTGCAGTCCAAGCATATTGCATTAATATTATGCCCCTCTCATATTTTCCTATACAACATAATAAGGAAAGCAGAGCACATACCTTGTGACTCGTCAAGCCGCTCGTTCACCAGCGTGATATCGGCATCAATAGATCCGATCTGCCTCCTTAGCTCAGCAACTTCAATGGACTGGTCGGCTGCCGGACCCTTAGATACCTGCGCATATGTACAGCACAATCATTACTATATGATCCCCCGTTTGCCGCCTAGGGAGGGCAACTAGAGTCTCACGGGCTACTATCCATATGGATCACACTTAGCGTGTGCCTCACAGCCAAAAAATAGTGTATTTTTCACTACATACCTCAAAGCCTCCGAGCAGGCTCGTAAATGCTTTATTCAAACCACTTGTGGCGGATGAAATCTTCTTGAGCACCGCGCTCATTAATGAGCGGTGCTCCTCCGAGAGCGCAGCTCACTCCAGAAGGCCTGTCAGTATGTCCGGCCAGACATCAAACTGTGCCGGACCCTTCTCATCGCCCCTCGTGGGAGCCAAACGCTTCGGGCTCAGGGCGGCTGACGTATTAGCTTCCGGCTTCTGCAGATCCGGACTCCTCCGTGACGACACCTCGGTGTAGCCCGCTTCATGAGGTGGAGAGGTGGGTGGGGTCTCGCTCTCCATCATCTCCGGAGGAAGATCCCCCGAAGACGAACTCTGTTGAGAAGAGCTGCTAGCCGGACTGCAAAAGACGAATCCTGGTTATTGATCTCGGAGAAACGCAGTACCTTCGAATTAACGATTAACTTACAGCTTGGATGAGGGCTGGCCCTTTGGCAGGCATGACGCGGTGAGGGTGCCCGTCGGGGCAGAGCCCCCTGGTGATACCTTTTTCCCTGGTTTGGGCATCTCCGTCTCCAAGTCTTTGGAGGCGGCCCTTTTCTTCCCGCACGGGGAGGAGGCTTTAGCCTCCCCTTCCCAACTATCCTCCTCAGGGGAGGTAACAATTCCCCCGGTTCGGATGCGCAGCGTATGAAGTTCGCTTTCTTTGTTCTTCCCCTTGTCTTTCCCTTAGGGCATTTTGCTGAGCACCCGGTCAATCATCTTGGCAATGGTGGGACTGGGCGAGCCTTCGGGAAGTGGCGCCGGACACCTAATTCTCTCCGCCTTGCTGAGCCATTCCTGGCCACGGATGATTTTCAGAATAGCAACTATGACAAATATAAAACAAAGTGTCCGGTATCAAGGTACTTACTTGGGTATCTAGGCGATTGCAGCTTAGGCCCGCATCCTCGGTGGTGTCCGGACACTCTACTTGTGGTCCGAAGAATAATTTACACATCCCTTCGAGCTTCAGGCCGAAGAAGTGCTTAACAGTCTGCGGACCCTCTGGATTGAACTCCCACATCCGGAGAGGCCGGCGTTGGCACGGCAACATCCGTCGGATTAACATCACTTGAATTATGCTGACAAGGTTAATGTCCCTCTCAAGAAGCTCCCGGATGCAGCTCTGGAGTATTGGTACATCGCCAGCGGGCCCCCAATTCCGTCCTACGTCGGTCCAAGACACCAGTTGTGGTGGAGGGCCCGAGCGGAACTCGGGGGCGGCCACCCACTTTGTGCCTCTGGGAGCCGTAACATAAAACCACCTCCGTTGCCATACATCGGATACTTCCGGGAAAGAACCCTCTGGCCATGGGGCATCGGCGTTCCTTCTTATTATGGCACCTCCGCACTCTGCATGTCGCCCCTCGATCATCTTCGGCTTCACATTAAAGGTCTTGAGCCATAAGCCGAAGTGTGGAGTGACGTGGAGAAAAGCCTCGCACACAATGATGAACGACGAGATATGGAGGATAGCGTCCGGAGCTAGATCATGAAAATCCAACCCGTAATAGAACATGAGCCCCCTCACAAAGGGATCAAGGGTGAGGCCCAAGCCGCGAAGGAAGTGAGGAACAAACAGGACGCTCTCATTGGGCTCCGGTATAGGGATGACCTGCCACAGGCAGGAAGCTTTGTCTTTGGATGTCGGCGGTCAGATATCCGACCTCCCTAAGCCTCGCAATGTCCTCCTCTTGGATCGAGGAGGCCACCCACCGGCCTTGAGGGTTGGATCCGGACATATTGGAGAATCTGGGGTGTTGGAGCTTAGGTCTCGGGTGTTAGAACTCGAGGTGCGAGAAGGCGCAAGGGAGGTGGAAAAGAGGCATAGGCCTCGGCCCCTTTATAAAGGGGGTGAATATCAAGAGTCCTCAGTGTGATCGGTTGAGGCTTATCTAAAAGCACACGGAGTCATGCCAACAGTCGCCGTGGGGTTACGCGCGCCCATATTGATGGAAGATCCCGTAATAAGAGGAACACGATCTCTGCTTTGGCAGGACGTGCCAATAAAACCGCCTCGCAACGCGAGTCGAGGTGGGGCGAGAAACGCCGGTTCATGTTGGACCGGGCCACGATGCAAAGGCACGACGTACGAAGATTGGCAGCAGATTAGATTTATGCTATGTTCCCTACGATGGTATGTGAGAATCATCTCGCAGATCTGGACACGGTCTAAGTGTTGGATAATTACTTTGGAGTATTCGGAGATGGAACCCGCCTTGCAATGCCGAAGACAAGACTGCGCGTCGGACTCATCGTCATTGAAGCCTGGTTCAGGGGCTACTGAGGGAGTCCTGGATTAGGGGGTATCCGGACAGCCGGACTATATACTTCGTTCGGATTATTGGAGCGTGAAGATACAAGACTCAAGACTACGTCCCGTGTCCGGATGGGACTCTCCTTTGCGTGGAAGACAAGCTTGGCGATGCGGATATTATATTTCCTTCCTTGTAACCGACTCCATGTAAACCCTAGCCCTCTCTGGTGTCTATATAAGCCGGAGAGGTTGGTCCTTAGAATGCCGATCATAATTACAATCATAATCATCATAGGCTAGCTTCTAGGGTTTAGCCTCTACGATCTCGTGGTAGATCTACTCTTGTACTACTCATATCATCAATATTAATCAAGCAGGAAGTAGGGTTTTACCTCCATCGAGAGGGCCCAAACCTGGGTAAACATTGTGTCCCTTGCTTCCTGTTAGCATCAGCCTAAGACGCACAGATCGGGGCCCCCTACCCGAGATCCGCCGGTTTTGACACCGACAGCAGACGACGAGGCCCTGCTCCGCTGAGGCCCCGCGGCGCCAACAACGAGTCAGAGGACACCGCCGGCTCCGCCGAGGCCCCGCGGCCCCAACAACGAGGTAGAGGACACCGCCGGCTCCGCTGAGGCCCCGCCCCGCCAACAACGTGGTAGAGGACATCGCCAGCTCAGCCAAGGCCCCACCCTGCCGGCAACGTGGGGCAGGATTTCCACCGCTCCGCTGAGGCGCCGCCCGCCGGCAACGAGATAGAGGACACCGCCGGCTCCGTCGAGGCCCCGCCCCGCTGCCAATGAGGCCGCGCCACATAGAAAACGAGGAAGAGTAGAACACGGTAGGTCGCCGCCGCTCGGGTCCAAGTAAGGCCACTGCTGCTACCCTACAGTTGAAGCCAAGCTAGGCGGGTTGACCATTGACAGCCGATTAGCTTCTTGGCGGCGACGTGGAGTCGGAGAGCTGTGCTGGAGAAGAACGCTGCTTCTACTTAACTGCTGGTGCGATTGCTGGTGACACATGGGCCCAACAGGCCACATGTCGATTATGCAACTGCACTACGCAGTTAAATCATCAAGCTTTCTGTCCTCGGCCAAGACCGCAGTGGGTAACCGGTTAATTAATTATACCTCCAGCGCACCTTTTAGTTGAAGAATGTATGAAATGTAATGAAATCCGACATGTTTATATGAAATCTGACCGTGTATGAATGAATTTATTTCGATTAGTTCAATTCCTGTATCAACGGCATTGGATGAACATGCAAAACAATACGTACTAGCATTATTCCCGGGGTGATCACCTCGTTTGCAGCGGTTTCACATGTACTCCCTCCGGTCCTTTCTAGTCTGCATACAAGTTTTATGTCTGCGGTCAAAGTATCTCTACTTTGACCAATCTTATACAAAAAAGTATGCACTTTCACAATGTGCAAAGTAAAAAGGAACAGAAGGAGTACAAAGAGTTTGAGCAGCTTTTTAGCGTTTCTGTACATTGCAATCAAACACACAGGCCTGGCAATTCATAGAGAACATTCCAAACAATCGATGATTATGCATCTCAGCGACTCACATGTCAGAGGCAATATTTACTTCACAATTAAAGAATAAAGAAAAAATTGATCGACTGCTTTGGCAGCAAAGGCGTCCCATTCAAAAATATCAAAGCATATCTTGCTAAAATCAATGAGCAAAATTTGACAAGGTTGTCCCATTCCAAAATATCAAATACCTACGATTGTGGAATGGGCAGGGTTTGCCATCGATTCGAGACATTGACATGGCACCTCGTGCTAAATAAACCAATTTGTTCTTTTTGTGCGGTTCCACCAAAATCAACCAAATTAAATGCGTAGCTTGTATGATTTAAGCCCTTATATGTTGCAACGCCTTGAACTTATGGGCACCTCCTTTCTTGTGGTGGAAATGAATGATTCGATGTATTCATGAACATTTTGTGCAGTTCCCATTGAAATCAAGCTGAGCACCCTGTTTGCACAAATACAAAAAGTGATTAGTATAAAGCAAATTGTACTATGAATTGATAGTTTCAACAGGCACATACATGGTCCATGTAGAGCACACTTTTAGAAAAATGGAACTCACCAGAAAGAATCCTAAAACAACATTGTACTCGCGCATCACAGCAAAAAAATGGAGATTTGTCAGTCCTTCTGAGCTGAAGTTAGTTTGGTCTTGTGGGGAGTAATGTAACCATCCTTCAACTGCTCCTTCTGATGAGAAGATAGACAGGGCTTCTTCACCCTGGCATAATCGGAACTAGTCACTTCACATACTCCATATTCTTCTTCAGAGTAAGATGATCCTGTTGTGCAAAGAAAAGAGGACTACTAAATGCTAGCATCCCTGTTTGCTTGAAAAAAGGAAAGGAAATATTTAAAAGCAGCACAGATGAAGCACTTCTCAAGGACAATACCACTTTTTCATGACAGTATCTAAACAGTAGCAACACACCAATAGAGATGACAAAGCTCAATCATATGGATGAAATCAGTGGGTGAGTACCAACCTTTGTCAGGAGGCTGATTGTGTAGAGCATACAGATGAAGCACTTCTCCGGAACCACCTGTTGCTATCTACGGGGGTGGCCATGCTTACTATATACTGCTCGATTAGTTTAATGTTTCCAACATCCTTGTGCAGTTCCACTAAAATATATGGTATCTTCAAAGAAGATCCCTGTTTGCACAAGTAGAGATAATTACGTATGGCATCAAATCAGTGGCAAAATAATTGCTCGTTCCAGCCATAGCAATAAATTAAGATGCAAAACTATATCATTACTTGTGTCATCACAGTTCGATTAACTTCATTACAACACTGGAGTTGATTTTTGTTTTTCTTCCGCTTGTTCTTCTCCTTCATCACTTGGTTCATTAACAGACAAGCTTCGCCTTCAATGTAAGATTTGGCATGTCAATTAGGGAGCACAAGTATAGTACTAAACTTAATTTTCTGATGAAAGTGGCAAAATACAGGCCAGCAGTTGTGAAATATCCTTATCTTACCTCAATGGGATATTACGGTGCACATACTGATTGGAAGTCTTGTCTCCATTTTTGCAGTTCACTAAAATCAAGAACATTATAGTACAAGTTGCACTAATTATGAAAGCACACTGCTGATTAATGTGAAAGAAGGATAGTACTGAGCTCTAATGTTGCGGAATTATTACAACTCACTAGAAGAAGTTCTGAACCAAATTAAGCCTTAACGGATAGGAAGTAAGATCTCCTCTTGTGCAGTTCCACTAAGATCAAGAAATCAAGCAACGTTGTCGGTGTGACATTTTGGTTGAACTGCACAAAACACTCTTAAAACATAAGTGTTTTGTGCAGTGCAACAAAAGGTCATAATGGCAACGAGGTGAAGTAGATAACCCTGTTTACACAGAGGTGCAAAGGAAACAATTAGTGGTCAATAACGGTGGATGACACAGAAGCCAACAAAAAGAAGCATCTCCCTTATCTAAATGGGAAAGAAAGCAAGACAGTAGCATTTCTCAAACGGTGGCATTGATTAATATTAACATAGAGATTATATTAACAATAAAATTCGTTAAACATGTAATTTTCTTTTAACTGTGGCATTGCATCAATTTTCCAGTGGCATTATTAGAGGGTGTTTGTTTACAGGGACATTTTGGTGTAGGGACTAAAAAAACTCCGTGTTAGTCACATCTAAACCAAACAGGAGGGACTTTTAGGGACTAAAAGTGGGCATTTGGGACTAAAGAAAGAAGACCCCGAGGGAGTCTTTTTGGGACTTTTTCCAACAGTTGCCCCTGCCATGCATCGCAGCTTGTTTCTATTAGTTCATTACTAGGGGTAACATGGTCTTTTAGCATGTCATTTAATAACCTCTAGTCCATGTTTAGTCCCTGGAACCAAGCAGGTAGGGACTAGGGAGTTTTTAACCAAACAGGGCCTTAGATTAACAACAGCTAATGAGTTGCACGGATAGTGGGCCTTTTGACACCATGTGCATCTACCGATGTATTGTGGTCATGCACAGTCTGTTGCAACAAAGAACAAACAACCAAGGAGCATATTTGTGTTGGTCCCAGTTTTGTTATCTTTAGACACCTTTCCCTATGTGAGCGCAGCAAATCTAGTCCTGCTCAAACTCTACAGCCTTGTCCCTTCCTTTCCTTTTTGAACTAGTAATTTCGCCCCTTCCTTTCCTCTTTGATCCACGTCCTAGATTTATGCGATACAACTTTCCCCACTACTTTCCCCCATTCCTTTCCTCTTTGAACCACGTCCTAGATTCATGCTATACAACTTTCCCCCTTCATTCCCTCTTTGAACCATGTCCTAGATTCATGCTATATACAACATTTCCCACTACTTTCCCCCACTCCTTTCCTCTTTGAACCACGTCCTAGATTCATGGTATACATGCAGCTAGAGCAATGAATGTGGAGTAAGTAAAATATACCTTAAGGTTCTTGGGGCGTGGTTTGGTGGGCGACGGGACGGCGGCGAAGAAGAAGGGGTCGGAGGCCCTCCCGCGTCGCCGCTGGGTGGAAAGTGAACAGCTATGCTGGTAGTGGATTCCTTCCCTCGCCGACGGCGACAGCGTTAAGCCTCCTTCCCTTCCCGGTAGACGGATCCTGCCGGCTCTTTGAGCAGCAGTGAGGGGGGAGAGAGAGGCCAACGAAGTCTTGTTTAGATCTGGAGAGGGCTAGAGAGTGTGAAGAGAGCAACTACAAGCCGAGGCTCCAGCCGAGAGAGGCGAGAGAGTGTGAAGAGAGCAACCTACAAGCTGAGGCTCCAGCGTGTATATATATCTTGGAGAGAGTGTGAAGCGTGCAAACCCTAGAAAACATTTTGACCTGTCAAAGAATCCTCTGGCAAAATTATGCTCAAGTGTAGTTATCGAACCCGAGACCTCAAGTTTCTTTGGCCGAGCAGGCTAACCAGCTACACAACCCTCCCGTTATGTTCAACGAGAGGAAAATAACCTTTTATACATTCCTGCATCCGTATGACAAGCATGCCATGTTTTTGTGTGTGTGTGTGGGAGTCATTGGGATTTCAATCATAATCGTGTCATGTGGCTTTGGTGGTAAGACTATCCACAGTGGTGCAGAAATAATGCAGCCTTAGTCAGCTTACCTCTCTCGACGTAGTATGTTGGGTCCCACCAGTCAGAGGGTGAAACAAAAAAATTAATAAGAAAAATTAAAAGTGCCAGCGGTGTATCTTACTACCTCACACATCTACGCTCTTGCTCGGGAACACTGTCCAATTGATCCCTCTGTTCGCTCACGTACTATTTTAAGTGAATCCTTATTATAACATGCACACAAATTTTGGGCACTTGTATTTGACTTAAGTCAGTGTGCCACTGTATATTGTATACTTACTACTCCCTCCGTCTAGGTGTAATAAGTCACGTTAGAAGGTGCAACGGGACCAAGGTGCGTGTGTGTGCGTGTGTGTGTTTAACAGCATGTGTGTGTTAGAGAGTGCGACAGATCGACCTACTCCTATAGAGAGATGCTGTGTAGTGTACGATTTTAGCCCATGAGAGTCGGTGCATCCTCTTGTTTCGAGGCGCGTCCGTAGGGACATCTTGGACAGCTGCCACACCCGCTCGACCAGCCTGGCCCACCCAAAGCCCCTCCATCGCCCACAAGGCTTCCCCGCCTCAAACGGCCAAGGCCGCTCAAAGAATCGGTGCCGCATTCATGCCAGGGCAGAAGCGGACGCGACCTCTCACCGGGCGCAAGAGTGATGGTTGCTTCGTCCGTCCAACTTCTTGCTGGGTCTATGTGATTTGACGGCTCATTGGTCTTTATTCTTGAGGTGGTAGGACTGCTGGATGTCCCACGCTTTCGGTGAAAGGAGGTAGTAGATTACAATTTTCTCCATTCTTACAGTGGAGGAGTGCAAGAGCAGTGAAAACACGCAGGCTCAGTGATTACATGGCCCACCTCACACTATCACCGTGCGACACCTAACTCTTTACATAGTACTCCCTCCGTTCCTAAATATTACTGGATGAGTCCCAACGCGTTGCCGCGGAACAGTGGTATATCTCTCTGCACAAAATTATCAATTTCATAGAACTAAAAAAAACTCTATAACCGCATGACAAGTGTGGTAGACAAACTAAATAAACTCCCATCATCATTTAGATCATCCCATGTAAGGAAAAAAGATCAGCCAACTCCTACTGCATAATGGGATTATATTTTTCTTTTTGACATGTTAATGGAACTTAAAAGCTCACTTACATGCATGCTACCGGTGCATGCTTGCATGCAGACATGTTGATTTGATTCAAAACCCACTCACATGCATGTGCCACGGTATTTCTGCATGCTTGCATGTGGCTTAGTGCGGAGCCTCTCAACGACTAGATCAGACGGCTATTATGGACTGATTTACTTCATCTAACGGCTACATCAATTTTGATGATGTGGCTCAAGGAGAGGATAGAGAATTCCTAGTAGTGGGGGCTAGATATTACTAGTAGATAAGTCTTTGTAGAGATTCCACTAGGTGAACTACATACTGAACAAAATGAATGAATCTACACTTAAAATGCATCTATATACATCCGCATGTGGTTCATGGTGAAATCTCTACAAAGACTTATACTCCCTCCGTCCCAAAATTCTTGTCTTAGATTTGTCTAGATACGGATGTGTCTAATACTAAAATGTAACTAGATACATCCGTATTTAGAAAAATCTAAGACAAGAATTTTGGGACGGAGGGAGTATTTAGGAACGGAGGAAGTACTAGTATAGTACTAGTACGTACTGTAATTTATGAGCGAGATAAATTTGTACAATGCTATGAAGTTTCCAGCTCCTGCTACATGTATCTTGCGTCCAAGGTTGCCCATTGCAACATTTCATTAAATACAAAGGAGACTAACATGCATGCTATTGCATCTCAATGATTGACAGATCATAGCAAATATGTACTCCCTCCGTTCCAAAATAAGTGTCTCAACTTTGTGCAAACTTTAGTACAAAGTTGTACTACTACTAAAGTTGACACTTATTTTGGAATAGAGGCATCCATGCAGTCCCTAGCCCTTGAACCGTGAACCCTGACCAGGCTTCAATTTGCTGGCAACGTTCGAGCTTCCTAATAAATGAAGTTTGCAACCTTTTGACCATCAGATCATTTTGTGCAGTTTCACCAAAATCGAGAGGAGTATCCCTGTGGCAAACAAATTGAAGAAGCGTGATTAGAATAAGATTACTGGGACTAGTTTATGAGACATAAACTCATCATAAATACAGTATGTAGAAGCCAGTAGAGGTATCAGGTATGTGCAGGGCAAAGAAGTAGAGAAATATCCATAGGGAGTGATGTGGGAAGCTGGAGCAGTGGTGCAATCCGGCTGTAAAGGGAGTTGTACCTGAGGGACGTAGCTCAACCTTGAGGAGGGCAGCGGGAGGCGGCAACTGCCCACGTCGCGGCAGTGAGCAAGGGACGAAGGCAACCTCACCGGCTTTGTGAAAGAGAACGGCGGGGACCCCTGATCGGGGCGTGCCGGCGGTGGGTTTTCACCGTCGGCGGCAGCCACCACATCTACACTAAGGATCCACCCCTTCCCCAAGCGGGCGTGATCCGCCGGGATGTTAGAGATGTGGCGCAATGCTTTTGTGCGAGAGAGTGTGAAGAGAGCAACCCCAGCAAGCAACCGTGTAGGCTGGCCCGTCCTGACTATGTATTTAGTGGAGCGGTTTCGTTTTCTCTCCATATGAACCTATCATATTGCGTACGTGCCACTGAAGAATAAAAAACTTCATTTATAAATGACGCGGCACCTACTACTCGTTCTCCTATAACCTTGCGCTTGGCACGTGATCCGCCGGGATGTTAGAGATGTGGCCGCAGTCGTTTTGTGCGAGAGAGTGTGAAGAGAGCAACCCCAGCAAGCAACCGTGTAGGCTGGCCCGTCCTGACTATGTATATAGTGGAGCGGTTTCGTTTTCTCTCCATATGAACCTATCATATTAAATGCGTGCCCTTTGAAGAATAAAAACTTCATTTATAAATGACGCGGCACCTACTACTCGTTCTCCTATAACCTTGCGCTTGGCATCTCCAAAATATTAACCTTGCGATTGGCTCTTACGCCTCTTGAGTCGAGCAATAATGGTAGTGCAGTATATATCGTTACGGCTATATGAGACCGAATGAATTGCTGCAAGTCCACCACGTGGGCGAGGTTGAGGGCGAGGAGAGTGCTACTACATACGGAGCAAAATGAGTGAATGTACACTCTAAAATACGTCTATATACATCGGTGTTTGGAGTATGTACTAGTAGTTCATATCGAAATCTACTAAAGGACATATATATTCCAAAAATATGATATAATCTCTATAACCAAGGTAGTAGGGACGAGGAGTAAACGGAGGGAGTAGTAAACTTTTCTCCTCATCCTGCGAGCCACCGCAGCGCATGGGCGAGGAGGCGGGCGTGAGGCGGAGCAAGCTTCACCTCATCCTGCGAGCCACCGCGCCCGTGGGCGGGGAGGCAGCGTGCTAACAAGCTTCTCCTCGTTCTGCGAGTTGGCCAGGACACATCAAAAGTACTCCGGTGTATAGAGCCTTGCCTCTAAGGTAGGCCTCACATGGTTTGCCTCTTTTTTAATTTAACATAACGCGTCAAGTCGCAATTTGTTTGTTCACCCGTGGTAGACGATCCTCCCTCCACCAAGTGGACAACCAAGTACATGTGCCAAATTACCACGTGGGCTGCCTTTTTTCGCAGTAAATGAGCTCCACCATGTACCCGCGCGGGTGTGGTTGGGAAAGAGACGGGAGTACGTGCACCGTGCATGCACCTCTTCTCTTCGTGCACGTCCCCCACCTACGTGGGTGTAACGCCCCGGACACACCCGCCGGTGGTCGTTACTCCTGGCGGGATCTAGACTGGCCCCACAGATCAATACTAGTCTTTTCTGCGCACTTTGTCCTCACTCGTGCGCACCCGGGAGCAACTTCCCGGTCGGTCACCCATCCTGACACTACTCCAAGCTGAGCACGCTTAACTTTGGAGTTCTGTCCGAATGGGCTCCCGGAAAAGAAGGAATTCCTTATTGACATGAGTAGTCTATCATCCCTAATAAGCCAGGCTATTACATACACCCCCACTCAGAGGAACCGACGTCCTCTTCGGGCCACAGGAACGTTCCCTCTTGGCACAAACGTCATGCTTCGGTCCGGTACATGTGCCATGCCGGGTGCCACGACGGGTCACAAACGTCATGAACAACATGACCACACACCTGTCCGCAACCATCCGTGTAACCGCGAGGGTCGGCTCTGATACCAACTTGTAACGCCCCGGACACACCCGCCGGTGGTCGTTACTCCTGGCGGGATCTAGACTGGCCCCACAGATCAATACTAGTCTTTTCTGCGCACTTTGTCCTCACTCGTGCGCACCCGGGAGCAACTTCCCGGTCGGTCACCCATCCTGACACTACTCCAAGCTGAGCACGCTTAACTTTGGAGTTCTGTCCGAATGGGCTCCCGGAAAAAGAAGGAATTCCTTATTGATATGAGTAGTCTATCATCCCTAATAAGCCAGGCTATTACAGTGGGTGTGTGTGAGAGACACAAACCGCGTTCGTGAGTGTTTTTTGTTTTGGGGTGGGGGTGGGGTGGGGTGGGGGTTGATTTCGTGAATTATTTGTGGGAATATGTGTCGATGACATCTCAAAAAAAATTTTGCATGCAATGTGTGTGAAATGCGGGCCTATGCATATCATACATAGAGGGTCGGGCAATCCATGAGAAGAGAGGGAGGGGTCATAGCTATTGATAGAGTCGAAGAGAGGATCAAGTGGGTGGGTGCAAGATCGATGAAGAGAGCCATCGAAATTGTGTGTGTATGCAAGTCAAAGATATAGGGCGACTGGCTTACCGGAACGTTAGAGGGCACATGTCAATTTTGTGTGTGGCAGGGAGACATGACTAGAGCGCTTGATGTATCGGTGTGTGGGGGGAGGGGGTGGGGGGAGGGGTAGGCAGAGGCCTAACTATAGAGGTAGAACGACTCGTATATGTGTTGAGAAGGAGAGACCCAGCTATGTCTTGAGGGAGATCGGTCGACATCCATACATAACTGAAGGATGGGAAATATGATGGGACAGAGAGAGGGAGGATAGAGAGAGGGAGGGAGAGGGGTAGAGTGCTGGATGGGTGATGGAGTTGCTTCTCGGAGATGTTGGGAGAGGCCTACTAGACAAACTAAGGATGGAACTGCAATGTTATCAATAAGAGTGGGGATGTGTTTCTGTGTGTGCACATGCGTGATAGATCTGTCGGGACGCATCCATGGATGATGAAGGGGAACCATGTGTTTGGTAAGAAAACCTAACTAGATCGGTAGATCAATTGTTGTTTGTCGGAGGAAGGGAGAGACACAACTAATGAGGTAGATCGATCGACGTGTGGGTAAAAAAAAGTTATAAGGACCTAGCTAGCTATATGTATAGCGAGAGATCGGTCGGTGTACGTCCATTTGTTAGAGGCAAATAAGGCCTAGCGAGATGGATAGACAGAGAGAATGGAGCTAGGAGGTGGTGCGAGAGGCCCAACTACTAGCTAGATAGGGGGAGTAGTGTGCGGTTGTGAGATCGATGAAAAGAGGGGCGAGAGTTTACACGTGTGTCTGACCATATGAGAGACACGAGGCAAGGACACATAAAGGAGGAGATTGAAGCTGTGTGTGTATGCTGTAGGCAGGCATCATTTGGAGAGGTTTATCGATTGGTGTGTGTCGGAAAGGAGTTGTGGAGACTACGGGAGAGCGACCTAAAGAAAAAATGAATGTGCCTGGTGGATAGAATGCCAAGGGAGGGAGGGCGAGGAGGGCGTGTGCATGCACGAGAGAAAGTTAGTGGTAGCTACAAAGGTTAGAGGATTGTGTGGGTGTAAGAGACTAACAAAGATCATAATTTGATATGAAAGCGGATTCATATATTTGAATAGGAGATCATAGTGTTTTAAACATTACATGCATGAATATAGCGGTGATACACGTGTTGTGCACATGTTATACCATAGTGTGATAATGCATGGCGTTTGCAACTCACAGCTAAATGCCGAACAATCTAAACCATACTATACATCAAACAATCTCACATTTTATTTGAATTTGTGATAATGTGCGGCGTTTGCAGCTTATAACTAAATATCGAGCAATCTAAACAATACTATATATCGAACATTCTCACATTTTATTTGAATTTGTGGTAATGTGTGGTGTTTGCAACTCACATCTAAATACTTGTAGGCGTAGGGGGCAGGGCACCATATCACTAGTAGAAAAATGACCTAATGTGAGACACATTAGTGCCGGTTCGATTTTGGCCCGGTACTAATGGTACCATTAGTGCCGGTTCGAACGGCTATGCATTAATGCCGGTTCGTTTTGAACCTTTAGTACGGTTCGTGCCACGAACCAGTACTAAAAATTGATGGCAGCTGGCGTCGGGCGGGGCCTTGATCACCTTTAGTACCGGTTCGTGGCACAAACCGGTACTAAAGGGCTAACCTTTAGTACCGGTTCGTGCCACAAACCGGTACTAAAGGGGTTTGACCTATAGTACCGGTTCGTGGCACAAACCGGTACTAAAAGGCAATTTTCAATCTCTGCCCCCCCCCACCCGTATATCGCCATTTCAGATTTAAAAAATACAAAAGAAAATGGTAAAAAAATTCAAAAAATAAAATTCTTCGAGATGTAGTTATATTTGGACATGTTTTGCAAAAAGTGTAGGGAAAATGTAAAACGGCTAGAACTTTTGCATACGATGTCGGAAAAAAATGTATAATATATCAAAAAATTCAGCACGAAAATCCGCATCCGATTTTGACAGCCTATGGCCTGTTTGCAATTTTTTAGAATCCTCAAATTCCAAAAGGAGAAAAAGATATGCTCAAATTTAAGTTTTTTTTATTTTGGTTAAATCTGGTCAAACTATGGTCAAACTACTTATTCAAGAAGTATTAATGTTACTACATAGTTATTCAAGAATATTAGTGTTACTAAATAATTATTTCAATTTTTGAATTTTAATCAAATCTGGTCAAATTATGGTCAAACTGTGGTCAAACTATGGTCAAACTTATTTAAGAAATATTAGTGTTACTAAATAATTACTGTTTTTTAGAATAATAGTTTCAAACTCAAACAGTGAAATGTGTGACCTAATGCTCAAGCTAAACTGCTGAGGGTTAATAGGATTTACTGACTTACATTTGTCGGGAAAACAACAAGTGCGTACTTGGAAAGTAGGGGAATAGAACTACGAAGTTAAAGCGTGCTCGAGTGAGGGAGTGAGAGGATGGGTGACTGGTCGGGAAGTTAAACGATTTGGAATGAGTGATCCACACTTGAGTAGTTAAGAGGGGCGATTAGAGACTAAATCATCAAATAATTCAAAAAATTGAAAATCAAAAAAAAATTCAAATTTTTTTTCAATTTTTTAAAAAATAAAAAAACCTTTAGTACCGGTTGGTAACACCAACCGGTATTAAAGGTCCCCATACCACAAATGAGCTCACGCCACGTGGTGGGCCTTTAGTGGCGATTAAATCGTGCGAACCGGTGATAAAGGGGGGCTTTAGTCTCCACTCTTTAGTGCTTGCGTTCTTCCGTATTAAAGGCCCTTATGAACCGGTATTAAAGCTCTGTTTTCTACTAGTATACATAATGTGATAAACACATTATACATATGAGACATGGTTTAGATTATGAAGATCTAGCTAGAGCTAGAAATGTAATGTGATTTGAAATCAAAATAAAGTGGATTCAAAAAATCTAGTTCGAGTTCATATAGTACACATAGTTCATATGTAACTCAAGACTAATCATGTGGTGTGCTGTGAAGATAATACACAAACGATGGTTTAACTTGACAATAATGATGATTGTAGATCTTATTAAAACAGAGAAATGAATTCAAATGCTTTGACTTCACAACAATCATTACTGTAGATCTTATTCAAATTTAGTTCATATTGAAGCGGTAGTATATACGTTTGGAATGCACTAAAACGTTCATTTGAGTAGTAGGTTGCATGCATTATACACGTAGCGGAATATTCTAATTGAACATAACATGAATTCAGCGTTTTGAATGACATTTGTAGTGCGCATTGATTTGGTACAGTACACGTTAGGCTTGTTCGCAAATTTCAACCCGCGCCTTGTTAGCCCGAAATATTTAAGATATATCTTTGTCTCGTCGTGCTCTGACAACTCCCTCCATCTCAACCTGCGCCTTGCTATTCCGAAATTACAACGCGCGGGAAAACTCCCACCTCCTGTGAAATCCCGACATGCGAAATGCCCGTGGTGCCCCTGAACCGAAAGAACCGCCTCAAATTGGTGGGGGGTACTTTCGTAACTTACCCCACATTTCGGAGAAGCGCGTCTCTAAGCCATGGTTCCCCACTGCCATCCCATCCGCCCACCCATTCGTACACCGAGGCCGCGAAAACCCGTGATGAAACCCCACACCCTGCTCCGTCCACCACCCAGCCGGAGCCTCTTCCCCGACGACGTCGTCCACAACAACACCTCGACGTCCCTCATCCACCGTACCGGATGAGGATCCGTCGTCGATCTCATCGTCCCGCTGGTTCAGCCACCCCGTCCGCCACCTCCAAGGAGCTGCCCCGACGTTCCCCTTGTCTTTTGCGCCACCTCCATTCCCACACCGCCGTCTTCACCTGCACCACCAAAAGAGCATCATCATCACCATTTCCTCGGATGAAGCTGCGGCCTAATCGGCGCCACCAAAGAGGTTGTACACTAATCGCCGCATTTTCTTCTTGATTCGATCTCACGGTGCTGCCGGCGCTCGGTCCCGAGCCGACACGGTGCGGCTCCATCCACGGCGGCGTCGCCGGCCACTTCCTCCATGGCGTCGCTCCCTCGGCGGCGACGTCCACATCAGTAGGAGCTGCTGCTGCTTTAGCTCTCACTCGTGCTGCTGCTCTGCTCTTGCTCTCGGTCCCCTGCCTGGTCTCCTCTTGCTATTGCTCTTGCTCGCGTTGCTGCTCTCGCTCTTGCTCTTGCTTGCGATGCTGCTCCGATTTGGCTACACTTGATCATTGAATCAACTTTTGGGTCGGTCGATTTTCAAAGGTGGGCTCGCCGGGGTGAAGGAAGAACCAGCCGGGCGAGGGAGGGGGCTCATGGGAGAGGTACCCCACTATCTATCTTAGGGTTCGAGGATGAGGCGGTGGTCGCCCGGCATTGGCGGGTGTTGGCGGGCGGTGGCGTGGGGATCGCCGGAGAAAAAGCTCGGCACGGTGGACCTAGAGGGAGGGCCGGGACGGCAGCGGACCGGCGGTGGGGAGTGTTTTTGGGGCGGCCGGGGCGGCGCACCGCCGGCCGCGGGCGGCGGGCTGCTGTTTGGCAGTGGTGCCTAGCAGCTTCGAAGGTGGAGGTTGAAGATGAACCACAGGCCCTTGATTTCGTATCCAACGGCTGCAAAATCGATTGACCAGAGATGAAAAAGTCAGTCGACCGACGTGTAGCCTCACCTTGCTAGTGCGTTCAGTTTTGACAACAAAATTCAGTTTCGACAGTTAAGTTCAATTTCGGCGATTAAGTTCAGTTTCGACAATTAAGTTCAGTTTGAACAGTTAAGTTCAGAGATGAGCGGCTGATCTATTTTACATCTAGCACTTTGTGGTTATGTATTTTACGTCATGTATTGGAGATGCTATTAGAATTCCACTCAGGTTAACCTTGTTCGTTGTCTCTCTTGTCCTGCTTCAGCCTCGGCGTCGTCCAACTCACCAGAGCTGCTCCAACAACGAAACCCTCCATCATAGCGGAGCAGTACCTCGGGCTCCATCTATAGACGCCTAAGATCTTCTTCCCCTCTTCCGACAGCAAAGTCAGCCGGAGCATCCTCACCGGCCAACCCAATCACGCTGAGATCGACATGGCTTCACCAAAGAGGTTGTACACTTGTTGCATCTCTTTTTTACTCTAGATGTTATATATATTGTCCACTGAGCACACGGATTTGTTCCTTTAGTGTCTCCTTGAAAGAAAAAACGTAGGAATTTTAATTTTCACTTGTCCTCCTTTTCAAATTCCTATTCATGAAGCACAAGACTAAGAGATAGTAGCATAATAGCATTATAACCGTACATTTTCTTGTGGTTTGACTTAATCTCACCATGCTTCTTTGCATCTTGTGATCTTCCAATTGTTGTGAATCAAACACCCAGATTGGCGGAAATCCTGTGTTTTTAAATTCTCTGTTTTGCACGTGCATTCCTATCCTATTCCTGTCTATTTCCTATCTCTGCATTGTTGGAATCCTCCAATTCAAACGAGCACTTACAGAATTACTTCTCTTACAGATAGTTGTCAAAGAAAACCTTGTGTGGTTTGTCCCGCTCCTGTTGCGCCATCGTACACCCCAGCTCAGCTGCTCCAACGACAGAAGGGTCCAGCACAGCAGGGATCCAGCCTCCAGACTGTCTTTCGCCGCCTCAGATCTTCTTCCCCGCTGCTGGCAGCCATGAAAACTCAATTACCATCATCAACCGAGCAGATGACCTCGAGGACTACACAGGTCCGCAAGAGAGGTCGCACTCTTTCGTGTCTACTTACGTTATGCATCGCTTAATATTACATGCTACTTTATCGTCCTGTTCACCGATTAGACTCTGAGTCAGCTCCAAACTAATGGTCAAACTTGAGTTTTTAAATGGTTGTGGGGTACATATCAGGGCCGCTATCAATAGTATCTATCTACTATCTGGTTAATCTCCGGTGTCTACTATGAGTTTCATGTTGGGTGGGAAACAAACAGTAAAGAAGCCATTATCTGTATTTTTAATCAAGCCATTATCTCTGCTATTATTGGTTTTGGGTCTATCCACAGGTTGCTACCATCACTCTGGATTTCTGCATGCACTCCTTACATAATCTCACTATGTTTTATTCCTTTGCATGACAGGTTATTGTAAACAATGGAACTGAACATGTAGAAGCGAAGAGACGAGCCTTGCGTGGCAATAAAATTTCATGCGACGTCGCTCCATGGTAGGCGCAAAGGCAGCCCCCTCCGCATTTCGGATTGTAATCGAGAGGAAGATATCTGTTGAGGGGGATTCGAAGGAGAAGACAACTCCTATTTACCCCCTGAGGTCTTCGCTCTAACTTGGCATGTTGATGTTGGTTATATCATGCATATGGTGTCTTGCATTGCTTACTTTATACATCAAATATGTCATCTTATTAGTTTAGACATCCTTTGTGCGAATGCCATCTGTTTAGTTTATTCATCGTTTATGTGAATTATGCAACGCCATCTTATTTAGCCAGGCATCATATATGTGAATTTTGCAATGCCATCCTGCTTAGCCAGTCATCTTATATGTAAATTATATCAGGCCATCTTTTTTTTGTTACATATTACATTTGTCAACAATGTTAGTACATTAAACTGCTCTTCGTGTGCATCAGCCATTTGACACGGTGATGGCAAATTCGGAGTGAAAACAAGGTCTTGAGCGGACTATGCTATCGATGAAGCGCATATCTCGCTGGTTACGGATAGCTCCTCGGAGGAGGATTCGAGACGGATGACCAGTCCTATTCCCTGAGGTGTATGCTCTAACTTGGCAGGGTTATGTTGCTCATATCGTGCGTATGGTGTCTCGCATTGCTATGTCATTTGATTAGTTTAGACATGCTTTGTGTGAATGCCACCTGTTCAGTGTCTAATTACCATATATGTGAATTATGCATTGCCATCTTGTTGCAAGACATTATATATGTGAATTATACAATGCTATCTTGTTGCAAAGGCATTATATATGTGAATTATGCAATGCCATGCTGTTTAGCCAATCATCATGTATGTGAATTATATCATGCTATCATTTTTTTGTATTATGTGTTCCATTTGTATACAACGTTTGTTTATTCAACTACTCTTCCTGTGCATCGGCCTTTTATAGCGGTGATGGATGTATCTGGAGTGAAAACAAGGTATTCAGATCAGACAATGCTACTCTTTGAAGCGAGACATCTTGTTGATTACTGAAGAGCTCCTCATAGGAGGATTCAGAGACTGATGACCAGTCCTATTTCCCCCCTGAGGTCTATGCTCAAACTTGGCAAGGTTATATTACCCATGTCATGCATGTTGTCTTGCATTGCTTAGTTTTTACATCATATATGGATTGCCATATACTTACTTGCTTACTATATAAATAATATATTTGAATTATATCATGCCATCATGTTTACATAGTACATACACATCATCTATCTGAATTATGGCATGGCAACCCATTTAATAAAAGACATCATATAGTTATATCATCTCATCCTGTTTAGTGTTTACAGTCATCATATTTAGAATTATGGCATTCTATCCGTGAATGTATGTGAATTATGGCATGCCAACCTATTTAATAAACACATTATATAGTTATGTCATGTCATCCTGTTTACATAGTCTCATATTTTGAACTAGGTCTTTCCATCTTTTTAGTTAGCCATCATAATGTGAAATTGTGTCATGCTATCCTGTTTAGTTAGCCATCATATATGTGAAATTGTATCATGCTATCCTGTTTGGTTAGACAACATAAATATGAATTATTTCATGCCCTCTTTTATTCCCCACTATCCATTGCACCTGTCTACCATACAATGTCTATACTTTCAATTACTTTTCTTGTTTATCGACCATTTGAATTGGAGAGCGCGATGGCGTTATCTAAGGGAGTAACAACACGGTCTTCGTAGAAAAGATAGTGCTACCAGTTGATGCAGATAGAACCACGGTTGTACTTGCCCAAGGACCAGATCCACCACACATAACCCAGACTCTACATGATTGTACCCCTACCTAGTTGGACAAAGAACCAGCTACACCCCTTCTAACCCCAACCCGATAGATAGTAACCCAGTTCCAGTTGACACAAGACCGTCTCCACCACAGAGCACCCAAACACGAGCAATTAGTAAAGGGAACTGCGATTGCCCAAAGCACGAGGACCACCACTCGAATCCCAACTCAACTCTTAAAGGAGAAGAAGCTTTGTTCTCGGGTCAGGTTACGTAGCTATGGTTCATACTCCTTTGCTCTTGCATTCTTGTATTTACTCATACCAACTATTTTCAAATTTGAAGGATGGAATTGAAACTCAATGGCGCAACAGGTATGTTTTAAACCTGTTTCTTTAACTGGTTTCTTGTTGTAACCTGCTCTATGTTGATTTCAGTTTCAATTGAATAAACAGTTATGTTCTCATGTCATGCACATTACAAGTGTTGTTATTGCTCTATAGTTACCCACACTTATATTCGGTCTATTCTGCTTTGTCTTGAACAAATATTATTTGAACTGTATCTCTATCTTGATTTGGTAACAAAAACTTGAATGATATAGACCATAAAGTGACCATGGTACATAGATATATGTTTGTTTCATGCTGTTATCCTGTCCACTTTACTACTGAACTCATTTACCAAAATGAGTTTCATATACCACATAGTAAACATGTGATGTGTCTGCTTGTTTCTCTTTTAGAATGCAGACAAAATATTGGAGAAACGATCTGCGTTATCCAATGGTAAAGGAAATAATGCAGATAAGGTTCAAGATAGTGAGACATCCTGTTGGTCTCCAAGAAAGCTGATAAAACTATCTTGACGACGGTGAGGGAACCCAAAAGTCCTGTCTTGATGTAGTGTTCGAAAGTTCTTGGCCACTCTGCTGGCACAAGCTCTTGAACTCGCTGCTGAATCAGTTCGTCTTCTTGAGTCTCAACTTCAGGTTGGAAGACATCGATCGGATGTCTTTGCGATAGGAAGCTTAAGGACCGGGAAGTCCTGCAGAATTCAAATGCATATTTTACGGTGCAACGACAATATTTGGAGGATTTAAGCGCCAAACAAGAGAAAGTTAATAAGCTTGCTAAGCATCTTGCCAGCATTATGGGTACCGAGGATATTGTTTCTTGAGATCTTCTAAAGTGTTTTCGATTACGGATTTGTTTCTTTGCGGCGTTTATTTGCGCTGGTCGCCAACTTTGACAACCAGTGTATATGATATGCTGCTTTGTTCCCTATATTTTCACTGGTGGCGAACTTTGATGCCCAGTGGATGTAATATGTGTAATAGCCGTGATAGCCTAGCGTTAGTTGCTTGCTTATTTATTTCCTTGTTGTCTTGTTTATTTGTTTGCTTGTAGTCAGTGCGGTTCTTTTTCCGCGGTTTTCTAGTGGCTGTAATAACCTATTTTTAAAACTAGGCCACAATAACCATGGGCTAATATTCTTTGTAGTGACCTTTGGGCCTCCTCGGCCGTGAAAAGCAGTGGGCCTTCTACGGGCTGTAGAAACAATGGGCCTCCTACGGGCCATAGAAACAATTGGCCTTCTGCATGCCGTATCATCAATGGGCCTTATACGGGTCGTATGATCGATTGGCCAAACATGGGCCAAACAGACCGCATTATGGCCGTAAACGGGCTAGAGTTGGAATCGTCCGTTCATGGGCCGACCATAACGGCCATCGTTAATAGGCCGTGTTGATGGCGCTATGAAACGGCCCAACGATTATTGGACCACAAACGGGCCGACTTCAACTACTGAGCTAAATTTGGCCCACAAGCGAAAATGACAAAGTAACACCTGCTGTAAGTAAGCGAATCTTTGGAAATGAGCCCAAGAATAAATGGGCTCTGAGAAGGCCGAATGATAACATGGGCTGGAAACGGCCCAACTGAATAACGGGCCCTTGGTATAAAGTGATACACTGTTCATTACGGGCCAGTTTCACGATGGGCCGTTAATGGGTGTAAAGTGATACACTGTTCATTGCGGGCCAGTTTCACCACGGACTGTTAATAGGCCAAGAGTTACATAGGGCCTGATATGGGCCGAAAGACGTCATGGGCCATACATGGGCTAGAAGTGAAAGCGGGCTGGAATCATATTGGATGGCCCGGATAACGCTCTTGGGCCTAATTCGGATAGGGCGTAACGGGCCTTGGGTTAGCGGGTCGTAAATGGGCTATATGCGAACGGGCCGTTAACGAGCTTTCCATGGGCCAGCCCGCCACCTTTTGACCAAGTCAAGCGGGTCGGCCTTTTCACGTGAATGGGCCTCTGTTGGGCGTGCCATGTGTCAACGTATCATAGGCGCCTATACATCCAATGAGTGGATGACATACATCCCAACGATGAGCCGACACGCAGTGTTTCCTCCAGCCAATGATGATTTTACACGTGGAAAATCCCCATTGGTCGGGGCTGATAACGGGTTATCGGATCCAAAACCCGACCCGATAGCTTAACGGCGTTCCGTTACGGTGGATGCCACGTGTCGGTCACCCTTGACGAAAGCACTTCTGTGACGCGCGATTTATCGTCATGGAAGTGGACACTTCGTGATGATAATTTTGTTAATGTCATGGAACACTTCTCACGACAGCGTGTATGACTATCTTGATTACATCATAAAATGCGTCATGGATGTACATGCATGACAAAAAACGCGACCTACTATGACAAACACGTATCATCACGTAAGTGTTTTTTTTTGTAGTGTAAAGGGGGGCGGCGGCCAAGGGGAGGGGGCTTGCCCCCCAAGCCAAGGCGCCCCCTTTACGGTTCCCCCCAAACCTAGGTGCATGGGCCCTAGGGGGATGGCGCCCAGCCCACTTAGGGGCTGGTTCCCTTCCACATACAACCCATAGGGCCCTCCGGGGCAGGTGGACCCTCCCGGTGGACCCCCGGAACCCCTTCGGTGGTCCCGGTACAACACCGGCAAACCCCCGAATACTTCCGGTGACCGTATGATGACTTCCCGTATATAAATCTTCACCTACGGACCATTCCAGAACTCCTCGTGACATCCGGGACCTCATCCGGGACTCCGAACAACATTCAGTAACCACATACAAACCTTCCCTATAACCCTAGCGTCGCCAGACCTTAAGTGTGTAGACCCTACGGGTTCGGGAATCATGCAGACATGACCGAGAAAGCTCTCCGGCCAATAAACAACAGCGGGATCTAGATACCCATGTTGGCTCCCACATGTTCCATGATGATCTCATCAGATGAACCATGATGTCAAGGATTCAAGCAATCCCGTATACAATTCCCTTTGTCAATCGGTACATTACTTGCCCGAGATTCGATCGTCGGTATCCCAATAACTTGTTCAATCTCGTTACCGGCAAGTCACTTTACTCGTTCTGTAATGCATGATCTTGTGACGAACTAATTAGTCACATTGAGCTCATTATGATGATGCATTACCGGGAGGGCCCAGAGATACCTCTCCATCATACGGAGTGACAAATCCCAGTCTCGATTCGTGCCAACCCAACAGACACTTTCGGAGATACACCTTAGTGCACCTTTATAGCCATCCAGATTCACGTTGTGGACGTTTGGTACACCCAAAGCATTCCCTACGGTATCCGGAGTTACACAATCTCATTGTCTAAGGAAATGATACTTGACATTAGAAAAGCATAAGCAAACGCACAACACCATCTAGTGCTATGCGGATGATTGGGTCTCGTCCATCACATCATTCTCCTAATGATGTGATCCCGTTATCAATGACATCCAATGTCCATAGTCAGGAAACCATGACCATCTATTGATCAACGAGCCAGTCAACAAGATACTCACTAGGGACATGTTGAGGTCTATGTATTCACACATGTATTACGGTTTCCGGTCAATACAATTAAGCATGAACAATGGACAATTATCATGAACAAGGAAATATAATAATAACTATTTTATTATTGCCTCTAGGGCATATTTCCAAACAAATAATGCAAGAAAGTAAAAGAACAATAAATGAGCAATTGTGGGAGTTTTTGTATTAGTGGAGAGTATATAACCGGGGGCCATAAGTTCACTAGTGGCTTCTCTCGTGCAAGCATATCGTGGCATGGTAGACAAATTAGTGTTGGACAATTGATGACAAATGAATAATTATAACTATGATCATTCATGGCATGATCTCACATAGGCATTCGTGTGTGATAAATAAACTGTTAAACTTACTGACGTATTACGACTATTACTCTGATGACCCACAAGTATAGGGGATTAATAGTAGTCCTTTTGATAAATAAGTGTGTCGAACCCAATGAGGAGCATAATGAATTAATAAGCATTTTTTTAACAAGGTATTCTCTGCCAAGTATCGTAAAGTTGTTGTGATAGATAGTGATAATAAGATAACTCGTAGCAAGTAACAAGTAACCAAAGTAACAAGGTTCCATAAAGGTGGCCCAATTCTTTTATTGCAAAGGACAAGCGGAAGTACTTATAGTAAGCAAAGCGTTCTTGAGAATATATAGAATTTCGTCCGATCATGTTCATCATGATTCATTAACTCATGTTTGCTACTTGATAAATTATTATGTGGGTGGACCGGTGCTAGGTGTTGTTGTAAGGGCATATTTATCCCTAAGGTGTTATGGTGATTGATGACAAGGCTTTTGCGGACTAATCGTGTGCGTTGAGCTTTTCAGAGATTCATCATTTGGCATGAGACGATTCCCTTCCCTCGGTGTTTTATTCAAGATGGTGTGGCTCTTTCGTTTCTATGTCGGTGGACTAGTTTCGTAGGAGTCACCGTACTATCAAGAGGGGATCCTCTTTGGTAAGGCTAGGGTGGCATCAACCTGTACACATCCTTATAGCACCCGCTGAACATTTCCGCTTCAATGGAGAACTCTTTACCCTTCTTGTGTGTTTTGTCTGGTCCCAAATGTAGTATCATGGGCCATAGCGATAATACTGCCCAAGTGCAACAAGCGGTAGTACCGCTCCTCAGTGATAGTACCGCTTGGTGCCTTCCGCCGTAGTACTGCTGCGGCTCCGTGCTCCTACCGCCTCGACTCGAGGGCCCTTTTTCTCGTGTCGGGTTTTGCGGCACTAGCCCCGGCAGTAGAGGCGGTAGTACCGCCCTTACCACCGTGGTAGTACCGCTCAGGGTCCAGGACCTTGCTCCCCTCCTTTGCGTGGTAGTACCGCTGGCTTAGCGGTAGTACCGCTCTCTGCGGGGCTGCTTGGGGGTAACGATTGGATTGTTCCCCCCACTATAAGGGGGTCTTCTTCCCCAAAGTTGACCTACCTCTTCCCCCAAAAGCTCCATTGTTGCTCTAAGCTCCATTTTCGCCTGATCTCTCTCCCTAGCCAATAAAACTTGTTGGTTTGCTCGGGATAGGTTGAGAAGGCCCCGATCTACACTTTCACCAAGAGAAATTTGATTCCCCCCTAATCCCTAGCGGATCTTGTTACTCTTGGGTGTTTGAGCACCCTATACGGTTGAGGTCACCGCGGAGCCATAGTCCATTGTGGTGAAGCTTCGTGGTGTCGTTGGGAGCCTCCAATTAAGTTGTGGAGATAGCCCCAACCTGGTTTGTAAAGGTTCGGTCGCCGCCTTCAAGGGCACCAATAGTGGAATCACGGCATCTCGCATTGTGTGAGGGCGTGAGGAGAATCTGATGGCCCTAGTGGCTTCTTGGGGAGCATTGTGCCTCCACACCGCTCTAACGGAGACGTACTTCCCCTCAAAAGGAAGGAACTTCGGTAACACGCTACTAGATAAAAGCTTAGTAGTGGCGCTGGTTTTTTACATACCAGTAGTGCGGGCACCGTGCAGCATCTTGCTAGGCGCCATAACTATTATTTAACGATGGCGCATTTCTGAACAAGCGCTGCAGCTAAAATACTTATTAGTAGTGCTGCTTCCTCCACCAGCGCTACTACTATCATCACATAGTAGTAGCGCCCTATTTTCTCTCCCACGCTACTACTAGCCAAATAGAAATAAAATATAAAAAAGCGATCGGTCACGATATTCATGGAAATCAAGACAAGTCCAGTGCAAATAAACTAAGTTCACAAAACCATCTCACAAACATTAACGACAGTACCACATTTAATATAACCACACAATCTCACAAAGTCATGTAGTAGTCAACAATGCATGGATAGATCATAGTTGATAAGTCTACTAGGTAGTCATACTAGCATATATATGGTTCAATAGCCACACGCATGCATATGAAGTTCTAGATGATGTCGATGATGACCATCATCCTCAAGCTGGGCGGTGGGTGTTCCTGATAGTAATGAGGATTGCTTGTCCAACATGAAGATTCTTGCCGACGAGGAAGCTCTTCCACCCAACCGAGTTGAAGTGTAATGCGACCGTTCGTGTCACGCCCTTGTGCACAAGTGGTGGCCGGAGCCCCTTAGCGGTAGCGTATTCCAACAGAGCCTTCTTCATCGGGCTTGATACCACAACTCTCGAGATAGGCTCTTTGGCAATTTCTGAATAAGAAAAATATATCGATTAATAAGTAGCCTCACACATTCTACACGAAGCATATATATCACGGACTCTACACTAAGCATATATATCATCGGACTCTACACTAACTATATATATCATCGGACTCTACACTAAGTATAACAATAAAGCATATAAGATTCACTAAGCATATAAGATTCACTAAGCATATATATGATCGGACTCTACACTAAGTATAACAATAAAGCATATAAGATTCACTAAGCATATATATCATCGGACTCTACACTAAGTATAACAATAAAGCATATCATCAAATTACTCTAAAAGCTACAAGAAATGCAACATACCATCATATGCCGATCAACCATGGTACTTGTCGGTGGTCACGAATGGCACCCCGACGAAGTCAGCACTTGGCGGAATGATGTCCCATAGGTTGCACACCTCCTCCTCGCTCAACTTCATTCTTTGAGCTATGATGGCATCACCGAGTGGGCCGTCATCATCCTCATCATCCTCATCATCCTCATAATCTTCTGCTTTGTTGATATAAATCACGGCCGGCTTGGGTCTTTCAGCTCTGAAGGAGAAGCTGATTAACTTACCACCGTGATACGCATGTTGTCGATGAAACGGACCCATCCATCTCCTCCCACCCGCGTCATCTTTCGTCCTTTCTAGATCTCCATAGTGTAGGGGCCCCCAGGAGCCTCAAATGTCACAGAGTCTCCAGTCAGATTGTTGAATTCTGACCTCACATTGCATGGGACGATCTGTGTACAAAAGCAAAATGATATATACACGATGCATTAATGCCAATAACACTAAAAACAAAATAGTAGTTACTAGTTTCATATAATTTATTACCGCCGCATGAAGAAAACAAGACTCGAAGTAGATGCCAAACAGTGTGCCAGTTGCAAGGCTGTTGGCGCACCTTGACTTGCACCGTCCACATGGTGGTGGTGGTGGTGGCGCCATTTCCTAAAGCAATATTGTTGGGGATATAACTATTTGTGTAAAGCCGCCCATGAAGGGCCGGGTTACATAAAGAGGATTCGTCAGAAGAACCCCAAGACGAAGCGTGAAGATGGCGGTTCAATAAAGGGTCTAAAGCCCACAGGCGATTTAAGGCCCGTAGTGGTAAACCGCCATGATGGCATGACTTGTATCGTAAGGTAGAATTAACTAGTCACCGAGCGGACACTGTTTATGAGCGGTCGGGACTCTACATGAGGCCTTGCAGGCATCAACCCGTGTATATAAGGGGAGGACCCGCTGGCGGCTTAGGGCAAGGAACAACTCCTCGAGAGCCGGGCATAGCGTATCTCGCTCCCTGGTTATCGAAACATCAAGCAATACCAACCCAACTAGACGTAGGCCTTACCTTCACCGTAAGGGGCCGAACTTGTATAACTCTCTCGTGTCCTTTGTCCCGATTAACCCCTTTAAGCTTCCTAGTTGCGATGGCTCCAGGACTAAGTCCTTGCAAGAGGACATTTGCCATGAAAATTCCATGACAGTTGGCGCCCACCGTGGGGCCAGCGCACGGTGGATTTGAATTCTTGAAGGGCAGCTTCGAAGGGCTCAAGGGATACGTAGTTGGCCAGATGACCAAGAGTCGCCGCAGCAAGATCTACATCGACGACGAAGGCTGGGGCCCCAACGCCGGCTCAATCGAAAATCGGGTGCAGGTCCCCTTGGCCGGAATCCACGTCTTCATCGGCGGATTGGTGAGCCGGGCCTGAGCGGACAAGCACTGCACCGACCTCGTCCGAGACGGCTCGGCGTCACGAGACTCCCTTGAGCTCAACCCGTCATGAAGCGTGCCTTCGTGGGCTGCGTCCACGGAGAGGAACTTTCTGAAGGATCTGAAGGTGGTGGTGAGACGGCCGTCCTCTCGGATGGTGACTCGTCCGCCGGTTCAACGGATTCATTGTATCAAGTGCAAGATGGCGTGCTTGGGGGCTGTTCCGACGGCTCCAGTATTCCAGACCCCTATGAGCCGCCAAGCTGGGCAGGAGTCTTCATGGCTGGGACTCAACCCGGCCAAAATTCTATGGCTGCTGCAGCAATAACATCCGGGTGAGGAGCGGCCTGGGCAGGAGGCCCTGTGCGCCCGCCGGCTCAGATACTGATGGATCTCATGGATAAGCCTACGGCCCTGTTAACCGCCAACGGTTATTCCTGCAAATCAAGATGAGCATAACGCAGAGGTGGCACAAAAGCGTGAAGCGATAGCTCGAACCAAGGAGGCCTTGGAAGTCGAGGACACCAAAGTTAGCTTCTGAGCGGGTGGCTTTGGATGCACGGGCGCAGAAACTCGGTCGAGGCTTTCCAGCTTAATATGAGCCTGAACGCATCTAATGAGAAGGAGGTAGCAGAAAACTCAATCCCGTTTGCCTCCGGTTTACGACCCTCGGAACCTCTTCGCTACACCCGGGACCGGCCCTAGCAACCCGCCCGAGGCAAATCAGTTCACAATAGCCGGAGCGGGAGGACCGGCTCAGCTTCGAGAGATGGCACCACCTCATGGGAGTATGGCCCCACCCCGCTATGTACCAATACCACCGGGTCACTTTTCCAACCACATGGAGAACTTAATCGCAGCATCGGTAGCGTTTGGCGGCTCTCCCGGTTGACGGTGATGATCCGACAGCGGTGGAGAACCGGAGGATCGAAGAACTTGTTCAGATGGCCTGGCGCAGCAAAGAGACTTATTCTTACAGCGGGATATGATTCATTCAACTCCTCCGCTTTTGGTTAGCACCGCCTCGTCAAAACCGAGTCCGAAGTTACAAGTGCACATGGAGTCGGAAGCTTTGTCAAGCAATGCCCAGCATCGTAACCAGCCCGGTGGCTATAATCCGGTGCAAGACCGAATCGTCGGGGAGGGGCAAGGCGGCTCAGCTATGACTCAACAGTGACTCATCGGGATCCCCAGAGTATCCAAGCGACATCTGTTGGAGCAGGAGTGGCTACTAGAACCGGCGGTGTTCCTTGTTTGCGCCGGCTCTGCGGGATGTATGTCTACCCAAGGACTTCAAGGGACCTCGAAAAGGTCTTTGAATTACACGGCCGACTTACAGCCTGGTGCATGGATTGAAAGTTATGAGATGGCCGTGGAGTCTGCTGGAGGTCAGCGATGCAAGAATGGCTAAGTATTTCACCATGATGTTGGATGGAACGGCCCGATCTCGGGTTAAAGGGCTTGCCGCCTAATTCCATTAGTTCATGGGCGAGAACTAAAGGCCCGCTTCATCCGTAACTTCAAAGACACTTGCAAGCAATCCATGTCGATTGTGGACTTGACAAATTATGGCAGGAGGAGGGTGAATCCACAACTCATTGGGTGCGCTTGGTCAAGGAAATAATACACTCGTCGATAAGATGGATGCCGCTCTCGCTGTCCTCATGTTGGAGAAGAATTGCCGCTTTGAACCTACGAGGCGAAACTGGGCGCCTTAAAGCGCGATTGCAATGATATGGGTATTGCGATGGCGGCTTTAGTCAAATACGCCGATTCTGATAGTACCAAGGATCCCGTGTCTGATGAGGAAAAGACAGGGAAGGGAAAGAAGAACGCCAATGGAAAGGGTCAACAGCATAACCCGACAAATCAAGGAGGCCACAAGCGTAAGGCGGAGGGTAACCCGGAGTATGTGGCCAATGCCAATGCACAAGGTAACAATCAGAGACGTAAGTGAAAACCGCCCCCTCGATCTGGCAGGTCAGGCCCATCTCTTGAGCAGCTTCTCAATGAGCCTTGCCCGAGACACGGCACCCGGGAACGACCCGCCACCCACTTATGGAAAGATTGCGTGATCATGAAGGCTTTCAAGAATTCCAACATGTTTGATGGAAATCATGGATCGAGCGGCTGATTCGAGGGCGGCGGCTTTCATGGCCCGGGCGGCGGTTCAAGTTTCCGGCTTTCGAAGTCAAGGTGGCTATAATCAGCAGTGCCTGGTCGAGGACAACAAAGGCGGTCGGGTTATCAAAGCCATCCGAAGCAGCTGAATAGTGGGCGATATCATGTGTTCACTACTAGTTTATGCCAGCGTGACCCGGAAAGGTTCATAAAAGGGCCTTGAATGCTGAGCCAGGTTCCCGTCACTTGAGGTGGTCGAGCAGCCTATTGTATGGAGCAGGAAGA
Organism: Aegilops bicornis; assembly: GCA_021605145.1. Taxonomy (NCBI): domain Eukaryota; kingdom Viridiplantae; phylum Streptophyta; class Magnoliopsida; order Poales; family Poaceae; genus Aegilops; species Aegilops bicornis. Next base: position 41,213,554 of record CM038673.1, on the reverse strand, counting down.
TCACCCGCCTGTGGTTGATAATCCGGGTTAGTTAGCCTTGGTGGTGGCGCCTCGTGCGGTGGATATAAATTTACCAAGGTACTCATGGACGGAAGTAGCAAGATCAATATCCTCTATTATGAGACCTTTAGCCACATGGCGTTGATCGATAAGGACTTGAGGACGTCCAACACTGTCTTTCATGGAGTGGTGCCTGGTAAGTCGGCGTACCCAGTTGGCAAGATTGAATTGGAAGTGGCCTTTGGAGATGAATATGATTCCAGGACTGAGAAATTAACGTTTGAGGTAGTCAAAATCAAGAGCCCATAGCATGCTCTGTTTGGGCGGCCGCTTATGCTAAATTCATGGCACGGCCAGTGTTATGTTTATCTGCAGCTCAAGATGCCGGGTCACAAAGGCACCATCACTATGCATGGGAGTCGAGAGGTAGCCTTGGAATGTGAGGAAAGCGACACGGCTCATGCTGAGTCTGTTTGTGCAGCGTAAGAGCTAAAGTTTTATCAAAATAATGTTGACCCGGCGGATATGACCTCTTTGAAGAAGTCGACTACGAGCATGACCCGCGTTGAAGTTTAAATCGGCGGCTGAAACAAAGCTTGTTGACTTTACTCCAGCGACTCTTCCAAGCGATTCGGCATTAGTGCCAACTTGGATCCTAAATAGGAAAGCGCTCATCGAGTTCATATCCGTGAGAACCGGGACATCTTTGCATGGAAACCCTCGACATGTCGGGTATCCCGAGAGAACTCGGCGAGCACACTCTTAATATTGATCCAAGTATAAGCCGGTCGAGCAATTTCTTCGACGGTTCAATGAGGAGAGGCGGAAAGCTATTGGAGATGAGGTCGCCCGGCTCTTAGCGGCTGGTTTCATTGTTGAAGTTTTTCACCCTGAGTGGTTGGCTAACCAGGTGCTTGTACTCAAGAAGAACGGCACCTGGCGGATGTGTGTGGATTACACGGACTTAAATAAGGCTTGTCCGCCGATCCCTTTCCCTCCCGTATTGACCAAATCATTGATGCTACGGCGGTTGCGGCGATTGAGCTTTTGGATGCTTACTACGCTATCATCGAGATCAAAATGGCAGTTAAGGACCAGGAGAAGACGGCTTTCATCAATTCGCTTGGAGCCTTACGCTATGTATCTATGCCATTTGGGCTCAGAGTGCCCAGGCGACTTATCAGAGATGTGTATAGAACTGTCTCCACAGTCAGATTGGGCGCAAAGTTCACGCTTATGTGGATGACATCGTGGTGAAATCCAGGGAGAAGGAAACTTTGATATCTGATTTAAAGAGACCTTTGATAATCTCCGGGTTTATAAGATGATGCTTAACCCGGACAAGTGTGTGTTTGGTGTACCGCAGCAAGCTTACGGGCTTTCCGGTCTCAAACGAGGCATTGAAGCTAACTTGAGAAGATCAAGGCAATCACCTCCTTGGCTAAACCGGGCGTGCATCAATGATGTTCAACGATCAAGGGTCGTGTTGCCGCTTAAGCCGGTTCATAAGCCGGTTGGGTGAGAAGGCCCTACCGCTGTATCGGATGATGAAGAAAAGCGGACACTTTTATGCGGAGTAATGTCGCTAACGCTGCCTTTGAAGATTTAAAGAGGCAGCTATCCCGAAGCGACCAGTCCTTGCTGCTCCCATTGATAGAGAGCCATTCTTTGTTATATGTGGCTGCTAACGCCGAGCCGTCGTTGTTGCCATCATGGTGGAGCGCAAGGAGGCTGGCAAGGAGCATCCGGTTCAACTACCGGTTTACTACATCGATGAGGTGCTCATTGAGTCTAAGCAAAGGTATCCACATTGGCAAAAACTTGTTTAAGGAGTGTTTATGGCAAGGCAAGCTGAAGCGATGCTTCCAAGGTCATCCTATTACTGTGGTAAGCTCTGCCCCCTTAGGAGATATCATACAGAATAGAGAGGCCACAGGATGAGTCGCCAAGTGGGCCATTGAGCTTGGACCCCATGGTTTGAAATACATGCCTCAGACTGCTATCAAGTCTCAAGCCACAGTGGATTTTATCAATGATTGGACAGAGTTGCGAGGCACACGAGGAGAAGCCAGATAACACATATTGGACTATTCGCTTTGATGGGTCCAGCAGTTGGAAGGCTCGAAATTTTTGGAGTTGTTTTAACTTCCCTCGAGGTGACAAATTTTGTTATATGCTCCGGCTTATGTTTCCTTGTACTAACAATGCAAATGAGCACGCAGGCCTTACTCCATGGTCTCCGGATAGCCAAAGAGATGAATTTGAGCGGGTAAGGTGCTTGGGTGACTCGAGATCTCGTAGCTCAAAGCGGTGTCGTGCACGTGGGACTCAAGGATCCCCTTATGGCTGCTTATCGCTGTGAAGTTGATCTTGTGGTACAGGAACTTCAAAGGTTATCAAATGGAGCACATTGATCGGAGGAAGAATGAGGCGGTGATGCTTTAAGCCGGCTGGGATCTCAGCGTAAGCGGTGCTTTGCCTAACACCTTTCTCGATGTTTTGCATAACCCTTCTATCAAAGTGCCTCTGAGAGGAAGAGCTAGCGATTACCAAACCCGGAGAGCGCACAGTGGTGGCAGCTCTCCACGCTATCCTGCATTGGACAGTCCCATATTTGGCCTATATGACCCGGGAGAGTTGTCGAGGATGAGACCTTGGCGAGACAAATCATCAGGCGGTCCAAATCTATGACAATTGTTCATGGCGAAGTTACACCACCGCATTATTCTTTGAGGCGTTTCAACGTTGTGTGTCGCTGCGGAGGGTCGTGGAGATACTTCGGTGAAATCCATGAAGAGATTGTGGTCATCATGCCGGCTCAAAAATCACTGGTGTCCAAGGCTTTCCGTCATGGTTTCTATTGGTACGATGGCTCATCTTGATCACGGAGGATCTGGTCAATAAATGTGACAGATGTCAAAAATTCTCACGCCTTAGAGCTCATGTGTCGGCTCAAGAGTTGAGGATGATTCCAATTACTTGGCCTTTTGCAGTCCTGGGGCTTGACATGGTTGGACCTTTCAAAGAGGTCTATGATAAAAGACACACCTCTTGGTGGCGGTGGATAAATTCACAAAGTGGGTGGAGGCAGAGCCGGTCAGTAAGTGTGATGCAGCCACGGTGGTTCAATTCATGAAGAAGGTGATCTTTCGTTTTGGTTTTCCACACAGCATCATAACTGATAATGGTACTAATCTCTCCAAGGGTGCCATGGAAGAGTTACATCAACGAGAACATATCCGAAGCTTGATGTTTCGGTGTTGCTCACCCTCAATCTAATGGTCAAGCGAGAGAGAGGTAATCAAGGGTATCAAACCCCGGCTCTTGGTCCCCTTACAAATAACTCTGGGTTGTTGGGTGGAGGAGCTACCCTCTGTACTCTGGAGCATCAACACTACGCCTAACAGATCTACATGATACACACCTTTCTTTATGGTGTACGGTGCAGAGTCAGTCCTGCCAAGTGACATCCGGCACAACTCACCCCGCGTGGCAGCTTACGTTGAGGCTGATAACGAAAAAGCTCGTCAGGATGCACTTGACTTGTTGGATGAGGAGCGAGACTTGGCAATAGCCCGCTCGGCGATTTACCGGCAAGACCTGCGCCACTATCACACCGCTGGTTAGAAGCAAGAGCCTTTCGGAAGGCGACTTAGTGCTCCGACTCATCCGAGGATCGATTACGATATGCACAAGCTATCCCTCCTCGGGAAGGACCCTTTGTGGTCGATAAGAATCTGAACAACGGGTCATACTACCTCATCGATGTCACGAGAGCACAAAGACTCACGTAAGTCGGAGGAAGAGACCCTAGGCCATGGAACATAGCTCATCTTGACCTTATTATACTTGAGCCACCGAGCTCTCAAGATGTATATATTTTAAAACTGTATATATTATATAAAGCAATAAAAGCGGGGACCTCCGTCCTTTTTCACCTGAAAGGTTTATATGTCTTTTTAAGCGGTGGTGAAAACAACCAACGAGGAGCGGGTCATATCTCACGAATCCGGCTTTCCCTTTGGTCCGCTTATGATCATATCTGAATCTAGCCATGATCACTTGGGGAGCTTCCTGTTCAAACATAGGTCGTATTCAAACCAAAGAGAACATAGTCAGTTCGATACCCACTTGATCGGCATCTTGCCAAACCCACTTGGGGAAGCTTCTTGATCATATTTGAATCATAGCTTAACCTCTTCGGTCCGGCGTGGATCGTATTCAAATCAGCGTCGTTAAACAACTCTTATGGTCACTTGGGTCTTCCTGTTCAAACATAGGTCTTATTGAACCAAAGAGAACATAGTTAGTCGATACCCACTTGATCGGCATCGCCAAAGCCCTTTGGGGGGCTATATGATGCGTGATCCGAATCTTAGCTTAACCCCTTTGGAGCAGTTCAGCGATCGTATTGAATCAGAGGCCTTTTAAATTCAGTTTATTATTCATTATACTTTGTAAAGTGTAAATGTTATTAAGGGCCAAAGAACATTATATGTGCCAATTTTCAGGAGTTAAACTCACTATCATGATTTGGGTCACATAAGCCTGACGAGAATACCAAAAAGATCGGAGGTAGGCTATTGTGATTATAATCATAAGCCGGCCTTTATATGATGTTTTGGTTCATACTCCGGGTTATCAATACTTTATGTGATCCCAGACGCGATAAGTCGCCAAGGGAATTCTGTTTTGTTTTATATGCGAGGATAAAAGCAAGAAAGTTTTTTTAACATCACGGAAAGATCAACATAAGCTGGAAATATAAAGTGATGGCGGCTTACAAAAGTATTAAGCGCCCCAAGCATGCGCGAAGGCATGACAAAATTGAGAGGTTTTCTACCCTATTACAAGACTCCCGAGTACGGAATAATGAAGCATTGTTTTCGCAGGTCATAAAGCGCTGGCGGTTCACTCCTTTGGTGGGCTTGAGGATTCCGGGTTATCCTTCTCCGCCTCTCCGTCTGCTGCTGTCACCGGAATGTTGGCGAGGTCGGTCAATGCCGCTTAAGGCTTCAAACTCAGCTTCATCATCTATTAAACCGGCTGGGTCAACTTGAGGGCAAAGGTGTGCTTACGAGTTGGAGGGATCGGTAGCGTCATCATAGTGAGGTGTTGGAATTCTCCGGTTCTCGCTATCATAGCAGGTGATACTTGGTAAGATCAATATCATTCCCAATGATGGTAGCCAGCGGTGACGTGACGACTCTCACCGCAGGCGGTAAAGTTCGCTTCGTCGAATACGTAGCCGTCTTCCTTCAAGCTGGGATATCCAAGAACAGCGTCTGCCAGGTCTAACTCTGGAAACAACGCCTTGGCCCGGCTTAAAATGACTAGGGCCCGGTTACGGCATGTAGCGCCCGATTCAATCATACACTAATCATACACGCATAAACATGTACGATCAAGATCGTGGACTCACGGGAAGATATCACAACACAACTCTAAAAATAAAATAAGTCATACAAGCATCATAATACAAGCTGTGGGCCTCGAGGGCTCGAATATAAGTGCTCGATCATAGACAAGTCATCGGAAGCAACAATATCCGAGTACGAGACATAAGTTAAACAAGTTTGCCTTAAGAAGGCTAGCACAAACCGGGATACAGATCGAAAGAGGCGCAGCCTCCTGCACAGGATCCTCCTAAACTACTCTACAGTTACGTCGTCATTGGCAGCACGTAGTAGTAGGCACCTCCGGGGTAGTAGTCGTCATCGAAAACGGTGGCGTCTGCTCCACAGGCTCCATCGTGCAGTTGCAGCAATCGAGTAAAGAAAGGGGAAAAGAACATGGCAACCGTGAGTACTCATCCAAAGTACTGCAAGCAAGGAGCTACACTACATATGAATGGATATATGTGTAAAGGGCCATATCGATGGACTAGAAGCTGCGAGAATGCCGAATAAGAGGGGGATAGCTAATCCTGGCGAAGACTACGCTCGGCAGCCTACGTCTTGCAACATGTAGAAGTGGGCTGAAGTCCTCCAAGTAACATCGCATAGCATAATCCTACCAGCGATCCCTCCTCAATGCCACATTAGAGAAGCGACCACCGGGTTGTATCGGCACTTGGAAGGGTGTGTTTTATTAAGTATCCGGTTCTAGTTGTCCATAAGGTCAAGGTACAACTCAAGTCTTCCCATTACGAAGATCACGGCTATTCCGAATAGATTAACTTCCCTGCAGGGTGCACCACATTACCCGACATGCTCGATCCCATTTGGCGGACACACTTTTTACGGGTCATGCCCGGCGCGGAAGATCAACACGTCGCAGCCCCACCTAGGCATAACGGAGAAGTCAGCACGCCGGTCTAAACCTAAAGCGCCACGAAGTGCAGGCCCATCGCCCTTAGCACACACACACGTTGCCGTAAATGGCGGCCGGCAGACCCTAGCCTAGTGGTGTTCCGGTCAATCCGGCGCGCCCGCTCGTCGTGACGTCAAGAAATGCTTGGCTAATACCCACGGCATTGCCCTTATCTTGTCCCACGTGGCGGTTAGTGCGTAAAAAGGTCAATGACCCAACTCAGTTCAAATACCAAGATCTCGTTAAGCGTGTTAAGTATCCGCATGAGCGCCCGAACAGAGCCAGGCCCACCTCTCTCCTAGGCGGCCTCAACCTGCCCGTAAACCGCCACAAAGATCCACCACAGAGGGCCGTTGGGACAAAGGTCCTTTCAGCCTCAACTGCGTGAATCACTCATGGGTGCTCCACAAGCCGACCCGACTTTAGTCACCACATGTATCATGTATAAAGTATATAGTATATACGTGATCACCTCCCAAGTGATCACGGCCCGATAGTATATAGCACAGACGGATAAGAATGTAGGGCCCTTGATGGAAAACTAGCATCCTATACTAAGCATGTAGGATTGCGTAAAGGTAATAACAGTAGTAACAAGGACAGGCTATGCATCGAGGGATAGGATAACGGAAAGCGATAACATGCTACACTACTCTAATGCAAGCAGTATAGAAAGAGAATAGGCTATATCCGAGTGATCAAGGGGGGCTTGCACAGTTTGCTCTGGCAAGGAGAGGGGTCGCCAACTCCGTAGTCGTCTTTGGGTAGCAATGGCGTCGGTCTCGGTGTCTATAAGCGAGAGAAGAGGGAAGAAACAATGAATACAATGCAAACATAAACATGATGATGCGTTCGTGACAATGAGCCCGGCGCTTCAAATTGTGCCCTAACAGCGGTAGTAGCAAGATACCGTGAAGGGGAAAACATCTGAGGAAAATATTCCGGTGTTTGGCGTTTTTTAGGCGGGAAGGGCCGAGGAGGGAAAGTTGCGAGTTTGATATGTC